>OZ024906.1:17078945-17218945 GCA_964017125.1 Flabesymbios commensalis
TACATCAGTAATTATAATAATACCTACATTATTATGTGTGCTAGTGCAGCAGTAATTCCTATAACCTCATTCACTATAGCTTTAACTACAATACTTAGTGTGCTAGTGCACGTGTATTTTTACAACCGCATTCCCAATACATTTAGCTACATTACTACGTGTGCTAATGCAGTGCAGTAATTTTCACAACCGCATTCCCAATACATCTACCTACTTTACTATGTGTGCTAGTACAGCAGTAATTTTTACAACCGCATTCCTAATACCTTTTAAAGTTACTAATACTATGTGTATGGATTTTTGCATTCAACAGGCTTTTCTGTTTCATCCATACATTTGCAGAATTTGGGGCAGCTGAAAGATAGTTTCCTACAATTACGCCGTTTAGTGGCACCGTGTTGGCATTTGCAGACTGCAGTCATGTTCTCGGGAAGTTGAGTGATTTTATTTAATGGCAAAAGCAGGTCATCTACCATTATATATCCAAAATCAGTAGGGTCCAGGTTGGCTTTACCTTCATCAAGAATTGAGCACATTTGATAACTAATATAAAAGGTTCTGGAAATATGAGCTAGTAGAGCACATTTTGAGGGTGGTAAGGAGTGGAGGGTGGTATGTTTGGTGTGGTGGTATAACCACAATCTCAGCGTGTTTACGTCAGTTATAGCTGTTTGTTTTTCGAAGACTTGACACAAGTAAGATTCAGCATTTTGAACCTGTGCTTTGAAATCATACATTGGATCAAGGATCCGAAACACTTCAGATACACAACAGGGTTGGCTTTAAGGGCAGCTGCTTTTGTACCGGCTTTACTGCTGTAATCACAGCCAGTCAGAGCATGTATAGCTGGTATTACTTTGCAGAAATCAGCACCCAACTTTAATGCTAATTTATGGATTGGGATGTAACGTTCTATAGCCTGAAACCATGGAAACCATAGCTCATTGTGACCGTCGTCACCAAACAGTGGACTATTCCCCGTTATATCATATGCTAGCAGCTCCTGCATTGTGTATCCTCTTGACTTGGCTATGTCTACCATTTTCTGAATAGCACCACACTCTTTCCTGGTGGGTTTTTTTGTTGTGGATTTCTTGAAATGGTTTGTTTTAAGCAGGTACTTCATTGTCTTGAGGTTTGCTCGGGAGATCCTGTCGAAGATCTAAATTTTTTTTGTTACAAAACGCTCTCTCTGACGTTTGATGTACCTACCATGACCAATTGTTGGAGCCTCAAGAATTTGGTTTCAGATCTGTAGCTTTTTCTTGTGTTAAAATATGATGTAGTTCGGGTACCAAGACCTGTTAGTTGATATGAAATGGGTTCTCATATCGCGTGATGAATGTTATCATCTTTTGAATGCGTTCTTCAGATGCTTTTGTTTCATTAGGGGTGAACTCCTGATGTAATACAAGATCGTGGTTTTGCATTCTTATTCCACTAACTTCTCGATAGAGGTTACTAACACCTAGCATTTCATGGTATATCGTCTCCCACTCTGCTACAAATTTAGCTTATTGTGTCTTTCAAATGACTTCTCGCGGAGTTTTCTTTGATCTTTGAATACTTTGCTCTAAAGCTAAATCTAAGCCCACTGCATTGAATTTACTGATTGCTCGCTTCACTACAAACTGTCCCATCATGAATGCTCTATGCACCTCTGGCGCAGTAACTGGAAGTCGCCTCATATCTTCCAGGTAGGTTTCTCTCCATCTCTCATAGTTTGTGGCATCTATAGCTTCAAAGAGTTCGACTGCCTTCTGCATATAATCGAGGTGCAGATCCCACATGCCCTCACTGTCTCCTCTAATGAGATTCATTGCAATTGTGAACTATTCTACGAAATTATCCCAATACTTGAATGTCTTATTTTTTATGCCAGCAACTGATCGAATTCGTTTGATGCCTTTTCCATTGCTTTTGAGTTCTTCACTCTCAATGACGCTTTGACACAATATGCATTTTTCAATGTCCAGTTTTAGATTGAAAACAATGGATAATGGGAATTATATAAATTAGACAAAAACTAGGTTACATAACTTATATACCCATCCCTATATGAGAAAACCATCTCGATAGAAATAAGAAAAAAAGTTCAAAAATATGAAAAAATAGTAAGTACAAGTCCTGTTTATTTCATATAAAACATAACTGACTACTCAGGGCCATTGATAATGGTGTATATACGTAGTAACAAAGGTCATAAAGTCACCCCAGGGCCAAATAATGCATATCGCTGTTATTTTGTATATTGCAAAATTTGGGGGGTAGAGTTGCACTAGAGGCTTTTGAGAAGCTGCCAATAGGGTTAAAGTAACACCATTATGCTCAAATGTTAGCTGAAAGACAGAAGCAGTTCGTGCAATCAGTGGTAAAGCTATGAAGTATATCACTATTTCACAAAAAAATAATTGGTGGCATTCGGAAATTAAAAACAAAGTCAAAATTGGGTTTGAAATGTCACATTTTCACAAATTTTGAGAAATACACACTCTCAATGCAGTATTATCACACACCAAAATGATCGTCATGCTGCTCCGGTCATTTTGGTACCTCGTATGTATGATTTGGGGCATTCTGTCTCCCATAACTCCAAAATATGTGTTTTTACCCGAGTCGCGAGCGCCAAAAACACAAAAAAGGTGATTTCTCAAAATTTGACAGGAACCTGGCTTGGGCACCAAGCTTAAAATATGTGCCAAGGGGTATAGAACAATTATCAAAGATAATATTGAGGGTACCTTTCATGGTCAAATCCAACCCATCAGCTGAAGGACTATACGTCGGCCTGGCGGCCTCGAGGTCAAGCCTTGCTGGCAGGATAGTTCTTGGTTAGGCCACTATGGTTTTTTCTCTGTTTTAGATAAGCGCGCGCATTAGATTAAGGCTGAGCTTTACCAAAAAATACATGTCTTTTTTCTGCCCAGCGCGCGCATTAGATTGTTGCCGATTAAAAAACAACAGTTAATTTCGTTTAAAAAAGACATTCAGAATTTTTTTTATTTCAGGAGATAAAAAAATAAATTCTTTCAGCTATGTATTTTGCTTGTTGTTTCGTCGCCCTCAATAGCTTTTTTTTAAATAGATCAATAGTTTTTTTATTTCGTCGCCCTCAATAATTTTTCTAGAAATTAGAGCAAAGATTTTTTTATTTGATCGCCCTCAATACATTTTCCAAAAATAGGTAAAATGTTTGTTTTTCTTAAATGGTTTGTTCCGCCCTCCCTCATTAGATTTAGATTTGGTTTTTTTTCTGATCTAAAACCGTGAAATTAAACATAGTGGCCATACAGGCATGTAATATTAGGAGTTACTCACCCGTAGAGAGCCCTGATCGTGTTTATCTGTGTCTCCATGTCGGGCGTGGGCGGCGACCAGCGGCGACAATTACCATTCCAACAGGCGCGGATTGCACAAATGGGAATTATTGATCTGAGCGCAGCTCAAGAACCCAAGCATCTGAACTGTCGGCCACTGAACCCGCCACGCCCACCAAACTTCATGGATGCCACGTCCTACTCAGTAAACACAAAACATTTGTATAACATTTATACAATGTCGGCCCAACGTCGAAAACGGTGGGCCGATGTTGTACAAATGTTATACAAATGTTTTGTGTTTGCTTGGTATAGCTGCCCGTCGGATTACCCGCCATGCCCGTCATGGATTCTTAGTAATGGGTGGCACGTCCAACATAGAATAATAATTATTGTCACATCTCAGTGTACAAACAAAAACTGCCGTATACTATATAATACCACACATTTTAAGAAGAAGGTTTAATCCATTTAGCTTTTTTCTTATATTTTCCACGAATATTCACAGATAACCTTGGCATGCTAGTTTTAGTGGGGTTGATTCGATTTTCAATGGTTATCATGGTTATAGCCATTCCCCATATTTTTTCTTTTACTAAAAAATCCCTAATAAACATAGTCATGTTCTGTGCCGTGGTACTTTTATTTTTAAACATTGTGCTGCTCGTTCTAAGCAAGTAGATTCCTGATCGGATTACAATGATTTAACTGAGACCATTTATCAGATTATCATTTCTTTTTTACGCCACATTGGGTTATGTAGCTCAATAGAGCCGAGTACGAGCGCATCTGATTGTTTGATGATTGCTTTTTAGAATCAGCCATCAGCCGTAAGCAATAGTGTAAAATATATTCCTGTGATGAATATACAAGACGTATTTGATACCACATGAATCTATAAATATATTTATTATAAAAAAACACATAAACAGATAACAAGCGGATAGACAGATAGAAAGACAGGTCAAATCAATAAATGTCTGAATCAATGTCTGGATCAATTTCTGAATCAATGTCTGAATCAATGTCTGAATCGATGTCTGAATCAATGTCCGAATCAATCAATCAATCAATCAATCAATCAATCAATCAATCAATCAATCAATCAATCAATCAATCAATCAATCAATCAATCAATCAATCAATCAATCAATCAATCAATCAATCAATCAATCAATCAATCAGTCAATCAATCAATCAATCAATCAATCAATCAATCAATCAATCAATCAATCAATCAATCAATCAATCAATCAATCAATCAATCAATCAATCAATCAATCAATCAATCAATCAATCAATCAATCAATCAATCAATCAATCAAACAATCAATCAATCAATCAATCAATCAATCAATCAATCAATTAATCAATCAATCAATCAATCAATCAATCAATCAATCAATCAATCAATCAATCAATCAATCAATCAATCAATCAAAAATATTTCGCCCTTAAGGTCGGTATTCAAGTTCTCGGTATTTAAGCTTAGCGTAGCGCACCGTATGGTATAAGCATCCTCTACTAACCAGCTCCTGTAGGTCAACATGGCAAAGAGGTCCTGCCCTCAAAAGTTCTTTTGTCAATGACGTCAATAGTTGTATTCCCTGTGCAAATCTTGCACAGGTACATGTAGCTACATGTTGATTGGTCATGGGACTGGACGACATTATCCAGTATTGACCAGTGTCAAGACAGCTTACACGTATGCGTGTTTTGCTCTGGCATGGACATAGGGTTTGTGTTATATCATACCCTTGTAACCAATCATTCAACGTTTGGAAATATAGTTCAGTCAATCTGGGTCCTAGATCGGGCTAACCTCCCAATCATAATAGTAATGATACTGGTACCATATTTTAGCTAATTTTTTGAAGAATCACGCACTAAAAATCAACCAAAATCTGAGAGGTGAGCTTTACTGAAATGCGATTTAAATCATTGACCGTTTCAGCCTTTGTCAGAAATTCATCAAATTTGTCTAGCATCATGTCATCATGTCAAATGTTTTTTTTTTGATTGACACCAGTATTCTGAAATATGGGTTGATGGAAAGTCATATACTAATAGCTATGTTACTTACTGTCTCTTAGGTGGCAGATGTATATTTTTTAGAAATATTATGAGGAGCCGTTGGCGTACCACAGGGATCAATCCTGGGGCCTCTTCTTTTTTTGATATACGTTAATGATATGGAATCATCTGTCTCCTGCAAACTAATACTCTATGCTGACGACTCTGTCCTGTTAGTATCAGGAAAACACATAAAAACTATTGAAAACGTTTTGGGGGACAATTTGTGGTCTCTCAGCAATTGGCTGATAGACAACAAGTTGTATCTCCACCTAGGTAAAACAGATTGGAACCAAACATATGCTGTCAAAACATTCCAAATTAGCTATTTCTTGTGGAAATGATGTAATTACATCAAATACTGTCATTAGGTATCTGGGGGTAGATCTAGAGCAAACACTTTTGTTGAAAATATTTTGAAAAAAGAAAATTCGCGACTGAAATTTTTGTACAAACAGGCAAAATATTTGAACACCAGATCTAGAAAATTGTTAACACCAGCCCTAATTCTTTGCCATTTCGACTATGCATGTTCAGCCTGGTATAGCGGCCTTTAAAAAAACTATGAAACATAAACTCCAAATTTTACAAAACAAAACAATACGGTTTGCTCTTGATTTATCCCCCGGACACATTTAGACATCACACATTTCCTAAAGATGCAGTGGCTTCCAGTGGATGTCAGAGTAGGACAATTAAATTTCAACATCATGCACAGGATTGCCATGGCGGAGCTGCATGTTATCTTACTGAGAGTTTTGGTATGGTCAGTCAGGTGCATGATGTTGAGACAAGACATAGAACGTTGTCTGTCTCCCTGCCATCCACTGGGAGAAACGGATCTAAGGCTTTTAAATTAAATGGTATTAAATCATGGAATAAACTGCCTTTGAAAATAAAGAAACTGAACTCATTGGCATCTTTTAAACAAGCTGTGAGACTTTACCTAATAGATAGACTAGTTAGCGAATACAGCTCAGACTTTCTATATTACTAGCTTGTCTGAGTTGTATTTAATTTTTTCAATAATTATGTATATATATATATATATAATAAAGCTTAGTCTAGTCATTTATGTGATAATGTTATGACTAGAAGTATGTTGTGATCATGGAAAAATGTTTTTTATTTATAATTTATTTTTTTAATTATGAACTTTTTACAAGTATTTTCAATTAAATTTTCTGTAAACCTTATCAGTCGCCATCTGGTATACTTTTCGGGGACCACTATGGAAATAAGGGTCACCAGACCCTTTATAGTGTCTTTTATCCCTGGTGACCAGTATGATGGCCCTGATTGTTTTATATCATGCTTACATGTACTGTTTACTGAAATAAATCAAATCAAAACAATTATAATTTGTTAATATTGCACAATAGTGATAGCTCTGTGCTTAACTCACTGGTAACCAGTAGATAGCAAATGTATATATGCCTACTATTATCATCTTCCCTTGGCCAGTCTCACGCGACTGCTTACCGCAGGAGCCTGGCTATATCGAGTACTATAATTAGTTATATCTGTCTATGTGGTCATTTTGGGGTGTGTCTGAGATTCGAACCTCATTGGATGTTTCAGATTTATAAATAGGTCCGGAAAGGTCACGAAATATTGACCTCTTGTTCATCTCTCATACACAGTTACCTGTTTCCGTTGCTACATGTATTATATAGACAAGTTGGGAATCTCTCATTTTGGCCAGTGAGGTGTACCGAATTTCGTCATGGCGGCCAGTAATCATATAGTGGCCGACATGAGGCAGTTCGGAACACAATGACATCAGCGTGAGATTTCGAGCTTATCTAACTATCTGATCTATCATACCAACGGAAACAAGCAAGCTATATTCTCAGGCAGCTGTGAAGCGCTGTCGGATTGGCCGGTCTTGAAACACGCGACATTCAAGGTATCTCGCTATTTAAAATAGTTGGACGCTATGCTCGATAAAGCAAGGTATCGCAATGCGTTGTCATGGGTGAGATAACTTGTTGTGGAAGATGACTATCATAGCCTACACTATCAATCAAATAAATCGCAAGGGTTAATGCTGCCGCCTGTCACGTCGAAGCCCGCTGGTTTGTCCCCCCACTCTCGATGTCTAGTTTTCAAAGAACCATTGTGTTTTCTCTCCGTTCATTTTTAAAGATTCAGTACATGTGGAGAGACTCATCGAGCGACGGAGAGGTAGCGTGCTCGACCTCAGACCACCAGGGGACGAATTTCGAATTCGGTGTTTGCAGGGTAGTGTCTGTTTCATTTTACAATCCTCATGAGGTTCTCCTAGAGAAGTTTAAGGCAGCAGTGCCGTTCTGCTTCACTGAACCATAATATTCAACCATTTCAAGCTTGAATTTACCATTGTCATCTTCACCCACCACAAGCCGCGAATCGCTGCCGCAATTCTCGACTTGTAGTGGATGAAGATGATTTGATGTGGTTTAAAAATTAAAGAAAATTTCCATGTGTTGGTAAACCAGTTTCATGGAAATTTTCATTCTAAAACCCTTGGTTGTAGGGAAATTAAATGTGTTTTCAGGGATGTAAAATGATGCTTTAATGCATCGTGAGGACTTAAAGGGTTAAGTTGCGGCTGACTCACAATGTTTACTCAGCGAATCATGACGACCCAACTATTTTAACCTGCATGTGCACAAAAGGCTTATGCCACATTCATTTACATTATGCCACATTTATTTATATAGCGTATTTCCATAATTTCACGACTTGAATAATTCTACAATCTACTAAATTGGTCTTCTACTATCAAATTACGTAAGAAATTAAATGTATCAACACGATAATAAATATAAACACGATAAGCACATATCAAGTGATATAGATATTATAAATGACCGCGTTTCCGCCGTCGTGTGGGCTACTGACCTTCATAGAAACATACATAGACGCCGATACAATGTTGATTAAATTCTGGCCCAACATCTGAGACGCTGGGTCAGCATTAAATCAACATAGTTTGAGCGTCTTGTGTTTGTCTGGGTTTTCTGATATTTCAAATAACACGTAATAAATAACTGTGACACGATGTTGGTTTATTACTGGCCCACCGTTTACGACGCTGGACCAACTTTAAACCAACATTGGGCCAATGTCTGGTATTTTTTCTGGGTTGTCGGCGGATATTTCTCCAGGTAGATCAGTCACAACATAATACAGGTGATAGCTACCTCTACACTGTGGAATGAGAGAGTGCCCTGAAATGTCAAGGTAATGGCGCGATGCTCTGATAAATAGCCAGGGTGTATATGACTGAAGGTTTGACATTTCCCCCGGGCTGAGCATGAGATAATGTCACAGTGTCTGTCATCCAGGAAGAAATGTCACTGCTCAAGGTGTAATAAAACCCCGGAAGTACGTAGTCTACAGCAGAAGGGAGCTGGGAACAGTGGCTGTATGTCTCATAATAGGCCTACAATCATTGTACTCAGGAAACACAAAATATTTGTATAACATTTATACAATGTAGGGCCAACGTCGAAGACGTTGGGCCGACGTTGCATAAATGTTATACAAATGTTGTGTGCTCACTGGGTATAGGCTTATAATTTACTCATTATCAGCTAGTTTCTTTGCAATTAGCATGATTACTCGACAACGATATCCTGCACCTAAAATTATATTTTATCCATAATAAAATTGGAGTCTGCTAATATCAAGTTTATAATATCGCCAGAATTTTAAAATACGTTGATGAATTATAATTTCGCAACATTTATTTATTAAAGTAAAATGCTTTAAATTAGTAGGTCTCAAAACTTAATCACCTCTTCAAATTGAGTAAATGTATTTTAAATAGTTACTATGACATTAAAAATCACATGGAGGTTGTAGAATAAAGAAGACCAATTTAGAATTATATTGAAGCATATGTTTATTATTATTATTTTCGAATCATTAGTGCTTTGTAGTGATTCAGAAAATAGCGCCACTGGTACCTATACTATAGTACCTAGATAACCCACTATTGTTTCGCAATATCTAATATAATAAGGCAGATGTGGGTGATGTTTATTTATGAATCTGTCAGGCACACGTCAGAATTTGCCTCATGCCGTACACCTGAAACAGGCAGATCACATGACCCTCGTGTGCCTGGACAGTAACCCTCTGCGCACTGAAGGCGAATCAACAGGTAAAAAGTGGAAAATTTAAATATAACCTTTCTCGTTTTGCAGGGCGGATACATACACGGGTTTAAATCCTGACAATAGAGAAATACAAAATTATCTTAAAATATAGAAAAAATAAATTTAGCTCATTTGCTGAAGTGAAATAATACAGCGTAATTACCCACTTAGCACTGGATCAAGAGCTTTCTCTGTAAGCAGCTCAGCCTTGTGGAACGCTCTTTCTGAACAATTTTTACATTCCAGAAAATGTACTCACCTATTTGATCTGACTTTTCAGCCCTAACACCTCGATGGTTCGGTTTGCTGTTGACGAATATGCTTTGGACTGGATTATGACACATGATCATGTTTATCCGCCACTGAGCTCGGTCCGCTGAGAATTTAGACGCTATAGAAGTTCTATTGAATGGTTCATACTTGGACCAATAATATTGGTTCAATCTTCGTGCAAAATGTCTAAATCTCGCATGTGTATATAGTGTCAGCTTATTTCTATGATAAAACAGAATAATTACGATTTAAATTCATGGACTGTCCGTCACCTGTGCGTGTTGCGGCTCTGTGTATCCTGCAATATGGGATACTTATGAATCGCAACAGACCATTGTATACGCTGGCACTATTTTGAAACAATGTATTTTTTCTGGGATTTGCTCCCACAACGCAATCACGCAACTGATCTCTTTTCTTAGAAACGGTAGCCTGGATTTTAATCAATTAGAAGCCTAATCAAAGGCGAATCCATGGTGAATCCATATGTACCTAGTCAAAAACGCATGACGCATTCGCGTAATGCGCTTCGAGTATGAGTAAGCCTATTCGAACTTAATTATTAAAGACCACATAATTATGCATAAACTCATAATAATTTTATCGTGAGGGTTTTAAAACACCACTTATAATATATGTCGGCCGTTTTAGTAATTTGTGGTGATGTGATCTCAACATTCAGTTATAGACAGGGATATATCCTAACCAATCTAATAAACATGTCTGTCAAACTTTTCTCAACGGTTTCTATTGTATTTTTTCCCGTAGATTTCAAATCTGCCAGATACCATTCGAGATTTTGCATATTTAATTAGCTAATTTGCATATTTCCAAAATGGTCGCTAAAAAAACGTAATCGGCTATGAATACAGTCCCGGCAATCCTAGAAATGTGTTTTTTGGTCCCTAAATTCGGGTTTTGAGATCACATAATGCCATTTTGACGACAATATTATTTTTGGGGTCATTGGAAGGTCATAGGTCACGTGACCATTGAAATACAGTATCTCACCTTTACCTTTTAACAAAAAGTGCACAAATTGACTTTTTTTAGGGTAAAATGATGATTTGAATGTCTGATGATATATATTGAATTTCACAGAGTTACATCTCATACATAAGACTATATTTATTAATACAAGATGGCCGCCATAATTCAAAATGGCCGCCAGCCGAACCTAAAATCAAGATATCTTAGCTTCTAGATATCATATTTGAGCGATCTTAGTGTCTATATTGGGTTTTTTGGATCAAGGAATACAATGTCAGACATCATTATACTGTCAAATGATTTTGTTAGAGGTTTTCGATGTATTTTTGATCTGTATAGTTTGATATTTTGGCAAAATTGTGTTTTTTCATAGTTATATTTGAGTAACTTCCTCTCAGAACGAGGTAATCATCCGCACACTGTTCTGAATTCACATGCTAACATGATATAAAGTAAAATCATATACATCACATGTATAATGACAGCGATAAAAGAGATAAATAGACATATCATTTACAATATAATACGGCACTGTTATTTTGTAGAGTATGTAGAACTACTACCCAAAGGGTAAACATAATTTTTTCTAGAAAACTGACACGGCGTGTTGTAAAAGTTTGGGACCTGAAATGATATCTACATATATTTAGGATCACATCCTAGGTACACAACCTTGCAAATTGGCAGGAAGCCAATAATGGCGGCCATTACCGAAAAACTTGAATTTGTCAATATCTCGGTCAATATTTAAGATAATTTGCTTTTAAATTTGTCTAGACAATATTTGCAGGGTCAAAGATCAATATAAAACCAGTCCTGAAGTGATGTTATGTCTTGTAAATATGTATACCAGTACACACAACTCTGCTTTTATGTTTTGGAAATAATGTATAGCACTGGATATTAATAATCACTTTTGATAAGAAAACATCATGAGCATTCGATGTCATAACAATGATAATGTTTATCGATCATAAACTTGATATAAAATAAGTATTAGCCCATGCAGTGATATAGCATTTGGTATTATAATAACTTCATGACATTATCAGTCTAAGGTGTACTGGGATGGTTGCTAGTAGTAGTACTTTTCGCACCCACCTGGGTGGGGTCATTAGGGATCTGTCCCGTGTGTTGCATGTTGCACCGCATGTTACAGAATGACTAGTCTATAACTCTTATCCAAGGGAAGCTGCAGCCTACACGTGGCTGGATATAATATTGTGGTTGATTGCAGCGGGGTAGCCTGTTTCCTCCATTCAATAGTGGTGCCAATGCAGCTCCCGCATCCGGCACTGATGTTGGCCATGCTAGAGCCTAAACTGCAGGCGTGACACAAAACATCTCGCACGTGGGAAGAATGGAGTTACCCTCAACTATTGTGACTTTGAGGACTATCCGACCAGAGGATAGCTGAGCTGTGCTAAAGGCCTCGGTGTTTCAGCAATAAATTGCATATCAAAACCCAAGTCTTCGATCGTCTGGGCATGTCTGAGGGTAAATCCCCTGGCCATGCCCAGAACATCGGGCAGTAACCCACCATGCCCTATCACCCCATCCTCACATCATCATCTGTACATCGGTCATCAATGGACATCAATGGACTGCACTGTTTTTATCATACTACAATACCACCTAAATGACCATTAGTGCCGAGCGACATTAAGCATTATTCTACGACAACTAGTAGTCAGCCTGAAGCTGCACACAACAACATTGAATAACACTGAATATAATACTATCAAAATAACCACTGTTTGCAGGGATTAGTTATATATTCGACATGTTAAAGGATAATTGAATTTGGGTGTGGTTAACAAAAAATAAAAATAAGAGTTTTTTAGTGTATGAAAGACAATTTTTATTCAATTAGCCTGATCATTTTCGATTAAGGTCTCAATGTGTTGTACACGGCTACCTTTGCTTACATGTAGATATCTCTGACAGTCACACTCTACATAGCAGGGGTTTTTACTTCTCTTACTCGAGCAGTTTTTGTTGCAACCCTTCTTGCAGTCACGTGAAATTGTGTGTCATATGTGGTGGCCTTGGTGGGTTTGTAGATTCACCTGGGATCAGTTTATTATTTTATGCAACCCGTTCATAATAATCAGGCTTGCAGGTAAGCTTGGTGATGTAAGCTGACTTGACAAGTGCTGTTGCCAATGCTGCTCGCTTTAGATGCTGTTCGAAAGCAAGAGGGTAGCAGTAATGTCAGCAGTGATATGTTATTATAAAACTTGATGAATCTGAGTATATATAGCTATATCACAGCTCTCGAAGTTGGATTATGTGTTCACAAGAAGCTACTTTGCCTGGTCATACACATCTACTGTTATACATTGTAGTTGCGTGCATGTTGCTTCCTGCAAACAGTAGTTCCCTTTGACAGTATTATTTTCAGCGCTCTTGATTTTTCTTTCATGTCACTTTAGGCTAATTATGTTTTGAAGTGATTATTGTTAGCACTACAAGGAATAATACTTATGTCAGCTTATATTCAATAAACTTACCATTGTTATCACAACAAATGTTTTCTTATCAAATGTGATTAATAATATCTAGCGCAAAACATTAGTTTCACACTATCAATGCATAGCTTTGTGTATTATCTTGTTAAGAAGACACAAAATCACTTCAGGGTTGGCTTTATATTGATCCTTGACCCTAACAAGATAGGTTTAGACAACTTCAAAAGCAAATTATCTTAAATATTAACCGAGATGTATTGACAAATGTATTGACAAATTGTATTGACAAATTCAAGTTTTTCGGTAATGGCCGCCATTATTGCCTTCCTGCCAATTTCCGGTAGTCGATTTGCAAGGTTGTGCACCTGAGTTGTGATCCTAAATATATGGAGATATCATTTCAGGTGCCCAAACTTTCACAACACGCCGTGTCAGTTTTCCACAAAAATACTCAGTGCCGTATTATAATGTAAATGATATGTCTATTTACCTCGTTTATCGCTGTCATATACATGTTATGTATATGGTTTTACTTTATATCATGTTAGCATGTGAATTCAGAACAGTGTGCGGATGATAGCTTCGTTCTGGGAGGACGTTATTCAAATATAACTATGTTATAACACAATTTTGCCAAAATATCAAACCATAGAGATGAAAAAAACATCAAAAACCTCTAAAACATCATTTGACAGTATAATGAAGTCTGACATTGTCTTCCTTGATCCAAAAAACCTAATCTAGACTCTAAGATCGCTTAAATATGATATCTAGAAGCTAAGATATTTTGATTTTAGGTTCGGCTGTCGGCCATTTTGAATTATGGCGGCCATCTTGTATTAATAAATATAGTCTTGTGTATGAGATGTAACTCTGTGAAATTCAATATATATCATCAGACATTCAAATCATCATTTTATCCCAAAAAAGTCAATTTGTGCACTTTTTGTTAAAACGTAAAGGTGGGATACTGTATTTCAATGGTCACGTGACCTATGACCTTCCAATGACCCCAAAAATGATATTGTCGTCAAAATGGCATTATGTGATCTCAAAACCCGAATTTATGGCCAAAAAACACATTTCTAGGATTGCCGGGACTGTATTCATAGCCGATTACGTTTTTTTAGCGGCCATTTTGGAAATATGCAAATTAGCTAATTAAATATGCAAAATCTCGAATGGTATCTGGCGGATTTGAAATCTACGGGAAAAAATACAATAGAAACCGTTGAGAAAAGTTTGACAGACATGTTTATTAGATTGGTTAGGATATATCCCTGTCTATTATATGTGTTGCGATCTGAAACAAAATGTGTGGAGGATGAGGTCTTTTTAACTATAATTTGAGAGAACAATGAATGAATAAGAGAAGAATGAATGAATGAATGAATGAATGAATTAGTGAAAGAAAGAAAGAATGAATGAATGAATGAATGAATGAATGAATGAATGAATAAATAAATAAATGATTGACTGAATGAATAAATGAATGAAAGAATGAAGGAATGAATGAATGAATGGATGAATGAAAGAAAGAATAAATGAATGAATGAATGAATGAATGAATGAATGAATGAATGAATGAATGAATGAATGAATATGGCTTTAGGCCACTGCTTACATATAGGCTAAACTGGGCTACGAGAACCTCCTGCTGATTGTGAGATGGGTCAGATGACACTGCCTATAACCATGATAACTTTATAACAGACGCATGATTCGAAATTCCAGCCCTGGTAGTCTGAGGCCGAGCATCCTACCTCTCGGTTACAATACTGAATCTTTACGAGTGAGCAGGGAAAATACATTTGTTTCTTTGAAACCTGAATACTAGAGTGGGGACGGACCCGGAAGCCCCGACTTTCCAGACAGTCAGCTTTAACCACTATAATGCTAGACCAGGGCCCCCGCCCTTGGGAGAAGACAGGGTATATTACACCTTGAACACTCGTCTCTTCCCGATAATAAATACACAATGACATGTCAGGCATTAAACACGAGCCGCTGCGCCGGTTTGGCTCAATGTTGGGCCAGCGTCGCAGACGGTGGACCAACATCGAGCCAACACCGGGCCGACGTCTATTGCTTGCCGGTCCATGCATCAGGTATCACACATAACACCTGACGCTGTCTACGGCTGCGCACATGCTACACAAACACGCTACTTCCTGGTTTGAGTTATATCCGTTTCCACTCCAGGCGTCCATGTCGGAGAGGTGTGTTTTCGCCCTGATACACTGGGATTTCATCTTAAATAAAATGTACTATAGTGCACAGTATTCCGCATTGTTTAACGTCTTATTTTTTAAAATGTTCTATAAGAAAAGGGAATAATTTTTGAACTATTATATGCTGTGTCCATCATATTGAAAGAGGAATGAAGAACTCACAACTTTGCTGAAAATTTACTATTCGATATAATAAAATAGACCTAATTTTAACAACTGTCAATCATGCAATTCCGACTAAGATAAAATATATATTATTTTTAAAAGTTTTTCAGGTCCTATTCGAAACGTTCAGCGATTTATAGATGTATGTATATTTATGTCTTATTAGGCTAACCAAGCGTATTGAACATACTTTTGTTGAAATATTCTTTATAATATATATAGAAGATTAGACAGCCAATCAGAGACTGCAAACCTTCGCACGCGATCCGGATTGTAATCCAGATCCTGGATCCGGATTATAATCTGACTCATCCCCAAAATTTAATGGACGGTTCCTTGGCCTCTGCAATCCGTTCATTTCTTTGTAAGTAAGTAATTCTGCTGACAGACTGTGAGACAGACAGACAAGCCAACACGACCAAGACATTGCATCCTTTCACAGAGGTAAATATATATCTAAATAATATACCTTCCTGGAAGGGAAGAGCTAACCCTTTCAGCCCGGGGGCCGTCTTTATACGTCAGAATCTGACGTCTGTAGACGTCAGATTCTGACGTATAAAGACGATCCCTGCACTAAAAGAATTCTAAAATTTCTAATGGCCATAGATCCATAACATAGGGAATTCAAATGAACAAGAAAGAGCTAACTAAGACATTTATGATAAATTAAAATTGAATAATATCATTTGGCTCTCATCGTCTATGAAATAATATTTCAGCGGTTTAAGGGGTAATAGCCACGAATGTTTTGTGTTTTTCTTCCGCGGGGTCAGATTCAACTCTCTTCTACTAAAAAGTTCGACCAGAGATAGCCGTGTCGTCCTCTCCGAGGCCGTGGATTGATGTAATTGCTTTACCCGAAAAATCCAACATGGCGGTGACTGAGAGCGATCCCGACCCCAAGGTCTGAATAATGTCCATCACTTTTTAATGACTGTGCGACCTCTGAGCTGAGCATGCGGGCTGGAATTGAAATGCTACTGATTCTAAAAAAATATTTTTGACCTGATTATGCCCCGTTATTTTCCGATATGACAGTCCAAAGCTGTCACGATGTGTAGCCTAACTACGTGGTGCATTGATATAACTACCCAATTTAGCCTGGATGACAAAAAAACATTCTGCTTTTGAAAAATAAACATCTTCCCAATTAAATTGGCTAACTTGATCAATCGAGAATCCACCATAGGTATTTTTATTTGATCAAATTCAGTTGTATTTCCTTGGTTTGAAACACACGGGCCTAGCAGCACCCCCCCCCCCCCCCCGAGCGCTATATTGTAGAATAGATTGATTGATTGTGATTCGCTACCGCGACCCACAACTTCGTGTGAGTAAAAACTACAAAGCAGAACATTTTTCAATTGACCAAATTAAAAACATTTTTAACACATGATTAACACCTTATATTATTACCTTGACTCTTCCAGAGAAGGGATTGACTTTGAACGTCAAAATCTGACGTGTACAGACGTCAGATTCTGACGTCTATACACGACTGATTTTGACGTCTGAAGTCGATTGAAAGCCTTAAATAATTATAATGGCCACAGACCAATAACATTGGTATTCAAATGGAACGGAAAGAGCTAACTAAGACATTTATGATGATTTCAAATTGAAAAAACCCTTTGGTCTCTTAGCTTACATAAAAACATTTCAGTGTTTTAAGGGTTAAGGGTTAACCTTGGTTTCTCAGAGGTAACGTGTCCGTCCTCATCCATCATATCTAATCCTGATGTAAGCTCTATCTCGCCGGATGTTACATTAACACATTCCTGTTAGTCTTTCTGGACAGATAAAACAGCCACGACCGATATTCTCCATTGAATTGACCGATATTGCACGCCTTTCATTGGTCAAGATTTTGATCAGAATCAATGAAAGGGTTTCGATTTAGAATTATTCAATGGAGAATGGCGACAAAAGCTGATGGAAGAAGACAAGAATTAAAGGGCAATTACATTGTGCAACTAAAATGCGTTAAATCGAATTACTAAAAAATAACATCCGTGCGCAGAGAATGCAAATAAAACGGATGATTTACACTGGTAAATGTTAGCCGTACCATGATAGTTTTGCAATAGTTTTTCTTACTTGAAAAAATATTAATCAAATGAATACAACGACTTGAAACAAAACAGGATTGTTTTTGCTTCATTTGATGCCAGCTTCAAATGAATGTCAAACTGTATAACGCAGTCCATAGACAGGTATAAAACAAACATACTGTAGGATCATGAATCCAAATACATGTGACAAAAAGTGAGATTGCTTTTCGGCTAATGTTACGGAGGACACTGTGAGAAGAATCCTGGTAAACGTTGACCAAGTGTGGATTTGATGTTGGGCAGACGTCGTAGACAGTCTGTGGCCCAGCATGACGTTTAATGCTTGCTGGAATGTATCGTATTGATTTTACAAAGGAATAGTAAAAGCAAATCGAAATGAAATTGTATAATGAAAATGGCAGAAGAGGAAAAGGAGGATTTAGTCTTCTATATATTCCGAAGACACCACAAGCTCTCAGAAAAAGTCCACTATAATGAGATACGAAATGTAATGGTTGTCTCAATGCTGCGACATCGTTGTTTTTGATGTGTTCTTGGGCAAGGCACGTCCAGCAAACACGATACATTTACCCGATGTTGGTACAATTGTACCAACATTGGGTGAATGTCTCGTATTTGTTGCGTGGTGTGCTAGACAACTCATGCAGGTGTGAATGAGTACCTGGTAGAACAGGTGTGGCAATGGGCATGATAAAAGCCTTATTAGCGCTGTGACAGTGGTGGGGCATGTATGCTCCCGGGGAGTTGAAATGACACATCAGTGAGTAGATCCCGTGACCAGAGGATAAAGTCGTCTAGCAGTGAAAGGTTTCAAAAACAATATTATATTATGAACTGTAGCTTTACCATTTTTACTTTTCTAGTACACATTTCTGGTTATGGTGTAGACGAAGAAGGTCTTACAATAATGTTTCCTTGTCATGACTCAGTATTGTGGGGAGCCTCTGTGACCAAGAGGTGGCGTGCTCGGCCTCAGACCGCCAGGGCTTGAATTTCAAATCCTGTGTCTGGAGGGCAGTGTTATCTCACTCATCTCACCATCCTCAGGTGGTTCTCCTGGCCCAATTTAGCCTATATATGCACAAAAGTGGCCTAAAGCCCGATTCATTTCATTTGTTTCTTTGTCATCGAACATGTTTTCAGCAGCGTTTATGAATAGAACTGTTAAGTTGTGATGTGACCTATCGCTATATAACTAACGTGTTAATATTTTATTATTTTCACCAATTTTACCTCAAATCATTAAGGTGTATGAAAATTAGATGAGATACCTGGGCTCTAGTGAGATTATTGATGCTGCATATGGATTTGAATGTATAGCCTGGCGATCACATTCACATGATCTGTACGTGCTGATCGAATAACTGATTTAGTGTGTTTTATGGGCAGTTTGGTGTACAGTTTTAGGCAGTATCGCGACGACATCCCAATAAACACAAACTGTTTGTATACCATTTATACAACGTCGGCCCAACGTCTTCGACGTGGGTCCAATATTGTAGAAATGTTACACAAATGTTTTGTGTTTACTTGAATGACTGTTCTGTCATCTGATATGCACTGATAAATACGCTTCTTAAGTCGCTCATGCCGCCAACCAAGGAGACTAAAGAATGTTTGTCAAATTGAAATCAGCACAATTAAATGTCTTAGTTAGCTCTCTCCGCTTCATTTGACTACATATGCCATGGGTTTACGGCCATCATAGCTGGTTAATTATGCCGTCCAAAGACGATTCCCGCACTCAAAGTGTTAGCCTAAGCCAAGTATCCCCTCACATTGGCCTCTGTCGGCAAACGTTCCTGGATCGGCCATTTGATCTAAACGTTAGGCTACTGTCTGTCTGTCTGTCTGTCTGCTACATTGTGACCAATGTTCAAGATTCATATTACGGCGTTTGAACCGATGTTTAGCGAAGTGACAGGTGGCCTTTGTATATTGTGAACGGATGCTCGTCCAACGGATGTAGACGCCTACTCGACGTAGAGAAACGCTGGGGAATGTAGCCACTGGCGTGGAGTAGCTCATAAATATTACCAGTGATTACGTAACAAACGTTTTACACTCCTTGTAAGCGCGTTACCATGGTTACTGGAGTACAACAGGCGCAAGCTATATCCGGACTCCGGAATGTGGATCTCAACAACGTCGGCAGGATGTGTCTAACGTTTGTTAAACCCTGGGCTACGCCCACCCAATCATTAAATATTAAAATAAGTGTTTTAAACCTAAAAACGATGCCGATGTGAACATTCAAAGATCTGGATGGTGAAATTTACCAACGTTCGTAGATGTTTGGTAGAAATAAAGGTTTGAAAGGTGTTATTGATCATTTATTTGTCAGACATTTGGTCATTTACTTATCTGTATTTTTCACATGCGGCGTCATTGGGTTTATTTTGCGGTTGTCATTTTCTCTTGTATTTGAACAGCTAGGCCAACTGTACATGTGTGCATCTAAGAACATAGGCCGCGGCAGAATTCGAACCCAGTAGCCCCGGGTTCAGAGTGAGTCTATCACACTACCAGTGAGATTTCCTGGCGCCTGAACGCTTGCCAAAACCTCCCAGCTTTAGAAATATTGCAACCAGCGACAGCTCTACAACTGAGCTACAATTCGCCAAGACTAAAGCTCGCCATAAGAGAATCCTATCTGTTTGTAAACACAGAGAAAGTACAATCAATTACATATTGCCAGGTAAACAGTAGAAGATTAGCAGCACTCTCTGCATACAAAATATGATTGCATGAAAGCTCCATTATTATAAACCATTATCACCATACCTGTTAAGTAGGCCTAGATGTTAGAGTGCATAACCACTGCGAAACAACCAAGGGGACTCAAATGTTAACACGTCTCCTGCTGAAGTGTTTGTTTTTATTTTTTGTCATTTGAAGCCGGAATTGCTAACGCAATTTCCAGCTTCAAATGACGAAAACTATTTCTCATTTATAAAAAATAAACATCTCTCAAATTAAATTATTTCATAAATAAGCGTCCACCACAGAGTATTTTATTAATTGCAGCAGCATTTTATTTGGTTGTAAGCGTATATATACCGTCGTGAAAGCACAATGGATAACTTAAATATAAGGTCTTAGAAGGACAAGGGTTAATTTGAATGCTTAGAACATAACTTTACACAGGTGTGAGTCACTTGGTGCGAATCGAAATGTCATCGTGGTCAGACATATCACAACAGTTTTATATAAAAGGTGTCATGCACTTGGGAACATCTAATTATATTTTTCAATTATATATTTGCTCTATTGGATACAAACTTGATAAGATATTCTATATAATAATATTCTATCAGTCTGTAATCTGACATAGAGACACCCGGCAACATTTATTGTCCCACTAATGCTGCATGCGTGACATTTTTGTGTTCATAAAAATATTGTTTTGCCATGATTAGAGTGTCTGTTTCTTGGTGCAAGAAAACGTCTTTGCCAATTATGATTATTATGATCACAATCAAGTCTTCTCTCATCCACCTTTGTGATACCGATGTCAACCCTGCTGTCTTTTCGTGTTTTTATTAGCACTTTATTAATCATATGTCCTAACCCTTTAAACCCTTAGGATTCATTAGGCAGCATTTTATATCCCAAAAGACTTAATTTTATAACAAGGATGGACAATTTCCATGAAACTGTTTTACCAATACATGGCAATTGTCTTTGACTTTTCATCAACTTCAAGTGATTTTCATCCACTACAAGTCGAGAATAGCTATAGCAATTCGCGGCTTGTACTTGATGAAGATTACCATGATAAATTCAGGCTTGAAAGGGTTCAATCTGCGACATCGAGATTGCGAAATGAATTTCACAAATCCATTCATTTTCAGTCACTTTGAAGTTGTGGATAGCGGTAGCGAGACACAACTTCAAGTGGCTGAAAATGTCAATTTAATGGTTCAGAACTGAAAGGGTCAAACAAAAAGTGACATTTTTGATAATTATCACCTTGTGTGGGTTCTTTATATAATTATACCACACCGAGAATACATAAATGACGTCACATGTCTTATTTATTGTGTGCGATTTTCTAAAAAAAATTTTTTTTTCAGTTTTAACCCTTAAAGCGCTAAACTCGATTGTAGTTGCTTTAATACGTTTGATATGCCGTTTAAATCACAGTTTTAAGGAACGAAATGTGTGCTAAACATCAATATTTGCAAATGTTGGTCTCAAATTAAACGAATACTAGTATGAATACCGCGACCCACAACTTCAAGTGGCTTAAAATTTAAATTATTTAATTTAGCGGTACAAAGGGCTTAAAGGGGCTGCAATGTTTTTTCTTACCCTCCTCCGGCAGTGTCGCCCGTCCCCATACATTCAGTACTAATGTTCACCTTTGCGCAAATAATGGGCGCGGCGTACTAAAGTACAGTATAAAGAATTACCTTCCCATCAAAACATGTGGGAATTTTCAGATTTTTCTCCGATTCTGCCAAAGCTGAGGGCTTATTGAACCTGGCAACGCCCCATGGCAACGTTCCAACATCTGGGTTTGGCATTTTGCCTTTATCAAGCGAGACTGCTAATATCCACAGTGATAGCACCGGTTAATGTCTATAATGTAGTTTTTTTCCTGTGACTGCTGAATCAATTAATTTGACCCTTGCATCAAGCTTCTGACAGCGTGTCTCCGACATCTGCAAAATTTATCAATTTTCTGCTCTCATCAAATTAAGAGTTCACAGAGCGTCCCTTTTCCTCGCGTGATCCTATAAATTATTTCGCTCCCCAAAATGTCAGGTCCGGGGCAGGATTTGGCCGTTACCAACGCGGCTTATGGCAGACAATGACACTGGACACATTGGACACACACTCCAGCTCCTGCAAGGCTTTCACATACACAACACAATATGTAGAAAATCACAATCATAAGAGCGAATGAAATAATGCTTTTGTGTGAGATTAGTTCTAATTTATTGGAGTGTTTAGAAATTATTTTCAACGTGAAGTCTCAAGTGATATATATCTTCTTTTCCCCCGGTTGTGACCATACGTGCATCCATGTACAGAATGCTTCTCTCCTGTACACTCGTAAATATTCAATATAAGATTATTGTGGGGAGCCTCCGTTACCGAGAAGTAGTGTGCTCGGCCTCAGACCGCCATGGCTTAAATGTCCCATCATGTGGCTGGGCAGTCTCATCTCATTCATCTTACCATCCACGGCCCAGATTATGTGGCCTTCTGAGGTCAGAAACTGACGTCTATAAACGTCGGAATCCACGTCGGTCCACGCACTGAAATAATTAAACATTTATAATGGCCGTAGACCCATAACGTAGGTATTCAAATCAACCGGAAAAAGCTAAGACATTTCTGATGATTTCAAATTGAAAAAAACCCTTTGTTTTTGGTTTATACAAACATATTTCAGCGTTGTAAGGGTTAATGTTGGCTACATGTGGCAGAAAATTCCGACAATGCCAGACAAGTCCGAGTCCCACGGGCCTCAAATGGTAAACTGAAACGAGTGTCAATATCTTCACATCGCCACTCGAATCTGTACACTCAATATAATAACCCTGTAGGTATGCCATCTTGCCGCATCAGGTCGGACAGTCAGACCACTGGTCAACAGATTGATAGATGAAGATGTACATGTAGGTATGCAAACCACCGCCTTGTAGGGGCGCGGGCTCCTAGATTTCTCCCTGGGTCGATTAGCTTGAGCATAGCAGTATTTCTGACTTGGCCAACTGCATTATTGTATCGTCACCTTGGTATTAAAGAGTCGTATCTGCCACTTTAAAAAGTAGCAGATACGACCCTTTGATGCCAAAGTCATTATGTGGCACAGCAAAATCAGACACAAGAAGACTTCAAAAGAATCTGACATTTTCAAAGGTTGTGTTTTAGATATATATTAGCAAGATATGGTTTTCGTCAGCTGTACGTGTATTAGATTTGTCCAGCGCACATAATGAACTCGGCCCTGTACATAATCACTGATAATCATGATAACTCTCTTTCTTGAAGGGACTGGCCCAGGCTAAAATCATCCACGACATCGACCCTATATCTAGCCTAACTGGTGAATGCGCAGCACAAAAAATAATAAAAAATTGAAGTTCTAGTCTATGGACATGTTTACATCATATGGTCATATTAAGAAGCCAAAATAAAATGACCGATTTTTAAATGATTTTAGCCTGGGCCAGTCCCTTTAAGCATTGGCTCACAAACGCATGCATGCGATCTTTAGTCATAATAAAACATGGTAGAAAATAAATAATTTAAAAAACAATGGTTTCTTAAGCAGAGATTTCGCGGATGAAAACCTTTGCAAATCTCACATGTTTACTGAGCACATAACTTCTAATAAATATTAAAGATTAGAAATAAGATAGGCTGTATGAATGTGTGTAAATTATTTGTATTTTTAAAATGATGTAATTTCTTTGATATATTGTATATTGATATGATTTTATTTTTTCTTATCTGATTTTCGTAGCTTTTGTTGTGTGTCCACATCTGGCTCTTTTATTTTTGTGTAGGTTGATCTAGATCGACATGAAAGCTGTTCAGAAAAGCTTCGTTCGTCTGTCTTACTTCGGTGTTGATAATTTTTTTCAGCAAATATGTGGCGCACTTAAAAATTCCCATGTTTTTACAAGTATAATAAAGCTGGGTATTACCATCTGATATATCCCCTGTGGCCCTATGTGAAGGTACATGTATATATTTTACATATAAGACATGATAATAATATTACAAATATGGTATTAATATGTATCTTTCTCTATACCCCCTCTCTCTGCCTCTCTCTCCTCGTCTCCCCCCTCTCCGTCTCACTCTCTCTTTATCTCTCGATCATGTAATCACATAACAACCCAGCACTTAACTGACTATAACATTTTTAAAGGTTTCCACGCTGACTGTCGATTTTGCAATTAACCTTCTGTATTATTCATGACCTATAATCTGATAACTTCGTGACGAGGTGTGGGTGATGATCTGCTCGCCATTACCTGAACAAATACGATATTTAAATGTACCGCAAATGTTACAAAAGTTCAATGTATTTTTTTAAATATGGTTTATGCTCAATGACCATGATGACGGTTTACTGAACTGCTGAGAAGAACACAGACCTACATTAGACTGGCACACTAGGTCGATAACCGGCGACTGCTGACAACAAATTGTTGCTACAGAGGGCAATATTTGTCTTGGTCATCGCCACGCCAACGTCACGGACGTAATGCTCAGCGTCACGCCAACATGAAGGACGTTATGTTCATCATCACGCCAACGTCACGGACGTTAGTGTATTATTGAGCACACACTATACACGATATTTGGAACCAGTGTTGGTGTAATGTTGGGCCACCGTCGCAGACGGTGGACCACCATCACACCAACACTGGTTCCATGTCTCTTGTTTCCTGGGCTAACGATACAATACCCAGTCATACATAAATAATCACAAACAGTGATCCACGAAGACAGCGTGTCCTCGAGTGTGATGGTAAATACTATACACTGAATACATCACGTTCAGGCAGTATAATGTAGGCATGTGTATCGTCTGTGTACATCCATCGTATGCCTTACTTTATCATTTACCCCAACTGATCAAAAGGACAAAATTTGTTAGATATGCCAATCAAAACGACCAATATAATAATCTTTAGGTTATGAGCGTTGTCATGACAGTCACTATTCACTATTTTTACTGATTTTTATCATTAAAATGTCAGATAAACCCTCATAGCGATACACTATACATTTTACATCCTGAAGTTGTGTCTCGCTACCGCGATCCACAGCTTTAAGTGGATAAAAATGTCTTGAATTGGTACAATTTGAATCAAAATATAATCCAATATATGCGACCCGATCTGGCAAAAGGAGACGGAAGTCGCGTTTTGACTATTGAGCTAGGGCCTCCAAAAGGCAAAATGGTTATAATCTGACCAATTTCAGATTTTAAGATAAAGTATGAGATTAAAATGTTAACTTTCGGTTCCTATAATTGTAAGGTAGAAAAATATTTTAGAAATATATAAAATTGATGTTTTAAACACACTGCAATTTGCAAAAAATGAACAAATTTACAGACAATAAAAATGATGACGCCAGGACTAGCGTCATGAGCGTGGTAATAGGCCCCTATAGTGTATGTACCCCATTTGCTAGATGTTGGTGTATAAATTGATTTTATTGTTGATTAGGTATTTTGAGGGTGCTAAAATTAAAAATTAAAGTGGGTTAAATTTTGTCAGGGTCATTGATGTCATTTTCTGACCCCCTGAAAACCCCCCTCCCCTCTACTATATGATGTTTTCAACTTAATCGAATAGCGGCGTGTAGCAACTCAATTTGTAGGTATTGATGAGTAGAGCAAACTTTACCTGAGAAAAAATTGGCTAAAATCCATATTTACCTCCTTCCGGGGGGTGGGGGACGGAATAGGGATAAAAATGGGCCTATTTTCAAATTAATCGAATAGATAGATTGAAATGTGTTTGGTGTACCTCCGTGTTGGGGCACAAGTGGGTTTCAGCCATCAAAGACATCCTAAACGAGCACGATTGGAGCAAAAATCAACGCTTTTTACCCTTTTTCGCTGATTTAACATTGTTGTGACCTTGAGATGACATTGGGGTAACACTCATATGAAGCCCCACCCCAGCCCATGTGACCATGTTTACTTGGGTTGGGCTTCATCAGATTTAGCAGAAACTGCTAGTTATTGGTCCAAGCATGACAATGTATGTTTTATTTCATCTGTTCTTGTCATATCAGATCGGGTGATATATGGGTCACTTTGGGGGGTATTACCCTCCAACCCCTATTACCCCTGTAATCTCTTGAGATGAGTTTGGTGCACCTCCAAGCTGGGGCCTAAGTGGGTTTCAGCAATCATAGACATCCTAAATTAATACGATTGAAGCAAAAAACAACAAAAACTTACTATTTTCACCCTTTTTAGCTGACATGACCTGGAATATGACCTTGAGATGACCTTGACTTGACCTTGGAGTAATGAAGCCCTACTCCAGCCCGTTTCGCCATATTTACTTGGATTGGGCTTCATCACATTTAAAAGAGTGTTAGTTATTGGTCCAAACATGACACTATATCTCTTATTTGGCCCATTTCTGTCATATGAGATGGGGGGTGACATAACGGTCATTCTGGGGGGGGGGGGGTATTACCCTCTAACCCCCATATTACACCTGTAAACTCTTGAGATGTGTTTGGTGTACCTACGTGTTGGGGCCAAGTGGGTTTCAACAGTTTGTGACTAACTATTTTCACACTTTTCGGCTGATTTGACCTTGCTGTGACCTTGAGATGACCTTGAGATGACCTTGTGGTACCACCCTTATGAAGCCCCACCCCAGCGCATGTCACCATGTGTACTTGGGTTGCGCTTCATCACACTAATAGAAGAAGTGCTACTTATTGGTCCAAACATGACAATGTATGTGTTATTTGGTCCATTCTTGTCATATCAGATGGGGGTGATATAAGGGTCACTTTGGGGGATGTTATCCTCCAACCCCTATATTACCTCTGTAACTTCTTTGAGATTTTTTTTTAATCCTTCCCGGTGACATTCTCATACAAGAAATTGAATAAGGGTTGAGGAAAAAATTCAAAAAAAAACTTTCTCATCTTTGAACTCCGTTTTCTCAAAATGACACGATTTTTAAATTGATATTTTCCGATTTGGCCTGAGTTACATCTTCGGAGCTATTCAACCTACATGCTCGTGTGACACCTCATTTTAAAGGTAATTGTGTGGAGATTCAAGATTTGATAATAACTCCCAATACCCCAAAACGCGACTTCCGTCTCATTTTGCCAGATCGGGTCACATATATCATAACACACAAATTAGCAGTGGCCAGTCTATTTATGATGTTGTCTATAATATCTCAGTAAACACAAAACATTTGCATAACATTTATATAACGCCGGCCCAACGTCTTCGACGTTGTTCCAACATTGTATACATGTCATACAAATGTTTTTATTTACTGGGATATTATCACACACACTTTAAAGAGACATGTTCAGGTATAAAATCGTCAAAAAATCTTTGATTTTATTTTAGCTTAATAATATGACCATATGATGTAAACATGTCCATAGACTAGAACTGCAAAAGTTTTTTTTTATTTTTGTGCTGCGCATCCACCAGTTAGACTAGATATAGAGACGAAATTCCTGATTTCTAATTATTGACAACCATGTCAAAAATAAGAAATACGAGCTCTATCTAGCCTAACTGGTAAGTGCGCAGCACAAAAATTAAAAAATTCCTGCAGTTCTAGTCTATGGAATGTTTACATCATATGGTTATATTATTAAGCTAAAATAAAATCACAGATTTTTTGATGATTTTAGACCTGGGCATGTCCCTTTAACAGTAGACAGTCTACATGGTATATCTATGATGTTGCTTATGATATATCACAACACACAAATTAGCAATAACCTGTCTACATGTATTTATGATGTTTCTTATGACGCGCGTGGTCCTATAGCACAGTCTACGTATCCATCCCTTTAATCATGCTTATTATTGTTTAAATGTGTCTTTTTCTGAAATGCATAGTAATCACTGCCGTGAATAAAGTGGACATAGGTGATTTATCTTGGCTCTATTTGTATGTAGTTATGTTACTTCTACTCAGCAGACACGAGATATTGACACAATGGTGGCCTAATGTTGGTTCACTTTCTGCGGCTTTGGCCTAACATTGGACCAGCATTGGGTCAACATCTTGTGTTTGTTGGGCTGGAGCGGACACGATGAGACTAAATATGCCAATGCTTATTAATAATTGAAATGAAATTATGTAATGCCAATCACCGCCAGTCAAGAAACAAAGAGGAAATTGTGGATTTATTAGCCGTATTTTTAGGTACCGGTACTTGTGTTGTTTCCTTCAGGACAATTGACGACAGGATGATAAAAAGTAGAATTGCACTGTGGACAAGGAAGGAATGCATTGAACCAAAAAGCATTACCGATTCCAATCACTTCTGCAGAGCACAAACACTAGCATCGAGATTCTGCCGGGTGTTTGCGAAACGTTGCACCTACGTTTGCATATTGAATCAACACTGGGTGATCGAGTTTTGCTCTGCAGACACCAGATGTGGAGCCAATGTTGCTTTGAGGTTGGTCAGCCGTCTGCGGCGGTTGACCAACGTTAAAGCAACATTGGCCCAACATCTTTTGTTTGCTGGTTTGGTGTGAAGCCACTACGCTGCTGCAGCAATACGTCTGCAGGCCTCGCTCGATAGACGCTTCGCACCAGAAAATCGCTGTCAGACCCTCCCCCCATCCAGAACTCGCAGGCAGTCAACACAGCAGGTTGACAAGCAGGAACGGCGGCAAGCAATAGAGGCCTCGGAAGCATGTAGGCCAAACAGCAGTCCAGACGCAGGGTCTGCTGGCGACCAGAGTGCAGTGACGAACGAATGCGGGCACTGCAACTGTCTGTCTTCCTCATTTTATTGCTGAACGGATGCAATGAGCACGAGCTGCGGAGAAACCCTTGAAAAACTCACTCTGAACTGATGAAGAAATCCCGGCCAGCTGCCCCGCAAACAACACACATACAGTGAGGATGGACCGGGCTTAACCATTGCTGCTGCTACTGGCGGTGCTCATTGCTGGCAGCGGAATTGTAACCAGCAGCCAGACTCAGCGTGGATCGGTCTGCAGACAGACAGGAGACCCGCTGGCACATTTGTCCTGCAGTGTCGCCCTCCAGTGTCCAGGCGTCTTCTCCGAGCTGGCTTCGGGATCAGTGTCGCAACAGTATGTAAGCGCTGCTCCAGTACCACGCCGGCACACGGCTGTATTGTCGGCGGGCACAATATGCCTCAGCAGCAATCTCAGACCTGTATGTAGAATATCCAGGGAGGCATTAATACTCACAGGCGCCAATGGCATTTGGCACAGGACAAACAATATCATTTAGGAGGCTGCACCTGTGTTTGTTTACCAAAGACACGGATAGTGTTTCCCTACAGCGTGTATATACATAGAGGGAATATCTGATGGCCAATAAGTGGCCTTGTTATTAACACATGATGGCCAAACAGGAAGAGTGTACAGCAAACCGTGAAATGGATAGAGTGATTATATCAGTGGATGACACGGATGTGGTACAGGGCCGAGCAGAATCACCCCGTGCTCAGTCACTGAGCAGGCTCAATGTCATCTCAGACATGGAGGATGGTCAACACATGTCCAAATGGCCTAGTTTTCCACGGCTTGGACGTCAAATCGCCGGAATGGCTGATAACAACAGCACAACAAACCTGTACACGGACTCTGTATCACCTCGTGTTAGCATGGAGAACCTCACATTGGGTGAGAGTCCCAAAGAGAGAAACCGTCTCTCCCTGGGTGATTACGGGGGGTTAATACGTAGTGCCAGTGCTAAGGCTGTGGATAGTATACCCCCACAAGACTCGCCTTCTGGTAGCCCCAAGCAGAAGGTGTCCTCTTATTACTTGAGTCCTGTGACAGGTGGGGATGGAGCTAACCTGGTGTCCCGGTCCACCTCATGCCCCTCCATGGCTTGTGTGCCCAACAGTAGATCTCCCGCACATTCACATTGCTCTCACTCACCCGGAACTCCTCAACGCCGTATTCTCCCCTCCACTCCAGCCGAGGGAGAGGTTGATAAGGATGTGGATCTAGAGGGAGAGGAAATAGCTGACCTCCCAATCGAACCTGGACAAAACTTCCCGGATTTTTTCCCTGAAGAGGAGAAACCTAATCCCGGTAGGGACAGCGTAGATGAAAGACCTCTGCATACGCGACGACTGCGAGAAAAGGCATTAAAGGAGAAGTATGTCCCTAAGTATAATGGAGAGTGTCGTTTGAAGTCACCTCCACAAAAGAAAAATGATCTCCCCTTCGGATATTTAAACATTGGAGACATTCCGCCCTCCCTGGCGAGGAAGGTGATTTCAGAGAAGGACGTGTACAGACCAGAGGTCAGCCATGACGTGCAGGAAAAGTGTCTGCAATGGCTGAACAGCCTAGACAATGAACATTAGCCCCCTGAACAGCTGTTAATCAGAGGACTTCTTGATGAAGCACGGGTCACTAATCAAGTTGGATAACGTGTGAGTGAGGCCGCCCTCTATTTGCTGTCTGTCACACCGGGTCACAGAGAATGATGTATGTGGTGCAGGGCTGGTCGTGGATGTATTAAATGGCAAAGGGTGGCCGAGTGTCCCACAGGAGTAGGCGCCCTGCTGAATGACATTCCACTCTCCGCTGTGCAAAGTTCGTTTGTCATTCTTGGCCATCCTGCGCCGGCGTAGCATCGATTTTCTCCTTTATCCCTACATTCCTATCTCAAGTCAACTTTCCGCTACCACCAGACGCTGGCTCAACGGTGGGCGAACGTTACGTAACATTGGCCCAGCGTGAAATCGGCCTCCTTCCCTGGTATAGTTGATCATCTTTGCGGTGCATTACAGGTCTGGAGATCTTCTGGTCGCCAATGCAACTGCTTGGAAATACGAGTACTAGTTCCTGGTGCGCATTTACACGGAACTGTCAAATACCATGCGTTAGTTCAATATTGGGCCAGCGTCGCAGACGCAGGCCCAATATTGAACCAACGCTGAGCTAACGTGAGACCTACTGTATCCACCACTTGTGATCCTCAGCACGAACCGAGCAGAACGTGTCTGAGAAAATAAATTAATGACCACCACACTCCACTACACGGGATCAAGGAATAGAGATTTAACCTCATTGACCGGATTTACAATATATATCTTAGAAATGCTCTCCACTCCATCCTGGATTGTAGATCTCTCCGTTCTGGACAGTTGTCAATTTGATCTAGTCTTATTTAAGCAGATTTATAATAATAATATCTTAGAAATGCTGTCCACCCCGGATCGTACACCCGTGTTCAGTTTGAACCGTTGTCAATTTGATTTAAGCTTATTTCTTCAAATGTAGCCAGAGTAGAGGTCGACTAGGTGACAACTGCTTTTTACAGCTATATTCTGTCCTGATTATGTAACCGTATTCATGCAGTGGTATGTATTATAACCTGATGTTGAAATATTAAACGTCTATTTTTATCGCTCATTCTCAGATCTTGCCAGTATTTCACCTAAAAATAATTTCAAACGTGTTAAGAAGAAAGAAGAAAACGGGGAAATTGCTGTTTAAAGATAAATCAATAACATGATCCAATTCCCTAAGGGTGACTCTAAAATGTCAATAAAAATCATAATGATGACATAAATATAAATCATCGACAACATAGTCTGAACTGGATCACAATGTCTAAATCTATCATTTTTTATGTCACTTTATTGAACATTTACAACAGCTGAAAGAACACCCTTTGGCTTCCGCGTGATTATCTGATAGCATTATATACCGAGACCAGGGCCATTTTCTTGTTCTGATAATATCATGATGAGGCCCTATCGCCCAATCATATTGCGTAAGCGATGGTGAATCAATATATCAATATAAAATATGATGGACTGTAATGCTCTGAGAAAAAAATTTTCGAGGTTCGTATTATTTATTAGATAAATTAAAATATACGGGTCATAGGGGTCCTGTTCGGAATTAATACTTACCGGTGTACTAATTCAACAGTGATGTGATACAATAATTTAAAAAATAAATACCCTTCAAATAGCTATACTAACAGGCTTAAACAATAAGAAGGATGAAAACTAGATGGGTAACAGATATATTTCTTTGAAAAAAACAACATACAAAGCAAAGGATTGACCCCAACCTAGATCTCTACTCCCTGACAAATGAACACATGCGGCTACATGACGTGATAAGGTAATCACCACTCAGCACTGCGATTTGAGTGACATTTGGTCAAGATCTCAATCTCCGCACAAAAAGTCAATTTTATTTGTTTGCCAGACAGGCAAACAGGGTCATTTTTTTCTAGGAGGCGGTAATCAATACTAAACGAAAAACAATTCATGTGATATTCACAGTTGCAGCTCAATCAGAAATATTTTTGTACCCTTCCATTATTTAATTGCCATCGATTTTATGAACAAAAGCTCCTTAGAAATCTTTAGGGTATGTTACTTTTTTCTATTGTGGTGGTGCTCCCATTATATCTACTTTTACCTTTAATACCTTTTAAGTGAATGTGACTTTACGTCGCTTTCTGCATTGGTATTGGTATACTTACTATTTTTATCATTATAGTGCACAGTAAAATATGCATTACTGTACACTGCACGCCTTTGAACAGTCTGGAGCACTGGTATGCACAACCATGATGACCTAAATCAGCCCAGTCCGATTTCAAACCCGGTACTACTAGGTTACCAGATAACGAGTCTAACTCCGAATTGAATGAGCCAGCTCCGCAAAAATGCTATATTATCCTTATAACCTGATATTTACAGTATAGTTATCTGATTAAGACTGGGAAACCGCCTTTAAGACCTTTAACCGCCAAATTATTCAATCTGAATTTTCACCCACTTGAAGTTGTGTCTCGCTGACGCGATCCACAACTTCAAGTGAGTGAAAATTATTCAGATTTGACAAAATGGAGGTAAACTCTTTTCAAATCTTGCTGATTAATGTCACGTTTTATCTCTAACAGGTTTAGAAGCTGAGATGAGATATGCTAAGAAAAAATGTAAAAAAACGAATATGGACGGCACCGGCGGTTAAAGGGGTAAAGTTGCAGTTACCATTGTCATTGATGGCGGGACCATGGTGACACTACCGCCTGTCACGCCGATGCTCCAGAGCTCGTCCTCCGCTTTCTGTATTCAGGTTTCAAAGAAACATGATGTTTCTTCCCCTACTATTTTTCAAGATTTCATATTTCGGGGAAACTCCGTGGTATGCGCGGCTTCATACCACCTTCGAATGAAGTGGTATGAAGCCCATTCTCAATGGTGATGACTGACTGAAGTCAATGATTACCATTGAGAATTGGTTCAACCTGGGGATAGAAGGCACAGTGTTAGACCCCGATGTCATTGCAATGGAGGCATAACCGTAGGTCGCGCTGAGTTTGAGCCCGACAACCAGCTTCGATTGGTAGACGGTGATTGCGGCACCAAAATTTTGTCATTAGGATTCTATTATTTACAGGTAGCTCAGTCAGATATTTCTCGAAACCAAAAGTATTTATAATTATACGGTATACAGTACATTTACCACCTTTTGTTATGCCTTCATTCCAATTTTGTATGAATTGGTCGTGCAACCTTAACTTGAGAATTGTATTAAAATGATCCGGTGATTTAGGTAAAGATTGATTCGTCCAAATCCCAGAGAATCCATATAATACAACAGGTTTTACCAGAGTGTCAAATAACTTTAAAGCAATATCTGGAGGTAGAGATAGAGATTTAATCCGTTTCAGTTGAGCGAACATTGCCCTACATCCCTTTTGATAAAGACTTTGTTTGGCAACATTAAATTTTGCATTAAAATTAAACGTGACACCCAGGTAATTGTAATCATTCACTACATCAAGTTTCATGTCCGCAAATTTAAACGAAGGTATATTCCTTAATTTACCTCGCGAAAAGATGAATAGTTTGGTTTTACTGGTGTTAATTTTTAAATCAAAATTGTTACAATATTCATTTAGAGTAATCAAATATTTTTGCAGGTCTTCAGGGGATTCAGCCAATGATACAGTATCATCCGCGTACATCAAAATATATAACTTTAAGTACGATACTAGATCTTCTGTTGGATCGTGGACTAGCTGGTCCATCTCCTGGATTTTTTCTAGACCTTTACAAGATCGTGATATAAATTCCTTAAGATCAGCTAAGTAGAGAGAAAAAAGCAACGGAGATAAATTTTCTCCTTGTCGAACTCCAACATTAAATGAGAAATATTCAGTATTTTTTTCCCCTTACATTAACACATCATTTTGCCTGACAGTAGAGGTTTTTAATTACTTTTAGAATCCGCCCTGATATCCCAGAGGATAACAACTTGGTCCATAATTTGGTTCTATTTATGGTATGAAATGCCTTTTGGTAGTCTACAAAACAACAGTATAATCGTTTACGTTTGTTGAGGTGAATATCAGCCAAAGTTTTCAAAACAAAAATGTGGTCTATGGTGGAATTGTCGGATTTGAAACTGGCCTGTTCTGGACCGACGGTGTCATGAGCTTTAACGAAGTTTGATAATCTTTCATTCAGACAGCTTGTGAACAGCTGACCCACTGCTGTTTTAATGTTGGGCCAGCGTCGTAGATGGCGAGGTAGTATTGGTTCATTGGCCCTCCGTACAGGGTCTGTGATTGCCGTTTAGCTGCACAATGCTGAGTCAAACAGCGTGTCAGTTTCTAACATGGAGTAAGAATGATAAAACATAAAAAACAGTCGAAATAATCAAACAACCAATCAACTATAAAAACGTGACATAACATAACTAATCCCCTTTTATACACCCCTTCTAAATCCTAAGGAGCCGTGTTTGTTCATGCGTGTTACTGTTAACGCCACCTGATGGAGGTGTTATTATACACAGCGTCAACACCATACATGCCATACTGTCATTTCACGGCTGATTGCACTCGGATCAGGGGCCGTATTCTCGTACAAGTTACGATATATCGTAGGCTTCTGATTGGTCGAGATGGCCCCATGCCCCCCCCTTGGATCCTGCCCTGCGCTATCGGATCACGTAACATCATTAAGCCCAGACTTATGTGGCACCTGAGTGTTGTTTATTATGTTTGCTATAAATTCGTGTGAGAAAATAGATTCTGCACCCAAGCTGTGATCGTCCTACTGGAGACTAAGCCAGATAATTCAACACTCGCATTTGTCTAAGGCAAAAACAGCAGATCATGTGATCAATGTGACACCAGACTGTTGTTTGTCATGGTCATTACAAATTTTTATGTATTGTTTATTCAGGGAGTCTTATCCTAGTAAACACAAAAAAACATTTGTTGGACCAACGTCGAAGACGTTGGTCCGGCGTTGTACACATGTTATACAAATGCTTTGTGTTTACTGGGATACTGGAAATCGACCGAAATATTTGTATTGGGCTATATCGCACCAACCTCTTTAACATGTTAAAATACATCAGAATCTGGTATTTATAAACGATTCGAAAGAGCTATAAAAATTATTATATAACATATTATATACCGATATGTACAGAATGCATGAAATAATGATATAATTAATCAGGTATATCATGTCTATGCCAAAAAAACGGACAATATGCTAAGTAAATAATACAACCTGAAATCATGTGAAATTGTGTTAAGCTTTAAAAATAATAAATAATAATAAAAAATTATTTTACTAACCTGTTTAATTATTTGCACCCGAATTATCATCCTTGTAGAATAGCGCTTTATCTGCTAGAGTATCGTGCCTTTAGGGGGCCACCATTACATTCCCAGGGGGGGGGGGACAGGAGTATTTTTGAAATAAATAATATCGGGCTCAAATAATGTTAAATAAATAACTTGTTGTGGGGCATGGCTGAAATAAATAATTGATTCCAATATGAACTTGAAATAAATAATTTAATCTTTGTAGATCACATGACATCCGTAGACGACTGGTTGAACTCGTACCCCATTTTTTTCCGCCTCGCTATGCTCGGCTCTATTCAACTTCTAATCTATCAGATGTTTTGTTAAATTACACCTTTAGTTTGACTTCATTTGTTGTGTCCGAAATAAATAATTATGTAGATGGTAAAACCAGGTGAAATAAATATTTCATTTGACACATGGCTTGAAAAAAATAAAAAATTCAGATGGAATTGAAAAAAATATTTGTGCTTTCCCAAATACTCCTACCCTCCCCCTGTGAATCTAATGGTGGCTCCCTTACAGTGGTGTAGATTTATTGGCCCTGATCAGGGAAAATCAATGAGATTAATTAGGAGGAATCAGTTAGGTTAATTAACCTTAAATGGCCATCGGCCACCCTCTGGGTCCAGGCTTATTATTGTGCAAAATATGAAGTTGATCTATCGAGGACAATGTGGTCTCCACAACCATGACTTACATACATGTTCCGTTCTATTAGTATGCCTTATAACAATCTGTACGTGGACGCTCAAAATTACAAAATAACAATCCTTGCTCCCTGATCTTGACCACACATAATATACCACAATTATAACAAGACAATAATACTTACAAGCTATATCTGCAACCAGCAAACACGATATGTTTATTCAATGTTGGGCCAACGTCGCGGACGGTGGCCCAACATGAAGCCACCATTGGGTTATCGTATTGTATTTGCTAGCCATATACTAATCTAGAGTATTCAAGCCTGTTATGTGGTATTTATCATAATAATGTATTATTCAGATGAGCGCCTTTAGTCATGACTATGGAAATGTTGTGGCTGCCACAACGTTTCCATAGTCATGCCACAATGTGGCATACGATACTATTTGAACAAGTGGATCCTACAGTAAAATATTGCATCAAACAAATAGTCACACACTGACAGCATATATATTATTTTAGGGTATATTTCAAATCTTGACAATTGACGTATTTATTTATACAATATCACAAGCGATGTAAAATGATAGATATAAGGGAATATTTACATCTTATATATGTAAAAAACAGTTAGTTTCTTTTCATATCGAGTTTTTAAATATCGAGCACGCAGAAGAATATTGTTCTACAAAGCCAAAAGTCACAAATGAAATGTAAACAGTTACTGCCTTTTTATTTGTACGCCAGAATAGTTCCCGAACAATTAGTCACTCATTGTGGTGTTTTTTACTTCAATGTTTCCATCATTCTTGTTTAAATATGGGTAGCCACAAAAAGCTTGACAAAATCAAGAAGACGTGTTTTGCAGCAAACTTTGCCGCAACCTTTCTACCAAAATGTCAAAATGCATCATAAAATACATAATTTAAACAGATGTAATGTCAAGCCTATTGGTTTACATTCCAGTGGCCAAATAAACTTCTCATGGTTTTTACTGTTTGTGAAAAAAACACTATACCTTTTAGTATTCGAAGAAATTTATGTGCACCTTATGTAGGGTAGATTACATTTGCTTAACACTTTCACAATGGATTTTGTTTTTGTTAATCTCTAAGCACTCATTTTTAAGGCATTGTGTTTAAATATAAATAAATCTAAAGCGAAATGTCTTTAGATGTCGCTTCACATCAGTACAGTACTGCGCACTCTGGCTGAAGACCGAGGTTCTAGACATAAGCTACACATACTAACATAAATACATCATTATCATGATTATGTATAAATGCCAACAGAATATGGCCGTGATTTCGTTAACGTGATTAAGGGATGTAGCAAAGGTAAAACAAATTCCAAACATCCAAATAACATTTGGAAGTGGATGGGTGGGTGCAGGGCCATTTTGGATAGAAAATAGAAAATTGGAAAACCATAATTTGAAAAAAAAATATTTGATGATTATCGGTTTAAAAAAAAACAAAAAATGGATAGGGGTGGTGGGTCGGTTTGCTGTGAGCTTTTTTCAAATGTTAATCGGATGTTTGGATTTCTTTAACTTTGCAAGACCCCTAAATGACGCCCTGAGTAAAGGACAATAGACATCATAGATGGAGTAGATTTAGGTCTAAACGCTTCTCTTTACGAAGTGTCAACCCTTACAACGCTGAGATATTTAGATTTGTTAAAAAAACCTGGAGAACAAAGTTTTTTTAAATTTTGAAATCATCATTAATGTCTTAGTTAGCTCTTTCCGCTTCATTTGAATACCTATATCATCGGTCTACGGGCATTGTAAATATGTTACTCTTTTCAGCGCGGGGATTGACTTCAGACGTCAGAATCTGACGTCTATGGACGTCAGATTCTAACGTCTAAAGTCGATCCCCGCGCTGAAAGGGTTAAATACAAGTTGACAGTAATTCGTCTAAATTGAGCCTATTTCTGGCGACCAGTATGTAGACCAGAATAGCAGCCATACACAAAGAATTCAATTACATCTTATCGATCCACCAATAACTAAACAGTGCTCATATCGATCTATTACGTTGCCAATAGTTATTTACCAAGTGTGTCACAACAGTGTTCCAATCGAAGCATGTCGTTCATTGTTTCAATGCTGGGTTAATGTTGTCACAACGGCAAATACCATAAACTACGATTCCTTGGTTCAATAATGAAGCGGTCGCGTTGATTATTAGTTATTTAAATATTATAGGCTACTAATCAGACCTGCTGAGTAATGAGGTCTGTCCCACCATATTGGCTGCATATTTTGTACAAAAGTCGTTAGTTGAGTGTCAAACAATCTCCAACAAAAAACAATTTATTTAATTTGCAATCATTTATTGATGCCTTTTAAAGGAAACACTATTAACTATTAAACATAAACATTGCTTAATCAATCAATAATGGACGGTTAGAAAACAGCGATATTTACCATACATGTCAATTATCAAAGCGATATGTTTATCATTTTTTTATATACGAAATATTTTATATCGAAATCTATATTGATGAATGTGTGGATTTCCCATAGTATAGAAACAAAAGAGTTCTGTTTAATATTTTATGAAATTTGAATAATAAGCTGGTTTCTTGTTTATGAGCTCACAAATATATATAACTGGATATGATATACTAGTGTTTATCCCGGAACAGGATTATTCAGTTTTGGGGATAACGTCATCACCACTTAATTTTTCATCTGGTAATTTACAACAAGCACGAGATTTTTTATTCAATGCTGATTTAATATTGGTTTATCGTCTATGACGCTGGCCGTAATCAGACATTGAGTCTAAATTCTAGTATTTATTGGGAATGTCCACCAAGCATTAGACGCTAGCACTATGGTCACTGTGCATCATAGTGAATTAGGGCAGTGGTTCTGTCCGCTACCAGGCTGCCGGCATTATGAACTTCGCTACATTAAAACTAAATCACTGCGATAGATCAGAGCTAGTTTTTCCATACAGTAGTACCTGCTATGAGCAGCCACTTTTAAGAGCAGCCAACCTCCTATGGGAGGTCACATGTCCTTTCCCCAATATGGCATTTCCTATACAAATGAACCTCATATGAGCAGCCACCTGTCTTAAAAGGCCAATTTCCCTGTGTCACAAGGGTGGCTGCTCATAGCAGGCTCTACTGTACCACTATAGAAACATCGGCCTGATTTTTTTAGATATAAACGGATAAGCATATTATAGGCCAACCAGCGGCAAAGAAAAGGTCTGGATCGTGGTGTTGTGACACTTCACCGAAAGTGCAGCTTCTGCCCAAACAGCAAACACGAGACGGTAATACATCTATGTCGCTTTGAATAAGACAACATGAAACCTACATTGGGTCAATGCATCGTGCTCACTGGGAACTGAAAATGCATAGCTAGGACCAAAGGATATCAAGTTTTTAGGGAATTATGATATTTTTTCGATAATAAACTGCATTATTATTCAGTTTAAAGGCTTTGAATGTGTTTTAATCTATGTAAACTGAAAGTGGGTGGGAAAAACTTAGATATGTAAAATTCGCACCAAAACGTATATCAATCTATAGAATTTAAAACCCTTACAGTGCGGGGATCGACTTTAGTCGTCAGAATCTGACGTCTGTAGACGTCAGATTCTGACGTCTAAAGTCTCGACTTGTAGTGGATGAAGATGATTTGATGCGAGAGAAAAATTGAAGAAAATTGCCATGTATTGGTAAACCAGTTTCATGGACATTTTCAGTTTAAAACACTTGGTTATAGGAAAATCAAGTATATTTTCAGGAATGTAAAATGATGCTTAAATGCATCTTGAGGGCTTAGAGGGTTAAGGGTTCATAGATACAGTCTGTTTCACCAGATCCTGGGAGTTAGTGGGGGACCATGATGTCCAATTAGTGTATAAATTTGCACATCTGGCTAAAATTGTCAAAATTTGTTTATAGGTCCTTTAGACCTTATAGATTTATAATTTTGATGGATCCAACTTCAAAAAGTACTGGGACCACCATTTCAGGCAAAATCCAAAATGGCCGCCACTCGCGAACAATAATTATCGTAACTTTGTAACCAATGAATCAAAATTAATGATGTTAACATCAATTTCATATATTTCGAGTCCAACGGTTTCATTAGTCTCGGTCTAAGCATGATTAGAGACATATATTTTATGTGTCGACCATTTTTTAGCGTTTTTGAGACCAAAATATACAAAAATTCAATCAATCTACTAACCCATTAGATCAGGTGTGGCCATAATTGCAAGTAGACCTGCAATAACGTTACTGTATGCTAGATAAATACAATAGAACACAAAATAATAAATAATACATATGTAGCTTATTGTCAATTATCGTCATAATTTACTGTCCCGATCAGCCTAACTATTTTAAAGGTAAATGTGCAGGCTTATAGTGTGATATCAAGGCTGAAGACCTATCATCCGACTTTACATTTTACCCTCTGGTCACTGGACCTGCTCATTCGTGTGCCATTTCAACTCAACGGAGAGCATACAGCCCTGCAGCCATTTCGGCGCATTGGTTCTCTCATTTTTACCTGAGTCAAGTGAAGCATTTGAGGGTGAAGTGCCTTTCCTAAGGGCACAACATCGAAACAATGTCCCAAGATTGAGAGGGGAGAAACATGATTTTTCTCTGAAAATCTTGCAAGAAGCCGGATTCGAAACCGCGCGGCAGGAAGCAACATTGTCAAAGCGTCACGCTCTAACCATTGCGCCATGTCCCTCTCTATGAAAATATACATAAGTTTGTTTTGTAACATTTGGACGATCATCAGCATGTATTGCATACATCATCCCAACCACTCCACCGGCAGATATTTATGACAAGATAGATGACGCCAAGTTAAAATAAGCCTCTAAGATGCTCTAAACAAACCGCATGGGTTTTTTTTATTTTGACAGCTGGGATAAAAACATGAGGAAGTTGTAATAATATAAATTTCATATTAGTTAAAACCCGTTTAATGATTCTTGATCTGTAATAAATACAGCTGATTTGCTTGATCACTTTTTCGTGAGGGTGATTTCGACCTTCATATGTAGGTAATAGATGACCTGTGCTGATGTTTGTTTGTTTGTTTTCAACCAAACAAACTACTCTAGCTACCGATATATGTCTTCTCTATTTGACAATCCTGCTGTTATCATATATGGATGAACACCTTGTTCCTGGGAAAGTTCAAGCACTGGTTGAATTTGCATCATCAGCTGAATTATCGTCACACTCAACATCATCTTCTTCTGTTTATGGTCAGCACAAAGAAGGGCAAATTCTCCAAACTTGTTTGTCTAAAGATGTTATATACCTCCTGTATCTACTCAAGGGCAATCCTTTTTATTTAATGATACTTGTTCAAATATGCTCACATTAGATACAAGATAAATAATTCCTGCTGGTCCAGTAGATACATAATGCAATATGCCTTTAACATGTTAATAAAGGCATGAATGTACATGAAAGTGTATGATGAATGTGTCTGTGTCTATAACTGAAGAGGGTATCTCTCCCAACATTGCAAACCATCGAGAACTGAAGGCAAAAATATTAGTGTACAGAAGACAAGTACTTCGTTGGTTTCTTATTTATTTAGTTCTCTCCAATCACACCCAAATGCATATGATTTACGTTATTTGAAAATCAAAAGGAGCCACCATTATTATCTGACAGAGGGAAATGGAGGAGTTGAAAAAAATCTAACATCTTAGAATGGCTGAAAACGATGTGTCTATGACATTTTTTGATGCTGCTGCCATTGTCCATATATAGTCCGAACCATCAAAGTTGCAAACTTTCAACAATACGTAGAATGTCATTTCTTAACATGTGTCCAGAGCATGAAATCGGAGTCCATAATAACCAGACTTGACCTGATCTGGGATTCCTATCCTAAGTTTGACAGGTTTAACCTAAGAGAAAGGTGGTTGTCGAACCAAGGTTCATGGGTCAACACCCATCGCTGGTGACTAGAACAATTTTTGAAAAGACCAGCGAATATGGCTGATCTCTTTAGATTCATAGGTCAAGAAATGGTTAACGATTAGAAAACGTTTCCCAAATATCATATATTCCACGAAGGATGACCAGGTCACATCCTTCCGATAACGCTAACCTCTTTCAATTTATGCCTTCTGATCAAATGGAAGCTGACAGTCGCATGTTCTACACATTATTAAGACATAACAATATTTATATCAGGAAAGTGAATAGCATTAGTATATGCACTGCTGTTACTAGCCTTTACTAGCCTGAGATTGACTGAATTTTGGGTTAGTTTTGGCTCTGGCAAAAGGTTTCAGACAATCTCTATCCATGCAATCGTAAAAATAACTTGGTCCCCAAAGGTGCATCTCACTCCCACTCTTCTTTACTTGCTGCAATAGGCCTTCTAGTTCATCTTATATGAGTATTGGCAGAAAAGTGCATTGGCTGCATTGGGTGCCTACCCAGAAATAACAGACACATTCGTGGCAAATACCGAATATCCTCTTCTGTCCTCCCTGGACTCCATTGACATGGCTGGAGCGGTGCATGGACTCTGACAAACGAACATTAGAAAACATACCACCCAAACAAGAGGCCTTACTTCGGTCTAGACGAGCACGGCATCAGGCAAGATATATGTGCAGAAAGGCTCTTGAAATGCAGCAAAATATACAATCCATAGGAATGGAGCTGGGTCTGCTGAATGTTTTGCAGATGTTAGGGTTGTGCATTGTTGCAACACCGCAACACTGCAATCAATAATGTCAAAAAAACATAACCTGATAAGGGGAATTGCAAATGTGCTAATGCTAATCTAGGATGCACACATCTATGTCACCTTGACTGGGAGTGCATAAACAATGAATGTCCAAATAATGTTTGCTAACCGCGATACATGTACTAACTGAAGATTTATTTACCTGATGACGCTTACCAATATGTATAGGCCTATATAAATTATGTTGTTAACAGTCAAATATGAATCAAATGTCACTAACTATTTTTTAAATGTGTCCAGCGTTCGATATTTCGGTTTTTAGCATATTATTTTTACAAAATGTGTTATTTTGGACATTTTAAATAAAACTAAAACATGCAATTTCATCCCAATCACTTTTAAACTATTAAAAATAGATTCCTCGTCATCCAAATATATAAAATTGATGTTAACATCGTAAAATTTGGGCCATATGTTGCCAAGATATGATAATTTTGGTTTTCGAGTGGCGGCCATTTTGAATTTTGCCTAAAATGATTGATCCAGCGATTTTTCAGATTGGATCCATCAAAAATATGAAAGAGTATTGTCTTGTGGGCTTGTACACCAATTTTCACAATTTTAGCCAGATGTGCAAATTTAATACATTATGGTCCCCCACTATTAAGTAGCCTTTTTCCAATTTGCTCGGTCGCTCTTTAAAATTTTTTAACAAAATTTTTCTCGGATCATTTTTTTATCTTCCCCCAACATCCCTGAAAATTTGGTGAATTTTTCAATGTATTAGCGAAGTTGGACCATTTGGCATGTAATACATTTTCAAAATGACAGCTCTCGATCTTTAACACCATTACCGTGAAACAAGATTTCTATCACATGCCAAATGGTCTAATTTCCAAAATACACAACAAAATTGCACCAAATTTTCAGGGATGTTAGGGGAAGATGAAAAAATGATCCGCGAAAAAAATTATGAAATTTTTTTAAAGAGCGACCGAGCAAATTGGAAAACGGCTACTCTCAGGATCTGGTAAAACAGACTGTTTTGCTCCTCGCAGCAATAGTTGAAAAACCCGTTTCTTTGAAAATGGAAGAGAACAATATGATTTCTATTTACAAGTATGTACAATTATTCTATCAAATAACAAACAGTCAGCTCAGGTACAAATAAGAGCAACTAAGTCTTTCAAAAAACAAAATGCACTCAGTTAATGTACCTGAACTAAACACACTGAAAGTGATAAAAATATTATAATGACGTCGAGTTTAGAAAAAGTCCCAACATGAGAAACCGAAAAAAATGATTTAACACAATCATAAGAAGGGAAATGGAAAAATTGGCCTGTGAATTAGAACCAACAGGCGACAAAAAATGTGGCACTGAATTAGAAGTCCCTGGCGGCAAAAAAATCAGAATAATTTTCTTCTTCGTGTGACTGTGCGATGCTGCCTTCGTGTCTGATAAAACTTAGTGGTAATGGGACCCGCCAATGCAAACTTCTGATCTAAACGGTCTTTATAAGAGCTTTAGGTTCCTCTATCACGTGATGATAGACACGTGTATGACCTGAGCGCGCAGCAAAACACGGCTGATCACGAAATGCTGCTCTGGATGCAACAAACACGATAATGTTGATCTGATGTTGTTTTAATGTCGGACCAGCCTCGTAGATGGTGGGCTAATATTAAAACAACAATATAAATCTTTGGCCCAATTAATTTGAGTTAACTTGACACAAATAATTCAAGCTACCATGCCGTAAATTGTTGTTTAAGAAATACCCCAGTCACACATTTTTTCTTTTAAAAATGGTTACATATGTTCAAAACAAAGTGATAACATTTAGTATAATCGTCGACATTAGCATTTTAGGGTTTAATGCGCACTGTATGTGTCCAACGCGTTAGCAGAGCGCTGTTCATTCGCCATTTGCATTGAGAACACGCTGTGCATTCGCTATCAGCCAGCGACGTTTTTCACAATCCGGACTCAAATTGTTATTTTTTATTTTTCTATGCGTGGACTGTGCGTCGTTTATGTGTGACTGGGACAAACCTCGGTCAACGGAAACACAACGAATTTAGAGCGTGTGCTCTACTTGTGGATAGCGTTAGACTGGCGCTGGTCTGAAGTTCTTCTGGCGTCACGCTAACATTTTTGAATATGCAGAAAATGTGCGCAGAGGTTGATGCACACGATAAATGAATAACGTTCGTCCGACGTTCTCGTCAAATCATCAGCGAATCACAACGCACTGACCAAAATTCTTCATTTTTTGGTGCGCTGGACGTGCGTGATGGTATGTGTGACTGGGCCCTTACCGTAGTACAAAATGTTTAAGTTTAAGCGCAGTAGGATCAATGGAACAAATAGCTATAGCAACTATACACTATAGGTCCTCACTCAATTGTCACAAAATAGTATTATAATCGCCTATATAATTTACTATAAATATAAATACAAAACCTTCAGGGAAGATTATGACCGCATTAATATCCAAGTCATTTATTATTTCTTAAGTGAAAGTAAGTATTTTCGTGCATGAATAGAGACAACTGTAGCTGCTGCGAGGTCAAACACCACACTAAGTTAGGTTTAAAAAACAACAAGGATTGACACAGCGAGGTTGTCTGGCAACGTGAAATAAACACTATCAAAAACAAATTTAAAAAAATAAGTATGAAATGTTGGTCCACATTTTGTCCCTAGACGGATCATTACCAGTGCCCTCAATTTGTGTGTCTACAGCAGTGCATTAAAAAGCCAAAAGGCCGTATCTGCTTACTTTACAAGTAAGCAGATACGACCTTTTGGCTTTGCGGAGCAGAGCAGGTGTGTGCCCAGCAAATACGATATATTGATTGAATGGTGGCCCAGCGCCGTGAGCAGTTCGTGTTTGTCCGGATCTGAGCGTCGCTTACCTGCTTACCACAGGAATCAGGATGACTAGATAGTGTGACTATTATTATCCATAATTAGTATGTTATACACATTACCAGCAAACGTGAGTTACTGGTTCAATGTTGTTTCAATGCTGGGCTAGCGGCTAGAAAGCTGGCGCAGCATTGAAACAACATTGGTTGAATGTGCTTGCTTTCTTCAACTATCAAGGGCGAGAGCTCTGGTGTAGTGGGTAAAGCTGCCTGTCTGGAAAGTCAGAGATCGCGGGTTCGAACTCCATTCTGGCATCCAAAGAAAAAACAGTTCCCCCCTCTTCATACGTAAAGATTCAATACTGTGGGGAGCTTACATGACCGAGAGGTAGCGTGCTCGAACTCAGACCGCCAGGGACCGAATTTTGAATCCTGTGTCTGTAGGGCAGTGTCACCTCATTCATCTCACCATCTTCAGGAGGTTCTATTGGTCCAGTATAGCCTACACAATCATGTGCACAAAAGTGGCCTAAAACCCCATTCATTCATTTTTTCATTCATTCATTGATTCATTCATTCATTCATTCATTCATTCATTCAACTATCAGTGATGTGCGCTATCGCAAATGGTCTAGAATCGATCGGACAAGACGTACACAGTATTGACAAACCTCGATCAAACAACACGAGAATGCGAATTACGTGTCACTATTAGCCGAGAAGGTTCACAGCTCGTATTTATATCAATATGCGCTCAGAAAATATTATGACAAAAATATAATGTGAGTCTAGTAAAAACCTTTTTGTTCTCATATTTACACTACATCGTTATATTTCTGGATATGCAATGCAAATGCATTTGTGTCTCTCTCAATATTTTATACTAGTTGTTACTTGTATAAAATAGTTTGTAGAACGAATATGTACATTTACACAATTAGAGCACAGGTTTTAAGTTAGCTTGCTAATATCATTAAAATGGTCTTGTTCCTTCCAGCCAGGTCTACAAAGTTATCATGTTGTTCTATATACATAATCTACAGGGGTATCATTCCCATACATGGTTGTCATTTTGTTGAACAGATTTAAATAATTTAAAAATGCTTGAACAGGCATCGGCCGGCCGCGATGGCTCATTCGGTTCAACTTCGAATTGTTACCTGGAAGTATCGGTTAGAATCTTGTCCAGGCCGAATCTGTTTATCTAGGTTATGCATCTGCAATGCCCCAAAATGGTTAGAATATTTACATGCCCAATAATTATTAAATAAAATATTGCATAACATAGCAGCCACATCCTTTGAACTTTAATGCATTTAACCCTCATCATGCCGAGTTTTTTTTTTGAAATATTACCCACTTGAAGTTAAAGTTGAACTTAAAATGGCTAAAACTTACTCATATTTGTTTGATTTTGAGCAAAAATACTTGCAAATGTTGATGTTTGGAAACAGATTTCATCACCAAGATAACTTGGGTGATATGAACTCACAATCAGGGAGGATATTTTTTAATTATCGCTTTTTTACCAACGAATTGTATATGTGTAAATGCGATTTAAATGTACAGAGAATTGATTGAGCAGTAATATAAGCATTTTTTCCCGAGCTATTAACCCTTTAAGCCCTCACGATACATTAAACATCATTTTACATCCCTGAAAACACACTTCATTTTCCAACGACTAAGGGTTTTATAATGATAATCTCCATGAAACTGGTTTTCCAATACATGGCAATTATTTTTAATTTTCCACCCACTTCAAATCATCTTCCGCTGTCGCAATTCTCGTCTTGTAGTGGATGAAGATGACAATGGTAAACTCAGGTTTGAAAGGGTTAAATGGTGTCTATGTCTCTCAATACATTTTTATTAACATCTAAAATCAACCTCTAATCTACGAGATGAGCAAATGTGCCATGTTTTCATTATCCCTAATTGATTGACACAATTGGAAACACGTTTATGATTAATTGAGTTGTTGAATTTGCTATCTGGTTTGGTACATGTAGGTCTATGAAACATGTGGATGTTTTTGAATTTGGTTCGGCTGTATTTTGTGCCAAAGGGCGGTGTGCTCGATACGGTTGCCTTATAACTTTGGCATCTGATTGGCCAAGTTCTCGACCAATTAGACGCAAAATATAGGCAAATGGTGAAGATTAACATCAGGATGTAAAAAATTAAATAATTTTATTTTTTGTTCTTATAGTTTTGAAAATTTGAAATACATAACATTGTAGGGCTCCCAGTGCAGGGCCTATTGGTATTCCTTACATGTATTAATACAATACGATTTCAATTGTTTAGAATTGATTATATAATTCATATAATTATATAATTGATAAAGGCATAACAATTGACTTCAGTTTGTGAAATCAGTATGGATGACATTGAACTGTGGACCGAGTACGGCTACCATTAGACTGAGCTTAAACGTTTACATAACTTGTTGATTGATGGTGATGACGCTATGAACCATCACGAACATTAAATTGTATTTGAGCAATTTAAAATGCCAGGACCACACTTTCACCTGCTCTTCCTTGCTCATTCTAATTAATATTTAAAAGATTGATAGTTTTATTTATATATTTTTACTTTTCTTGTTGAAGTTAAAATTTCTAAAAGGTTTTCTACCTTCACCACTGATATTTAAAACACATTAGAAATAAAAATGTTGATAAGTAATCATTGCAAACTTTCCGGCAAACACAACGGACTGACCATGTGCTGGCTTAATGTTGGGCCACCGTATGTGACACCGGCCAATCATCAAATCAGTGTGCACATGCTCAAAGTGTTATGTTTGCTGAATTTATGTTTCATCATTAGAGGTGACGTAATGGCGTCACCTTTTTCATTGATTTGAATTTGACATTACTGTCCTGGTGCAATTGTCCTCTTCAAATAAACGAAATATAACAATAGGATTGAAAACTAGACGTCTTAACCCCTTCATCGCGAGGACTGTATTTATACGTCAGAATCTGACGTCTGTAAACGTCAGATTCTGACGTATAAAGACGATACTCGCACTGAAAAAATAAGAAAATATATAATGGCCGTAGACCCATAAAATATGTATTATAATGAAACGAAAAAGCTAACTAAGGGCCTGTCACACCTTGGCGATCAGCCTCGACGATCGCGTAACGCACGAAAAAATCAGAAGAGCGCTGGCGAACGCTGACCATCGCTGGACCATCGTTGTGCTATCGCCGTGTGCGTTTATCGATTGTTGTCGATCGCAGATGAACGCTGATGATCGCTGAGAGTTTTGAACAGGTTCAAAACTGTCAACGCACACCAGCGTGCAAGGGGACACGCTAAGGGAGCGTTACTCGATCGTTGTATGCGCTAGGGGAACGTTACTCAGTCGCTGTACTATATTGATTATAAATCATAATAGGCATACATACATATAGATGTATTACACTTCCTGGTGAATTACTTAAAACAATAAAAATAAAGTTATAAATTATTGGTAATGATACATGTAGACAACATATCTACAAATGTATCAATCTTTAAAATTTTTTATAAAAGTTTGTGATCAGCTGATCAATAATAAAATGGAATGTTTAAAATCTACTTCTATGCAAAATAGGCCTTTAACACGAGAAAATGTCCAATTCAAAATAACGTATACCGAACACTTTTAAACTCTCTGACAAACCTTGTTGGAAAATTCAATATATTAAAAAGATAAATTTACCGCTAGAAATCTACTAAAACCAATGAAATACTGCAGTAAAAACTAGAGGTTGTTTTCAAGTAATCGTAACTGTGCCTTGTGGAACGTCGAGCACACGTTGGCAGTCGCTCCCCAGTCGTCAAATGCGTTATACCTGCGTTACTCATGCGCTACTCCCACGCTGGCAGTCGCTGGTGGTCGCTGGCGATAGATTCCCGAATTATGTGATGTGCGTTCTTCAGTCCTCAATCACGTTACTCTAACGCTACTCATGCGCTTACGAACGCTTGACAATCGTTCTGAATCATGAGAGTCCATGAATCGCCAGCGTTTTCAATAATTTTTAATATTTTCCCGTGCGTTACGCGATCGTTGACGGTGATCGCCAAGGTGTGACAGGCCTTTTGCAATTATGGTGAAATCAAATTGAAAAAAATCCCTTAGTCTCCATGGTTTCTACAAAAATATTTCGGCGTTGTAAGGGTTCAATAGGTCTGGTTTTCAAACATATTGCTGTATTGGAATATATGAAGTAAAATCGTGGATATATTCTGGATCCTATCTGAACATTTTGATCTCTAAAGCGCATTACGCACTGTAACGGTACTCGCCACCAAAACTGATTGGTGATTATTGATTGGCAATGTTTTTAGCCTTAGAGCACTGATGTCAACTACACTGGTCTGTTGTGGTTTCAACTCTTAGAGCACTGAAGTCGACTGCAGTAGACGATCGTTTTTTAACCCTTAGAGCACTGATGTCAACTACTGTAGTCTGTCAATGTTTTCATTAGCACGTGTGAACCGAGTTGCTAAAAATGAAATATCGATCAAATATGTGCCAAACCTATTTGTCGTAAATTAAATATTACAATTCCGAGTGATTTTTCGTCGCTTGAAGGTGTGGATCGCGGTAGAGAGACACAAATTAAAGTGTATTCTTATAGCTCAGTGCTTCAGGGTTAATACCACATGACATCAACAATTAAAAACACACGTTACGTTGCTGCCCACAGCTAGACTTGGGCCGAAAAGGGTGCGACCACGTCATCCCAAAATTGCTGTATTTTGCTGCTATTCACAGAAAACACAAACATACAATAATAGTAATAGCCCGACGTTTTAATGTCACATCCCAGCAAACACGGGACATTCACCCAATGGTGTTTTAATGTTGGGCAAGCGTCGAAGACGTGTTGATATACACATGTACATGTAAATATGTCTGGACTGCTCGGCAGTAATATAGGGCTTTTTGGTTTGTGGTTTTCTGCTTGTCCCTGGTACTGTTTTTCTGTCCATTTCCTGTTATGTTTCTTGTATCGTTCGCGCTGCTGTTCTAGGTAAACCGTGCAGCTCTCTAATGATGCTCAGTTCATGTTATTTTGCTATCATTATTTTATTATTTTTGTTAGTTCATGTTATTTCTTCGCTCGTTCGCTCTTTGGTCCAATTCTCCTCTTCATTTACACAGCAATTGAATCACGGGCTGTGATTAACTGTCCTCGTCACGTGACAGACTGAATCACTCTTTATTTGTCTATGGATAGAATATTTAGTATACTCTGTCCGCTCGGCCGCTAATAAATGTTAAAACACACCACTAAGTTATTGTATTTGTCTGACCACTACAGATTCTGAGCCGGGAATGAGTTATTGTTGACCAAGTACAGACCAAATATTATGGTAGGCCTATATGGTATGATCAGTCAGGTGTGACCGAGATGTTGATTATGAGGGATCCTCATTATGCATTAAGTCAGTTAAAAACCTTGGAGCTCTACATTCTTAGCTGTGAAAAAGCCCTCGGCCTTCGGCCGAAATTAGAGCTCTTTCGGCTTTATTCTATACACAATAATAACTGTCACCTGTGTATTTTTGGGGAGTATTAAATGTGGAATTGCGATTAGCGCAAGTTCGTGCTTCAAATAGACATCTCCTGAATGATTGAATTGTTATTATATAACCGACGAGAGCATCGCAGCAATCGACTTCAAGCGAACAGACGCAAAAATCGACAGAAATTCGACGCGTCATTCTTAGATTACCCGTGCAAAACCAAGCGAACACGATAAAAAATCAAACCCGTTTGATAGCCTGCTTTCGCATTGCCTTCGCATTCGCCTTTGCGGAGGTGTGTTTTAGCATTAATTAAATAGTGTATTTCATCATTGCAGTCAGCATAGGATAAAGCCCGAGGAGATCTACTTTCTTAGCTGTGGAAAAGGCCGAGGCAACAATAGGCCTACCATGATACTTGATCAACAATGACTCTCCATTCCCGGCCTCGAATGTAGTAGTCGGACAAAGCAAATAAGTTAGTGGTGTGTTTTAAGGTGAGGCTAATAGGCGATGGGTAAGTAATAGCTGTGCTACATGAAGCATACCTCTAATTGATAACCAACCTAATGAACTCATTATTCTCAGTAATCGAGGTTCGTGTACCTCATCACCTTGGTATTAAAGCGTTGTAACTGCCATTTTGTAAAGTGGCAGTTACGACCCTTTAATGCACGGTGACGATGCCAGACAGGTGTTGATGAACCTTTTATTCGTAGCAGGACAGGACATATGCGGTTAAAGCCCCATCCCTGGTAACTATCTCCTGTTCTAATGATGTACTAAATGCTGGCAGCTGCCGTTAAATCTGCTGATGAATAGGTATTTTATGGTGGTGTATTTGATAGTAAATCCATGCCTTAACGGCGCCTGAGCCATTACTGTGTGATTGTTGGCGCTAGTATATCTCATCAAACAATACACGTTAAACCAACGCTGGTTCAATGTTGGCCCACCGTTTGCGACGCTGGCCCAACATCACCCCAACATTTGTTCAACGTCTCGGGTTTCGCTGCTAATGGTGGATCATCCACATTTTCTGCAAGCACAAATAATGACCCAACGCTGGTTTAATATTGGGTCAGCGTCTGCGACGGTGGGCCAATATAAAACTACAATTGGATAAATTCCTCCTGTCTGGTGGGCTGTATCACATGAACAATATCAACCACTCAGCATGCTGTGGTAATGTTGGGCCACCGGGACCCACAACTTCAGGTGGCTCAAAATGAGTCATATTTGTTTAATTTGAGACAAAAAGTTAACAGTGATTTAACCTGCAATAACATTATTTTTTTAGTGTGATGAGCTTTTTTTTGGCCTGACACAGATGCCATCAGCCCAAGGCGGGCCGCAAACTGCTGGCATATGTGAAGGGCCAATAAAAAAGCCTATTGCACGACAAAATCATGTTATTACTACTATTATCACTTACGGCCAATCTTGAAAATATATTTATTATTTGTCTACAATTACAGCATGGGCCTAGATGTCTACACAGTTAACAGGTGACGCACCCCCCCCCCCCGCCTCCGTAAGGTCGATCAGCGCTATCGGCATAGAATAGGCGTGCACCTGTACTTTTGTACAAGGCGAAAACACTGCAAATAGTCTTCCAGTAAAAATTTGTATGACATTTATAAACATATGTAACGCACATATTTAAGCATACACATATCTGGGTTCAGAAAACAAAGGCCAGTTATTGATATGTCCAATTCTGTGAAACGCAGTGACGTCACTCAGTTAAAACAAGGTTATGTAAGAACCCTCCATTGTAGAACGGTATAATGTAACCAGGCGCATAATGTAACCGGTTACATTTTACGGCGGCTGGCTACATTATACGGTCACAGCGTCAACGTTTAATGTAACCGGGAACAAAAAGTACCATACGACCGTATAATGTAACCAGTGCCGTATAATGTAACCAGGATAGTTTTCCAAAACGTATATGTTCTGGGGTTTATACTCCGGGAAGTTCTATTATAACTAACGTTAGTATGTTTAAATTGAGTGAGTGGTCTTCAGGCGGCGTCTGTTCGTTCCTTTTCGCTTATACGTTCGTGCTTCCACTCGCTCGTTCGTTCGCCCGCTCGTATATCCGTCCATAATAAAGCGACGTACAGTGTACTTAGATATTTAAACTGTTATCAATATTCCCATGTTGCTTTGCATTATAAGCCAATGCCGGGTTAATGTAACGTAGCAAAACCTTTGACTTCATTTTCCATGTTTACTGGGAGGGGCCAATAGTGGAGCATAGGTTCCCGCGGATGTTCAGCGAAAAAGAAAAGCCGGTCTTGAAATGATTAGATGGATGATGGATGGATGGATGGATGGATGGATGGATGGATGGATGGATGGATGGATGGGTAGATGGATGGAAATAATGAATGAATGAATTAATTAATTAACGAATGAACGAACGAACGAATGGACGAACGAACGAACGAACGAACAAACGAACGAGCGAATGAATGAATGAATGAATGAATGAATGAATGAATGAATGAATGAATGAATGAATGAATGAATGAATGAATGAATGAATAAATGAATGAATGAATGAATGAATGAATGAATGAATGAATGAATGAATGAATGAATGAATGAATGAATGAATGAATGAATGAATGAATGAATGAATGAAAAATATGGCTGACTGATAAGGCATGACTAAAAACATAATAATTATTGCAGTTGGCTCTAAATTGACTGGACTATAAATACAAAGATCACACTGGCAATATGCATGACATGAGAGACGCATAACTAATTACGGCTCCCTTTTTCAGAGGGTTCAAAAATATCATGGTACCAAGACATACATAATCATTTAAGTAAAATTTTAAAAGTTTTAAATTTCTTTTTCAATTAATGAATGACCTTATTCATCAGCTATAGCCGTTCTAAGTTGCCATGCGAAGAGAAAGGCAGTATTATATCTGCTTACTTTACATGTATGTTATCATATATTGCCTTTTGGTGGTTTTATTTTAACAATCAGTTCAATCGATGTGAATATAATTAAATCGATGTGAATATAAATCATTGTAGACATTCCACTCAAATCAGTGACCGATCAATCAATCAGTTCATGTTTCTTAAATAAATAATAACAAAAATGCCCCTTAAATCTTTCAATGTGGTAAAATGTGTTCAGATCCCAAATGAAGCACCGATTATGACGTATTAGGCCTAACATTATTAAGGTATTTGTCATTCATCTGCAGCTGAAATTTGCGTCATCAATGCCATTTTCAAATAAATGAAAAATGTTAAAGGACAATGCAACATTTACATGTAAACAGTTAAACAACTTTAGTTATTTAGATAGATAGAGCTGTTTTATTTTTGAAAATGAATCCGCACAATCTATGCCAGTTTTTATTTCTTCGATTGAAGATTGATCAAGCAAACAGAAGGACAAGAACAAACGAATAACAGTAAGACAGTAAGACAGTAAGACAGTAGTTTATTTATAAGATCTGTATATGTACAGACATGTATGTGTATGCCAGGTGGGCATATATGGTGGTGACAATTATACCTTATAATACAATTTTTACACTGGGTTGAAGTAATTATAATAACTATGTTACTATTCGTAATAACTATACAGAGATCTTGAATGCATTCATTAATATTTGTAAATATTTACATAAATTCGCCAGCTGTATGGTGCTTTTCACATTCATAAGATAACAAAATGATATAGCTAACGGAGATCGAACCAATACCTTCTTAATGTATTTTTTACGGGCTTCGCTAAAACGTGGACATATAAACAAGAAGTGAAATTCATCACCCAAATCATTACAAAGTTCACATACTCTCAAATTACGAGGGATATCAGTACGGCAACCAGACTCTATTGGAAGATAGTGGTTTCTGCAACGCAATTTCGCCATTGTACATCGCTGGTGATATGATAGTGTTATTAAATAATCTTCAAGATGTAGAGACGTTTTAAACATCTTGTAGTTTATGCATTTGCTACTTATATTTATTTCAGATGACCATTTCTTTAGGAATTGGTCCCTGATACGTTGCTGTAGTATGACTTTAAAATGGTATTAAATGGGAGACGTTGGTGTTCCCAAGCGCCTGCAAAACCACAACCTTCCAATATGTTTTTAACTGTCGTTACCCATGGTGAGCAAAAGGTGTCATTTTTGTACATTTTTAAAAGTATTTGAAAAAGCAGACTTGATATTTTAGGATTTTCCTCTACTTTTTTTATCCTAGCCCAAAACATGACCATTCTACTTTGTGTGATTAATGAGAGAGGCGTAGCTCCCAGTTCACCATATACCATATTGGTACATGTAGATTTGTTCACACCTAAAACATACTTACAAAAGCTGAGGTGTAACTTTTCTAGAATGTCTGTACCTTCATGAGCCCAGACCTCACACCCATATAGTAAAACAGGCTTTACTAGCACATCAAATAGTTGTAATTGAATGTCTATTGGTAATTGCAGTCGTCTGCTTTTGCGCAGTAAAGAAAACATAGCTCTATTGCCTTTCTCATACAATTCTTTCTTGGCAACTGTGAATTTGCCATTGAAATTAAAATTTAAACCCAGGTATTTATAGTGATCAACTACATGTACATCCAGCTTATTTTCACCAAAATAAAATTCAGGTCTGTTTCTAATTTTACCTCTCGAGAAGACAGTTACTTTTGATTTTGACACATTTATTTTTAGTTTTCACAGATGACAGTACTCCTCCATCAAATTGATCGAGTTTTGTAAATCTTTCGGCGATCCAGCCAATAAGACAGTGTCATCTGCATGCAGTAAAATATATAATTTTAAAAGAGCGCAAAGATTATTATCAAAAGTGTGTGTTGCTAAATCGCGTATTTCTTTTAAACCCATGTGCGCTTCTTGTAAAAACTCTTGCAAATCATTTAAATATAGTGAAAATAAAAGAGGAGATAGGTTTTCACCCTGACCCCGATAAGACATGAAAAATTATCAGTCAATAAATCATTTATGGCTACACATGATTTGGCTGATTTATACATGTTATATACAGCTCGGAAAATCTTTCCTGAAACATTACATTTTAATAGTTTTGACCATAGCTCAGACCTACTTATTGTGTCGAAGGCCTTGCTATAATCGATATAACAACAATATAATCGTTTTCGTTTACTTAAATATATGTCAATTAAAGATTAAAGCAAGCATGTGGTCCGTTGTTGAGAAGCCAGATCTAAAACCTGCTTGCTCTGAACCTATAATTTGATTGACCTCCACAAAACGGGTCAATCGACTATTGAAAAAAATTGAAAAAAGCTTACCAAGGCAACTTAAAATAGTTATACCACGATAATTGTTAGGATTATCCCTCGCGCCTGTGTTTTTGTACAGTGGTTTTATAATGCCGACGCTCCAGTATCCAGTATCTAATATTACATTAAAAAGTCTGACTATCATATCAATTATTTTAGGTGGTGAATACTTTAGAAATTCATTTAAAACTTGATCGTTGCCACTCGATTTATTATTTTTTAACGTCCGCACCAATATTAACATTTCATCTGTCGCTACATGGTCATTAAATAAAGGATCTACGTTTACTACTGAAATATTTATTTCAGTTTCATCTATTTCAGCCTGATTCATTTTTTTAAAAAGATCATGGAAGACTTCCAACGATATATCATTAAATGTTTTTTGAGACTTACGGTCGTTTATTAGATTCCAATATTCTCTAGGATTAGTTGTTTTCAGGACACGGATTTTATTTATTACTTTCTGCTTATAAGTTTTGAACGCTTTATTTATTTCCTTTTTGTACTTCCTACCAGATATATAAATTGTTATTAGTTTGTAATTTTCTGTAGTTGTTTTTAAACTTTACATATTCTCTCCTACTTTTTCACATGCGTCATTATACCACATTTGATGTGCGTGTTTACGGGCACGGGGCTTCTTGAGACCAGAATGTTCAGAAGTGGACGATAACATATTAAGCCCATGTGCAGTTGTGTGGAACACAGAGTTGATCTCGTCAACCACCTTATTGATACTGTTTTGATCTATAACACCCTCATTATACCTACTTATATTATGAAGTTCAACCAGTATGTCAGAAATATCAATATCGTCTAACGACTGCTTAAATTCATCAATAAACTCGTGCTTCCATTTAGGTTTAACAGGTTGCAGTCGTGCAGCGCGATCGGACGGCTGCGTGACATGGTCGTTGTTTTGAACAATGACTATCGATTAAAATAATAACGAATACCAACAAACAGGGGGCGAAAGATTGAAAAAATAATTAACGGACAAAAGCTAATTGAATGAAAAAAGTAAATAAACCAACGAATGGAAAAACAAACGAACCAACGAACGTACAGACGAACAAATAGACGGACGGACGGACGGACGGACGGACGGACAAGCGATTAAACATGCCAAACGGACAGTAAAAATAAATGAATGAGTTTATGATGAATGGGGTTTTAGTCTACATTTGTTAATATATAGGCTAAATTGGGTCAGGAGAACCTGGGAATGGTGAGATGGTGAGATGACACTGCCCCCCTGGACACAGGATTTGAAATTCGAGCCCTGGTGATACGAGCACAAGCACGCTACCTCTCGGTCAAAGAGGCTCCCCACAATATTGAATCTTTACGAGTGAGCGAGGAAGAACTATCTTGTTTCTTTGAAACCTGGATGTCAGAGAGAGGGACTAAACCCGCGATCTCCGACTTTACAAGCAGACAGCTTTAACCACTGCCCCAGGCCACCCACATTTTTTTTAGTTTGAAAGTGAAGTGCAAAGTTGAGTTTGAATGACACAAAATCTGAAATCCAAAGTATGTAATGTCATGCTGTAACTTCTTTAACATATGGTTTGTCTCACATAATTAAATTAAAGACACGTCAATTAAAAAACGACAAAAAGACATTTACACCGCTTTATGTATACTGGTCTAACCACCCTAAACAAGCCAAAATCACAGCAGATGAAATATTTTTAATACTGTTGTTCCAGCCTCTGTTGAATTAAAAAGCAAAGCAAATATGTTATTTATTAAGTACACGGTGTCTCCTTCGTGCAGGATATCAGATATAACTGTTTCGTGATAATCTGGCAGGGATACAGTGAGTTAGAAGGATGTGTGTCTGGTTTGTGAAAGAGGGTATGAATTTCAGCCTAATTTGATCTGTGGTGACACTTTTACACGCTAGGGAGTGTAGCTCAAAAAATCTGTCTGGGTAGCAAGCCCATATAGGATCTGTTTTTGAAAAAAGACAGCCCAGACTTTATCATGATATGCGGCACTACATGGTTGGGAGGGCAGGAAGATTAGTAAACTCGGCCTGTGGAATCCAGTCAGTTTACATGTATTTCAATCTTGGAGTTGTGAGACCGTAAGTATGATAAATTGATTCCAGAAATTCAGTATCAGAAATAACTAAATGATGAGATGTCTATTTTAAAAAGAAGACTTGGGCTTCGCGAGCCTCGTCGTGAAAGACGCAGCGCTAAATCACTACATGAGGGCCCCGCCCTGATTTGATTTGAAGGATTAAAGTATTGCAATGCAAATCTTTACTACCATAAAGAAAAAATAGTACTAAAAAGTGCCATTTTATATCAAGACTATTTTCCCTTGGGTAAATTACGGGTATAAAAGGAGCGGTTACATTATACGTCAGTGCTGGTTACAAATTACGTTTTTCCCTGAGACCGTATAATGTAACCAGACTTATAATGCAACCGGTTACATTATACGTCTGGTAACATTATACGGTTCTACACCTCCATACTTCATTGTATTAGCCAGCTCGGTGAAAACAAAGGAGGTCGAGGTCATTGAGTTTCACAGAATAACTACGATTTTTAATGTTGTTTTCTTTAACCATGTTGCCTATAGGTTGTTTTGCTGTTCATTTTGATTATTTTATAAGACTATCAATGTGAGAAGACTATCAATGTGCAATGGGTGATGTATTATTAGAACGGGAATTTAATTATCTCTTATATGGTATATTGCATGTGCTGATTGGGTTATCAGAAAATCAATGACAGACGCTTACGTAACCCTACCCCTTAAATCTATGTCGCTTGGTGGCCAAAGGTCCAAGATGGCCGCCAAAAAATGCCCAGATGATTTTGTCACTTCTTGACACAATAAACTACAAGAAAGAACATGTTGGCAAGAATTACGCAAAAAATCCCGCGAAATTACATAAGGGTTGTAACGTTAACCAGCAGAAGGACACACGTAGCACCCATACTTAAAAAACTTCACTGGTTTCTTATCTTTCGTTTTGTCTCCTCGTACATGCATGTAAAATGCTCAAAGACTATGTCAGAGCTGAATAAATGAACTACGAACTATGAACTCTCAGAGAATCGAACATAAATTTCTCACTACTCTTTATCGTTTCCTACACGATCATGCTTCAGATTATTTGAAGGAAAGTTAAGTTACTATAGACCCTCTAGGGCATTACGATCAAAATTTTGTAATAATCTACAGCTCGTGCATGCTCGTGGTGCCAATGGCACCAGAGCTTTTCCATCTGTGGACCTTGATCGTGGAACAAATTGCCTTGTCCCTTGAAGAATAAAAAAAAGACACATATTTTTCAAAACCTTGATAACTAATATTTTAAAGACTGAAATTTATATTACTTATTTATCGATTGTCGCCTTTATCAGAAATTATTTTAACTAGTTTGTAATAATAAAAACATTAAAAAGTCTGACTATCATATCAATTATTTTAGGTGGTGAATACTTTAGAAATTCATTTAAAACTTGATCGTTGCCACTCGATTTATTATTTTTTAACGTCCGCACCAATATTAACATTTCATCTGTCGCTACATGGTCATTAAATAAAGGATCTACGTTTACTACTGGAATATTTATTTCAGTTTCATCTATTTCAGCCTGATTCATTTTTTTAAAAAGATCATGGAAGACTTCCAACGATATATCATTAAATGTTTTTTGAGACTTACGGTCGTTTATTAGATTCCAATATTCTCTAGGATTAGTTGTTTTCAGGACACGGATTTTATTTATCACTTTCTGCTTATAAGTTTTGAACGCTTTATTTATTTCCTTTTTGTACTTCCTACCAGATATATAAATTGTTATTAGTTTGTAATTTTCTGTAGTTGTTTTTAAACTTTACATATTTTAAAACAATGATTTTAATTGTATTTTTGCTGCGCAGCATGCTATAAAAATATGACAGTTCCTATATTTATAACATGCTTCGCAACAAACAACTACGCAACATTTCCCCATACATTTCCCCATATACTATGTAGCATGCTACGTAACAAGAATGCCGAGCAACATGCCAAGTACATGTAGTATATGGCCACTCCCAGCATAGAGTCAATAAACTCTATGCTCCCAGTAAACAAGAGCCGTTGATTCATTGCTAGTTAAATGTTAGTCCACCGTCTACGACGCTGGCCCAACATTAAACCAGCATTGGATCAACGGCTCTTGTTTGCTGGTAGTAGCTGTACTTTGGGCCACCGTGTCATCCTAGACTGATTTCCTGTTAGGCATGGCAGGCTCATTTGACGGAGTCGGATTTTGTTCCGTATACGCAGGCAATCGGGGATAAACAGCTGCCATTTTTTTCAATTTATTGCTAATCGTTGGTGGCAGGCTCTGCGATGGTTGATGCCGGGGAATGTGTCCACCCACGCCAACACATAAAGTTAGACCACATAGAGTAGCCGTTACACGTGGTGATAAGCTTTAATATAACATGATACATAATATTTTGTAGCTTCACATAACATGCTCAGCTCATAACATGCTCATCATCGATATGACAATAGTCATAGTCATTCACCGCCCCCCCCGATGTTGACTGAATACCAAAAAGTAGTTGTAGTGTTACATTAATTAATTAATTAATTAATCAATTAATTAAATAATTATTTAAATAATTAATTATTTATTAAATAAATAAATAAATAAATAAATAAATAAAAAATAAATAAATAAATAAATAAATAAATAAATAAATAAATAAATAAATAAATAAATAAATAAATTAATTAATTAATTAATTAATTAATTAATCCATTATTATGTATCTTTTAATTACTGTACTAGCTATACATTACTGGTTATGCATTTCTGATATTATGCTTGTACACTGTCATAATCTTTTGACGAATTACAAAATATGTGTATACTCAATATATGTGAAAACACAGAACAAGGAATACAACATGATCATCTTGGCGAACACCGTATTTTCTGTACATATGAACAACTCATTTGTATACATCGTTATTGTTAAGTGGGCCCAAGCTTTACATTTCAATAATACATAATACAACATTATGTGCGTCGCCAGTCGATTTGGGAATGCTAAAAACTGTAACTGACGTCCAACATTATAATATGACACTGTGCTGCATTACACATAAGCAAATTAGAAAAATGATATACATTTATAAGCGCACTGAAGACATAATTAATGCTATACTGTAAATCTGGTAATTTTCGCGTATTTAGATTTGTGATTATAAGACGTTTCGTGGAGTCTTGAATTCGCGAATGATTAGTTTGATGATATTAGCGCGTAATAATAATTTTCGCGAGATTCCTAAATTCGCGAAAATTAAAACTTCTCGAATATCATCAGATCTAGAGTATTTTCTTTATATAGATTTACTACCCCAAATGTAATTTGGCCAACCCAGATTCCTGATATAGTGTACGTCACTCGCACAGTGTACAGTCTGGTTTAACATTGTGTTATTGTTGAGCCATCGTTTAAGATCCTCGTCCGGCAATGTACAGACGTTAGACGACTTATTTACTGAAAGTACTCAGCAGCAGGGCGATGCAGCTAGCCTTTGTTGCCGCTTAAAGGGCAATGATTCAATTCAGACCACAGAATAATTGATGAAAGTGTCCCCTCTTCTGTCAAATGGAGACCTCCATACTTACGCCATTTGTCATTGAAAAGTTCAAGGTCAAGCCATTCATTGGTGTCACTGTGCTATACTCTCGAAAGCCATAGGCAAATGTACAGTAATTACCATAAATTGTTGTAGGTGGTTTACTACACCTGATAAACAAGAAGAAGTTGTTTGTCCAATCTTTCTTAATCCTTGCGTCTCTTTTAACAAACGCGTAGAGAGTACGGGATATTATCGGCTTATCGTGAACCCCTTCACTGATAATCACAACTATAGATAGTCATTTTAATCTGTTTAATTAGCCGTCTAATCACTGTTATAAAAATGAAATGAGTGTGTAGTAAGCATTAAGATTTGCAAATGTCTGGCCTCAAATTAAACAAATATGAGTAATTTTCACGCAATTGAATTTATGAGTCGCGGTATCGAAACACAACTTCAAGTAGCTGAAAATGTAAAGGGTTTTGTTTATAAATATATTCTGATTAGTTACACTATCTATGGTTACTTATACTATCTCCTCGAATATAAAGATCGCAGATATGACCTTTAGCTCTGAGGAGACGATATGTGACAATAATCCACACAATATATCGTGCTAAGTCTGTGCAATAAAAGAAGGTCTGCTCTTATACAGGAACCAAAAACTGAGATATTTAGGGGCCAAAACGGAGCATGTTGAGTCAGCATTATCTAAAACATTGAAATATATCTGATTCAGCGAGATCAATATATTAAAGTCAAAGAAACAAACAGGAAACTTGTAATTTATATGTTAAAGGCCATCACAGAAAAAAACACTTTTCTTAGCATAATTGTAAAAAGAGACAAATATGAATCTATACTTCGTATTATACAGGCTGGACATATGTGCTTTAACAGGCTAATCGGAATCACGATATAGCCTAGTTATTGCGTTTTATCTAATTTTTAATTTGTGCTTGAATAATAAATTGTGATAACACAATTTTAAAATACCCCACGGCAAATCAAATGGGAAGTTAGTGTTGAAAATTATTGGGCTTAGCTCCTGTACTGTCCGTACAATCGTCCGTTTGCCAAAACTTCCTAGTATAGAAAAGAACTTGTGCTATAGCTCCAGTCCAGTGCTGAGTTATTCGGGTTTCTCCAGACTACTTTGTGACCCGGTTTAGCCTATGTAGAGAAGTGGCCTGAACTCGGAGTCACTCGTTCCACTGCTGCTTCTCAAAGCAGAGATTGACCTTGTCGTAATCGGTCCATCTGACCAGGTTAGAATCAACAAAGACGCAGACATCGTTACCATGTGGGGAACAACAGCGGGTCAATCTGACAGGTCATCACCCCGGAAATGATCGCTCACCCAACTTCCCACGCGATCCTGGTACCCCAACTGCGGCTGAATAGTTGCCCAACGTCGATGACGTTGGCCAACCATTCAACCAGCAGTTGTTAAGCATTGGATTTGGCGAATCACGGTCGATGCACAATGTCAAAACAATCAGTACAGTGTATCTAGCCCAAGGGGATCAAATTGGACATTTTGTCGAAGGAGCGGGTCTCACAGGCTAATTGGAAACGGCAAGAATAAAGATCAATGGGAATATCATAAAACGGCGACACAGAAAAATGAAAATAAACTGTTTTTCTAGATATTGGCAAGGATGAAGATAGCGTCGCGGTGTAGAACCAGGGGAATGGGGGGAACATCTAGCATGAAATCGAGTTGCCTTTAAGAAAACGTCAAATAAATCAGATTAGTTTTTGATATGGATGATGTATGACCATGGATGAGAGAATAGACAGCATAAATCAACAGAATCAAATTGATAGATGGATATTTGAAAGGGTTATGCTACTATCTAATGACACTTATAAAACACTTATAAAAATTGAGCAATGGGATGAACATTTAATGTAATACTACCAGCTAAAAAAAGTAATAACACACATGTATCGAAGTCGAGATTGTAATGAACATTTAAGTAAAAATGCCACCAGCTGAAAAATCATAAAACACATAGAATTGAGCACTGGGATGAACATTTAACATGATGTCTCCAGCAAATAACGGTAATAGAACATATACAAGTGAAAATTGAGCTGAACATTTATTCTAATGCTACTAGCTAATAAAAATTATAAACACATTTAACATGTTTAAGTGAGCTCTGGGATGAACATTTAATATAACACTACTAGCTAGTAAAATAATACAACAACTGGAAGTGAGAATTGGAATGACCATTTATCGTGATGCTACTACGTAATAGAAGTGATAAAACACATACAAGTGGGAATTGGAATGAACATTTAATGCAATGCTACTATCTAAAAAAAACGATAAAACACATACAATTCAGCACTTGGGTGAACATATAATGCAATGCTACTAGCTAATAAAATTGATAAAACACATCCAAGTGAGAATTGTGATTAGAATTTAATGTAATCCAGGCTGATAGAATAAGTTTGGATATCCTGATATATATTCTATGCAGAAAAACCCAAAACGCCCATCAATACTACTGCGAAAATACCAACATATTTTTATTCATCGTGAGCTGCTACATAAATTACAAAGAAATAATATTACGCATTTAACCCTTGTTATTTAATTTAAATTTTTACCCACTTGAATTTGTGTCTAGCTACCGCGACCCACAACTTCAAGTGGGTAAAAATTACTTTGTACAATTTGAATAAACATATACGCCAATTTTGCAATTTAAAGTACATTTCTCTTGCAAATAGAAAGACTAAAAACTGCTATTATATAGATAAAATATGTCAAAAAACAGCTGAGAACATCTTCATTTTGAGGAGTTATCTTGTGTTTATTCAGAATATTCCCCACGACGCATCCAGTGGTGGGTCCAAGGGGTTGCACAAGGGGGGTTATTTTTAAAAAATGCTACCAAATATATATTAAAATAGTATAATAATATACTTATCTGTAACTTTTTTTCAAGTAGCGTCTCATGCAATATTGTAAATAACATAATAAAATGATGATATTTTAACTAATTGACAAACATCATCAGATATGTTGGATATTGTGGTCACCTGAATGCTGAATGTGTTTATAATAAGTGGCGTTTATAATGCTTATAAGTTATCCGGTTGAGTTATTATTCCTTATTGTTATCTGCATGGCCTGTTGGGATGATATACTGCCAAACTAGCCTCTCAAATATGTGTGCATGTGGTGAATGACACATTAATGGTATTGACACACACAATCACAGGAGTGTTCTGAAGTGGGACCATTGCTGCGGTGCATCGTAACCTCCCAAATCATGTGACCCGGGGAAGCTGGCATTGATGAGTAGTATAGGCGAATATATGATGTCTGCTAGCTCATTCATTCATTCATTCATTCATTCATTCATTCATTCATTCATTCATTCATTCATTCATTCATTCATTCATTCATCTATTCATTCATTTCTTCATTTATTCATTCATTCATTCATTCATTCATTCATTCATTCATTCATTCATTCATCCATTTATTCAAATGCTCGCTTGTTTTTTTGTTCGTTTGTCCGTCCGTTTGCTTGCTTGTTTGCTTTTCCGATCATTTGTTTGTTTGTTGGTTGGTCTTACTTTATTTCTGTACCTATTACGTTCTGTACCAACACGTTGCTTTTGCCACGCAAATTAATATGCACAGTCCTTAGGAACAGGTTTCGCTACACTATTTTTGCAGCGCACATAGACTTGCTTTACAGAGGTGAGAACTGCGACACATCTTACGTTAGGATGATTCTACACGTACATATATTTAAAAATAGATATACCTCTTCCATCCATTCCAGTCACGTTTGTCATTAGTAAGAACATATCAAATGCACTGGATTGGAATTGGTCTATAATTCCACTCTGATAATAAATTATAGACCTGCATCCCAATATTGATTTAGCTGCTATTTGTGCTGGCAAATACAGAAGCCAGATAGACAAATAGCATGTGTCTTGAATAACTAGTCATAGTTTATGAGTTTTTCGCCAGTGTGCCGAGTACAAGCGAACCAATCTCGATTATCTCGATCATAAATACACAAAAATGTTAGTCTCAATAGAATCAATTATATAATTTATATCAAAATGGCATCTAGATATCCTTTGTAACTATTGTTTTTGTGAATTAACCTGCTGTAGCATGTACATTAAGCCTTTTATTTGTCAATACACTCTATTTAGACTGAAATAAAATACAATAAAGTTTAGCTAAAAAATAGCAAATTAACTGCTAGGAGTCCGTATATATACGTTTTAACAAGGCCTAGAACCGATGACCTACACAGGGTACAGTTTCAATACCGGCGTGTTTAAACGTTACATGACCAACGTTAATATTTTAATCTGTTTACATTTCAATACCAATCTAAAATGACAGTTTTAAAATAAACCACTTTGTATGTCTAATGATAACAATGTTGCCAGTCAAGGATCGTGTTTAAAGATTAAATGAGAAAGTACATTAAATCGGTATAAATTTTATTTACAATATGAAATGAGTTACAACATGTAATGGAAAATTTAAATGATTTTCTTATTAACAAAAAATACCAGAATTAAAAGGGGGTATTATTATTGATTGTATAAGGCTCTATACAATCAATCGTATTATACATATACACGTTATGCAAAGACACATATCAAAACAATGTGTTATTTTATTGGACTTTGAAAATCTTGTGATATATAATGCCACGTTTTATGGCAACATATATTCAATGCTGAATATCCAAGCATTCTAATTTATAACATGATCATGTATAAGATTACAGCCATATATAATTATGATAAACCTACACTGGGGCTATGTAGACACCGGGCTCATCGGTAACACAGTAAATCCATATCCTGTTTAGTATGGTAAACTGGGGGAATATGGCACATTGGGCTGGTGACCCAATAATGTGCGAGACGCTACAAACCACAAATTGGCTCGTTAGTATGGAAACCCACACTGGGCGCCTTGTCTACCATTATGTGCTTCAAGTCCCATTAATCATCGCTTCAAGATCTGCTCAATGCTGGCCAAACGTGTCGGACGCTTGACCAACATTAATAAATATTTCACAAATGGACACAGATGCATGGTCACTATACCACATTTTGTCAATTTACTTTTGGCATGATAACGTACCCGTTCTATCACAGAAAATGTATCATAACTTCAATGTTAAATGATCGTATCTGTGAAAATATGTGAATACTTTTTTTTAATAACAAAATGTTATTTGTGTTCGATATGCCTAGAAGTGCATATTTAAAAAATAGCATGCTGCCTCCTAAAATAAACATCTGTGCTTGACCAGAGCATATCTCTGGCGTCCTCTGGAATGACTTGATATGACTATAACCGTTGTAATAGAAGACGTTTACGCAACAATTTATTAATAGATTCATACAAATGATTTAAAAAAACGAGAACAAGAATTTTTTTTTCATTATGTGCCAAATTCGATCTGTTTGTCATATTGGTTTTCAGTGACCTTTTATCTGGCCTGCTCCATTTGCTTCCGGCCACCACTCTGGGGAGTGACCACAATATTAACTTATCAGCATTATCTCAGCAGGTGATTGACCTCACATGGTCAGACTTCAGGGATATGAACTCACACCAAATTAGCTGAGCAGAAAAAGAACAGGATTACGGGTATCATTGAGCATGCCAGATTATGCAGACGATCAGATTTGATATGAATGCAATTCAATATAGACCTTCTGAACGCTTGCAGGTGGTGGTTGGAATTTATACTATATTTAAGATAATTATATATTTTCATGCGACGACATTTCTAAGTGTGTAATATTGCATTTTTTTAAATACAGTTAACAACGTTCAAGTAAGTTCAAGTACTTTTAATTCAATAGAAAATACCATTAGTCCTAATTATTAAAATATTGAATTTAAACAGCTTCAATATTACACTTGGGTATTAATCCTCACACCGCTAAACACGAATATAATCGTTCTTATTCCGTTTTATTGGCCGATCAAATCACTGATATTTGGGAGCGAAATGAGTGTCTAAATTTGGTCTCAAACTTAACAAATATGAATAATGTCCATCCATTTGAAGTTGTGGGTCGCGGTAGCGAAGTTGTGGGTTTATGGGTTCAAACAAATTAGAATTGTTCATTCACTGTGAGGTGGGAATTGTGGTAGCAATTTACAGCTGAATTTATATCTCAATGAAAATATGATGATAATATTTGAAGGTGTTAAACCTTTCAGTGCGAGGACCGTCTTTATAGGTTAATAAACGTCAGATTCTGATGTCTAAAGTCGATCCCCGCACCGAAAGAAATAAAAATATATATAATGGCCGTAGACCCATAACATAGGTATTCAAATGAAGCGGAAAGAGCTAACTTTGACATTCATAGAGATTATAAATTGAAAAAAAAACCTTTGCTTTCCATAGTTTATATACAAATATTTCAGCGAAAAAGCTTAACATATAGATGGAGAAGTCGGGATGCAGGATTCTATTATTTTCTAAGAACAATATGCATCAGATCCGAGAGGTCTTCAGGCTACAGTCAGTTGTCTGGGGCAGACTGACCCAGATTAGGCCAATCAACTGACTGATATCCAGGTCACTGTATTTGAGAATAACGCCTCAGACTGCAGACATCTGGGTCCCAACACACACGAGACGTTGAACGAATGCTGGCTTAATGTTGGGTCAGCGTCGTAGACGCTGGACCAACATTAAACCAACATTGGTTCTACGTATCGTGTTTGCCGTGTAACAAGTTCACCCGGAAGTGAATGGCCCGTAAACAAGGATTGCGTCATGAATATCGTGCGGCTGGATGTCTCTGCAGAATCCGACCTTTTCGCCGGATCTAATGTTACCATCCAGGAATATGAACTCACACCAAATTAACTGAGCAGAAACGAACAGGAGTATAGGTATCATTGAGCATGCCAGATTATGCAGACGATCAGATTTGATATGAATGTAATTCAATATAGACCTTCCGAAGGCTTGCGGGTGGTGGTTGGAATTTATACTATATTCAAGATAATTATATATTTTCATGCGACGACATTTTTAAGTGTGTAATATTGCATTTTTTAATTACATTTACCAATGTTCAAGTGAGTTCAAGTTTTTTTTAATTCAATAGAAAATACCATTAGACATAGTTATTAAAATAATGAATTGAAACAGCTTCAATATTACACTTGGCTATTAACCCTTACAGTGCGGGGATCGACTTTAGACGTCAGAATCTGACGTGTGTAGACGTCAGATTCTGACGTCTAAAGTCGATCTCCGCACTGAAGGAATAAAAATATTACTAATGGTCGTAGACCCATAACATAGGTATTCAAATGAATCAGAAAGAGCTAACTAAGACATTTATGATGATTTCAAATTGAAAAAACCCTTTGGTTGAAATGATTTTTTTTACAAATTAATTCAGCCCTTTAAGGGTTGAAGCAGCTTCAATATTACACCTGGGTATTAATCCACACAGCGCTCAGCACGAATATAGTCGTTGTTAACCATCACAACACCGACTACAGAAGACATTTTGTTTTTTTTATAAAAACCTGTATTACCCGTTGTTAAAAGTAAAATATGCTTTCAATCGTGAAACACTGATATAGGCTATGTTGAGACATAAAATTCACAAATAACACAAATTTTCAGTCACTTGAAGTTGTGGATCGAGGTAGCGAGACACAATTTCATATGGCTGAAAATTTTAATTTCTTAGCTCAGTGTTCTAATGGTTAATCCGTTTTATTAGTGGATCAAATCACTGATATTTGGGAACGAAATGAATGTTTAAACATAGAGATTGGCTAATATTTGGTCTCAAACGAAACAAATATGAGTAATTTCCACCACCCTCATGAAGTTGTGGGTCGCGGTAGCGGGACACAACTTCAAGTGGGTGGAAATTTTAATTATTTAATTTAGCAGTTTATGGGTTAAAATAAATTAGAATTGTTCATTCACTGTGAGGTGAGCATTGTGGTAGAATTTCACATCTCAATTCATATCTCAATGAAAATATGATGATATTTGGGGGTGTTAACCCTTTTGTATATATAATGGCCATAAAATATGATGATATTTGGGGGGTTAACCCTTTCGTATATATAATGGCCATAAAATATGATGATATTTGGGGGTGTTAACCCTGACGTATATATAATTGCCATAAAATATGATGATATTTGGGGAAGTTAACCCTTTCGTATATATAATGGCCATAAAATATGATGATATTTGGGGGTGTTAACCCTGACGTATATATAATTGCCATAAAATATGATGATATTTGGGGGTGTTAACCCTTTCATATTAATAATGGCAGTAGACCCATAATATAGGTATTCAAATAAAGCGGAAAGAGCTAACTAAGACATTTATAGAGATTATAAATTAAAAAACCTTTTGATCTCCATAGTTTATATGAAAATATTTCGGCGTTTTAAAGGTTAAGAGCCCTTTCCTTTCACATCCAAATGTGAATAAAGTAAAATAATAAACGTGCTCTGAATTAATAAAATATATGAAATATGAGAAAAGGTTTCACATAGAGATGGATGAGTCGGGATGCAGGATTCCATTATTTTCTAAGAACAACATGCACCAGATCCAAGAGATCTTCAGGCTACAGTCACTTGTCTCGAGCAGACTGACCCAGATTAGGCCAATCAACTGACTGATATCCAGGTCACTGTATTTGAGAATAACGCCTCAGACTGCAGACATCTGGATCCTAGCACACACGAGACGTTGAACCAATGCTGGCCTAATGTTGGGTCAGCGTCGTAGACGCTGGACCAACATTAAACCAACATTGGTTCTACGTCTCGTGTTTGCCGTGTAACAAGTTCGCCCGGAAGTGAATGGCCCGTAAACAAGGATTGCGTCATGAATATCGTGCGGCTGGATGTCTCTGCAGAATCCGACCTTTTCGCCAGATCTAATGTTACCATCTGAAACTTTGGATGTTGTCAGAACGTAACAGAAGCAGTTTTAATCCTCTCTAAACCCTAAAACTAAAACCCTAAAACTCTCTATTATATCAGGTGACATTTGTGATTGCTTTTGCCAGTTTTGTTCAATGACATTTATTCAAACTATTTTGTCAGCAAGTTCGTTAACATTTATAAAAATGATCTAAAATGTCATCATCAGTGGAATAAACTATATCAACTGACAAGGCTATGTCTGATATTTGCACAGTACCATTATAACTGTATATTAAGGGATGACATTTTCCCCTTGAATAAGAAAGGGTAAAGTGGCAGATACATCCTTCTATATCCAAGTTTACATGTCGATTCCTACAATTCAGTGGCAGCAAACAAGATATGATCCTGCAGTGTACTCTTTACAGAGAACCCTCAATATTTCACCATGTAATCCTGCAGGTTGAGCCTCTGGATTACATGGTAGAGTGGCTCTTTCTGAAGAACTCATATTGTATAGAGTGAGATATATAGCTCAGCAGCTCCGTGGAAGAAAGTAAAACGCCACATAATATTTATAAGAAAAAAACAGAGATGCAATTGTACGGGCAATTGGAACATTTGTTAACATTGGTGGGTAACATAAAAGTAAAAGACTTGTAACAGTCAATGACATTATTTATATATATATGTAGGGTTTGTATAAGAAAGAGGCAGTGGGATGAGAATTAATGACGCTTTAAATATGAATGATTTAATTAATTTATTTATTGAATAAATGGTCGCTACCAGTGATGTCGCATCTAGCTGTGTCATGTCAAGGTAAACGATGGTAGATTTGTTATTTTCAAGTAAGAAGATATGGTTGTTTTATTTACAAAACAGAACAGTCCAAGTGCAAATGTGCCATGGCAACAGAGAGAAGAAAACACGTGCATTATTAATCAAAGGAGAGTATGGATCTCACCCTCACAGCATGAGAATGTCTGCTTCTCATGTGACGTGATTTACCCGGACATGATGGACGAGAGTGGTTTGTAGGCTGAGCCGTAAGGGGACAAAAGATTAAGTGTGGGATCAAGTGGAATAACGGGATGAAACGGAAAAATCAAGGATTCAGTATGTTCTATGTAAAATATACATGGCTATGTTGTTATAGCTTATTTCTGTACGAATAGTTAAAGACAATTAGTGAATTAAGGAATGAATGAATGAATGAATGAATGAATGAATGAATGAATGAATGAATGAATGATTGAATGAATGAATGAAAGAATGAATGAATGAATGAATTAATTAATGAATGAATGAATGAATGAATGAATGGGATTTTAGCCTTTGTGCACATATAGGCTAAACTGGGCTTCCCTCCAGACTGGCGGTCTGAGGCCGAGCACGCTACCTCTTGGTCACGGGAGTTCCCCACAATATTCAATATTACGAGTGAGTGGGTAAGAAACTTTTGATTTTTTGAAATGCCAGAGCGGGGGCGAGCTGTCCATCTCTGACGTTGAACCATGCTGTTCACGTGAAGCTCGGACTAGGGCGAGCCCGTGTTGTTTTAACATTTAAACAACGTAATAGGGAGAACATTTTCAGAAGATTCCAGTATCTGGAGGGTTAACGGTATCTCCCTGGCGACGACCTGAGGCAGTGGTAGTATTTCTTTTTTCGGATGGCTTTCTCTCTGAGGCATCGTGTTATGTGGTCCTGTATTGATTGTTCGCATCGCTTTAGGAGAATCCACCCTTCCAACAAATATTTGTGAGGATGTCACTAGATGTGGACCGTTCTCTTCACTTCCTGTTTGATCTTGACTGAATCTTAAGAGATGGGAAATGCATCAGCTCATCGTAAAATATGTCTATGGACCAACATGTAAATATTTGTTTGTGTTTGTCAATGGTACGTAGGCCTACTGGATCGTCATGGAAAAATGTCGTTTCGTATAAATGATGTTTAAAATAATTCTACTACGACTATTTACTAATCATGTAAAATTGTTGTATGTTGCCTGTCACGCTAAAGCTCTGGAGCTCGTCCCCCATTCTCTGTATTCAGGTTTTAATGTAACATAATGTTTCTTCCCCGCCCACTCGTGATAATTCAATATTATGGGGAGCACTCGTGACCGAGAAATAGCCTGCTCGAATTATGATTCCCGTATCTAGATTTGTAACAATGGATTCTTCTCACCATTATTGAGATTTCTATTGGCCCAGTTTAGCTTGTATGGGCTCAAAGTGGGCTACATCATAATTCATTCATTCATTATTTCATTCATTCATTCATTCATTCATTCATTCATTCATTCATTTATTCATTTATTCATTTATCAATATCTAGCTCGAAAATGTACATATATTTTAACTTTAAAAGTATTGTGTGGGTCATTTTCTGAATATATTTATTTTTTATATTAACAAATTAATATATTTATTTACTCAACTCATCAGCAGATACAAGCCCATATTGTCAGTTCATCCCATTTATATGTAGGCATAGCATACGCTTTAACCCTAACCGCGCGGTGATCTACTTTAGACGTCAGAATATAGACGTCAGATTTGGTCGTCTGAAGACCATCCCTGCACCGTAAGAGCAAAAATATGTTTGATGGTCATAGATCCATAACATAGGTATTCAAATGAATCGGAAAGAGCAAACTAAGATATTTATGATGATTTCAAACTGAAAGAAGCCTTTCGTCTCCATGGTTTACATAAACAAATTCAGCGCTTTAAGGGTTTAATATTGTAGCAAAGTTAGACTGAGTCACGCCTCCAAACAGCATTACTGTTGACAGGCATCCATCTATCTCTGAGCAATTTAGCCTTATCTTATATCCCCAGGCCAGTGATACTTTGTGGGACATAAATAACCGCTCCCAATGGAGACCTGGCGCGGATAGTGTCCCTTTCAAAGATGTGAGCTCACAAAATGTTCAATGTTCAAATTACGAGCTTTCATCTTCATCTTACAGTCTTGATTCAGTTATCATACAAGTCCGTAATTGTGATGATCATTATGCAATTATATATGCTTTATAAAAGAAATAAAATAAGCACATATTATTATACATAAAGGAAAATCACATAGAAGTAAATTATATCCACACCTATATAGACATAAATAATACTAACTTATATAAATAACTAAATATACATATCTAACCAAAGCCACTGGATTTTTTTATTTCTGATAATAAGTACAAAAATAAAATCATTTGTATCATGACACTTCAGCATTTAAGATTTATTTTCACTATTACTTGAAGACTACAGGGACATCGCTAAAATTATAGATTTCAAAATAATATATTCTGTTAATGGATATGATGATTTTACGTATTCCTTCATTACATAATAAACATTGCTTAATAATTATATCTACCCAGTTTTGATGGTAGCACTTGTTCCCCTGGATCCTTATGTATACGGCTTCAAGCAAGTTGGAAACGGATTAACATTTTTCTGAAATTAAAATATTTTGTGCTGGATGCTCCGGTGGATTCCAGCTCGGGAAATGCCTATTTTACAATAAATCTGTAAAATTATACAATAAATTTATATATTTGTCGTTATTTTTTTAGGCTAAAAACTGCGTCAGGAAGTCCATCGTCAAATGCTTAATAATATTTCAAGTTAATGGGAAATAGACATATCTTAAATTGAATTATTTGATTAACAGATCATCTACAACAAACTACTTTATCAGTTGCATTGGGATTTTATTTTGTTATAACCATTTTAGTTCAGGGACCGAACCTGGACGTCACGTCAGATTCCGGCACTGAAAGAGTGATATATTATGTATAATGGCCGTAGATATATAACAGGTATTCAAATGAAGCAGAAATAGTTAAGCAAGACATTTATGATCATTTCAAATTAAAAATAACTCTTTGTTCTCCATGATTTATACAAAAGTATTTCAGTGCATTAAGGTTACACTGTAGTAGGATAAGGGTTGATTTACATGTAGCCAGCAGGTGGATGGTAAACAGATCCGGATTAGGTCCAGTGTAACGGGACTCGGGTGAGAGTAGATAGATGCCAGTGCTATATATAGCCCGGCAGGTACTGCCCCAGGCAGTCCCCACCCCTCCCTCACGTCTGGAGCTCTGCGGTACTTCACAGCCAGCAGGAGGCGTTAAGCTAATGTTGTTTTAATGTTGGCCCATCGTCTACGACGCTTGGTCAACATTAAAACAACATCGACTCAATGCCTCGTGTTGGCTGGGATTCCCACTGCATCAAGCTGAATTACTGAATTACTTTTCTATCTGACCCCCTGAGTCCTGTGTGGGTCTTTGCTCACATTTGTTTCGCTTGAAATAACGTAGAAGCTGATTCTAATACGGTGCGCATTAGAATCCGTCTTCACATTATTTTAAGATAAATAAATGTTGTGTGTGTGGGTAAAGCCCACCACAGAACTCAGGGGGGGGGGGGGGGGAGGGTAGAAAAAACTTAAACAGTTGAGTGATTAAAAATAGAAAAGTCCTAATTTTCTCAATTGCTTCACCCATTTTTTGTGATCGTTAAATAAACTTTCAAAGTGGACGTTTTAAAGATAACTAATTTCAATCTCTAGTACAACATACTTTCTCTTTGGTACTGTCTATCGAATTGACCCCTGACTAATATAACTAGATTTGGGACGAATATATATTGGAGACATAATAATTTCCAGCACACTTACTTCTTCTTATACATGTAGTCGGCTGTATTTGTGCCAAAGGGCCGGTATGCTCGATACGGTTGCCCTATAACTTTGGCATCTGATTGGCCGAGTTCTCGACAAATTACATGCAAAATATAGGCAAAAGGTAAAGATTACCATCAGGATGTTAAAACTTAAAGGGACTGGCCCACGCTAAAATCACCAAAAAATCGGTTGTCAATAATTATAAATCAGGACTTTCGTCTCTATATCTAGCCTAACTGGCGAATGCGCAGCACAAAAATTTAAAAAAATTGCAGTTCTAATCTATGGACATGCTTACATCATATGGTCATATTAATTTTATTTTTTCATTTAATAGTATTGAAAATTCGATTTACATAACATTGTAGGGCTCTCAGTTGCAGGGCCTATTGGTATAACTCACATGTATTAATAAAGGATTTCAATTATTTAGAATTGATGTCTGAAATAGGCTGTGAAATCAGTTCGGTTGACATTCGTTTTCAAACCGATTGACAATAATTTATAAAGTCATAACAATTGATTCAGTTTGTGAAATCGTTTACATAACTTGTTGATTGATGGTGATGACGGTATGAACCATCACGAAAATTAAATTGTATCTGAGTAATTCTTAATGCCAGGATCACACTTTCACTTGCTCTTCCTTGCTCATTCTTTATTTTATATTTTCAAGATTGATAGTTTTATTTATATCTATTTATTTTTCTTGTTGAAGTTGGAGTTTCTACAGCGTTTTCCACTTTCACCGCTGACATTTAAAAACACATTAAAAATTAAAATGTTGATAAATAATCATTTTAAACTTTCCGGCAAACACAACAGACTGACCATGTGCCGGCTTAATGTTGGGCCACCGTATGTGACACTGGCCCACCATGCACATGCTCAAAGTGTTCTGTTTGCTGGATTTATGTTTCATCAATTAGAGGTGACATAATGACGTTACCTTTTTCGTTGATTTGAATTTGACATCACTGTCCTGATGCAAGTGTCCTCTTCAAATGAACTAAATATGGCAGTATGATTGAAACTAGACATCTTAACCCCTTCAGTGCGAGGACCGTCTACATACGTCAGAATATGGCGTCTACAGACGTCAGATTCTGATTGTATAAAGACGATACTCGCACTAAAAGAATAAAAATATATATAATTGCCGTAGACCCATAAAATAGGTATTCTAATGAAACGGAAAAAGCTAACTAAGACAATCATGGTGATTTCAAAAAATCCTTTGGTTTCCATGGTTTCTACAAAAATATTTCAGGGTTTTAAGGGTTAAATAGGTCTGGTTTTCAAACATATTGATGTATTTGAATATTTAAAGTAAAAATTCGTGGATATATTCTTGATCTTATCTGAACATTTTGATCACTAAAGCGCATTACGCACTGTAACGGTACTCGCCACCAAAACTGATGGGTGATTATTGATTGGCAATGTTTTTAGCCTTAGAAATGAAATGAATCGGGCTTTAGGCCACCTTTGTGCACATATAGGCTAAACAGGGCCAGGAGAACCTCCTGAGGATGGTGAGATGATTGAGATGAGACTGTCCTCCAAACACAGGATTCGAAATTTGAGCCCTGGCGGTCTGAGGCCGAGCACGCTACCTCTCGGTCACGGAGATTCCCCGCAATACTAACTTTCACACGTGGATGGGGAAGAAACATTTTTGTTTCTTTCAAACCGCCGAGACCGAGAACCGAGCCCCGAACTCTGGCGTGAAAGGCAGCGGTGCTAACCACTACCCTAGGGCCCCCGCCCTTTAGCCTTAGAGCACTGATGTCAACTACAGTGGTCTGTTGATGTATCAACCCTTAGAGCACTGATGTCGACTGCAGTAGTCGATCGTTTTTTTTATCCTTTAGAGCACTGATGTCGACTGCAGTAGACGATCGTTTTTTAACCCTTAGAGCACTAATGGTGACTACAGTAGTCTGTCAATGTTTTCATTAGCACGTGTGAACCGATTTGCTAAAAATGAAATCTCGATCAAATATGTGCAAAACCTATTTGTTGTAAATTAAATTTTACAATCCCGAGTAATTTTTCGTCGCTTGAAGATGTGGATCGCGGTAGCGAGACACAAATTAAAGTGTATTCTTATAGCTCAGTGCTTCAGAGATTAATACCACATGACATCAACAGGTGAAAACACACGTTACGTTGCTGTCCACGGCTAGACTTGGTCCGAAAAGGGTGCGACCATGTCATCACAAAATTGCTGTATTTTGCTGCTATTCACAGAACTCATTAGGTCTGGAAAACACAAGATACAGTAATAGTAATATCCCGACGTTTCAATGTCACATCCGAGCAAACACGAGACATTCACCCAATGGTTTTTTAATGTTGGGCCAGCGTCGAGGACGGTGGGCTAACATTGAAACAGCATTGGGTGAATGTCCCGTGTTTGCTTGGATCCCGCCATAAGTACTAACAAAGCTCAGCGCCACAGTGATATGTCCAAGCGTTTTCTTTTCTAAACAATCGTTTTACCGGATCTAATGATATTGACTCAAATTAGGCCACCATTCACAATACCTTGGCCAATAACAATATATGTATTGTTGTGATCGCAGACGACAATAAATTTATGTTACTATTCTCCCAACACGTGCTGACGCAATTTCTATGGAAATCACGGCACGTGATATTGCCTATAGCCACTTTGTACATGTAAAATATGTCTGGACTGCTCTGGGGTTTTTTTGGTTCGGGGTTTTCTGCTTGTCTCTGGTACTGTTTTTCTGTCTATTTCCAGTTATGTTTTTTTGTGTCGTTCGCGCTGATGTTCTAGGTAAACCGTACAGCTCTCTAATGATGCTCAGTTCATGTTATTTTGTTTCTCCGCTCGTTCGCTCTTTGACCCAATTCTACCCTTCATTTACACAACAATTGAATCACAGAATGCGATTAACTATTCTCGTCATGTGACATACTGAATCACTCTTTATTTTTCTATGGATAGAATACCCAGTATACTCGGTGTTAAAACACACCACTACATTATTTTATTTGTCCGACCACTACATTCTAAGCCGGGAATGGAGAGTTATTGTTGACCAAGTACAGACCAAATATTATGGTAGGCCTATATGGTATAATCAGTCAGGTGTGACCGAGATGTTGATTATGAGGGATCCTCATTATAGTCGGATGTGTTTTAAGCAAAGACAGGATTTATAAGATGAGTATCACTTAGTATTACTTTGCCCTGCTTATATAGAAATGAGAATACAATTTATTAAGAAATATTATTTTGTACGTCCTAATATGGATAAATTTATACAACTGGTTACAAGTAATAACACATGTATTTTAAGAAAATTAGCAATTTATCTGCACCTTGCCTACATTTTAAGGAAAACTTCAGCATTGGATTGATGTCGCCTCCATAATACATAACATCGCATAACATAATACATAACACAGCATTATATGTATATTTACTGTAGCCTAATAGGCACTTTGTAATGCCTTTGGTCTAATAAACTGTTACTGTTACTGTGTTTTAAGTCAGTTGAAACCATCGGAGTTCTACATTCTTAGCTGTGAAAAATGCCTCGGTCTTCGGTCGAATTTAGAGCTCCTCGGGCTTTATCCTATACACAATAATAACTTTCACCTGTGTATTTTGGGGGAGTATTGAATATGGAATTGCTAACGCAAGGTCGTGCTTCAAATGAAGACAAATATTTATATTTATGAGAAATAGACATCTCCTGAATGATTGAATTGTCATTATATATTCGACGAGAGCGTCGCAGCAATCGACTGCAAGCGAACAGACGCAAAAATCGACAGAAATTCGACGCGACATTCCTGGTTTTACCGAGCAAAACCAAGCGAACACGAACAAAAATCGAATCAGTTTGATAGCCTACTTTTCGCATTGCCTTCGCGTTCGCCTTCGCGGTGGTGTGTTTTTGCATTAACCCTTTGAGCCTTCACGATGCATTAACGCATCCTTTTACATGTATGAAAGTTACATAATTTTTCTACAACTAAGGGTTTTATAACGAAAATTTCCATGAAACTTGTTTACCAATACATGGCAATTTTCTTTCATTTTTAAACCACATCAAATCATCTTCATTCACTACAAGTCGAGAATTGCGACAGCAATTCGCGGCTTGTAGTGAATGAAGATGACTATGGTAAATTCAGGCTTGAAAGGGTTAAATAAATACTGTACATCCGGTAAATTTCGCGTGGATTTAATTTTCTCGAAGGAGGACAAATACGCGAATTCAAGAATCTCGCGAAAATTATTATTATAATAGTGCCACTATAAAAAAAGGAAAATTCGCGAATTCTAAACGTCGCGACAAGTCCCAAAGTCAGAAATTTGCGAAAATTTAAACACGCGAAAGTTACCAGATCTACAGTAGTGTATTTGATCATTGCAGGTAAGGCATAGGGCCTACCTCTAATTGATAACCAACCTAATGAACGCATTATTCTCAGTAATCGAGGTTCGTGTACCTCATCACCTTGGTATTAAAGCGTTGTAACTGCCATTTTGTAAAGTGGCAGTTACGACCCTTTAATACCAAAGTGACGATGCCAGACAGGTGTTGATGAATCTTTTCTTTGTAACAGGACAGGACATAGGCGGTTAAAGCCCCATCCCTGGTAACTATCTTTTGTTCTAATGATATAGTCATTACCAGGGTGATTTTTCCATTGTGTTTACTGGGCATTCTTTGAAATAATACCGTCTTGATTTAGTTCAAGCAGCATTATTAGATTTAACCTAAGTATTATTAGAGGCCCAGACCATTGTTCTGACTGTTTACTGAGCTCTATCTGGCCGTCTACGAAGCACTATCTGGAGCCACAAATAGACCGCATTGGTCCAGCATCAGTGTAATGTATTTCCAACGATTTCGACGTTGGCCAATATTTAACCATCTTCGAGCCAATGTTGCGTGTTTTTTGGCTAATAATGCTCGGTACCCCTATGTCCGAGAGCAGCCCAGGCCCTTGAACAGAGGACACAGATTTAAACACACTGCTCTGTGTGGCGGATCGAAAAGGGGTCGCCGGCTGTAACCCCCCCCCCCCCTGTTCAACGTACTCAAAACAAAAACACGGCCAAATATTTATAATTCACCCTGTTGAAGCCGTATATTTCTAAAAACATTGGGGGAGCCGTACTCCCGTAGGGCACAGCCCCATTGACTTAATATTTGATGGTAAAATCAAATATATGTAAACATGAATATAAACATGATAAATAATTAAATATATACTTAAATATTATATTGAGAAATTTCAATTTCAAATTAGCATACATTGCTTTATAATTTACAGAAAACAGTTCATATTGTACATACCAAATATTTATTAACCACTGGAAAAAATCACGAATCAAGTTATTGTCATGAAGCTCGTCTCACCAGCAACTACTCATTTTTCTAAATGACACGCAGGTTTACTTTTGTCATCAGTTTCTATGGACACACACCCCTCTCCTATAAATGGGCGTGTCCAAATTTTGACAGTAAACATTTTGAAGTTTAAGGGCGGGGTGGGTCACAGGGGAGGGGTAACGACTATGTCCGATAATCAGTTCAGAACACTGGTATTATTAGAAAGAAGCCTCTTCGGGCTACGCCCTCAGAGTCTTCTTTCTAATAATACCGTGTTCTTCACTAATTATCTAATACGTAGGCTCTACTAAATGCTGGCAACTGTCGTCAAATCTGCTGATGAATAGGTATTTTATGGTGGTGTATTTGATGGTAAATCCATGCGCCTGGACCATTACTGTGTGATTGTTGGCGCTGGTATCCCAGCAAACACGACACACTGGACGAATGCTGGTTCAATGTTGGCCCACCGTCTGCGACGCTGGCCCATCATTACCCCAACATATGAATATGGATCATCCACACCGGTATCCCAGCAAACACGAGGTATCCCAGCAAAAACGCCACATTGAACGAATGCTGGTTCAATGTTGGCCCACCGTCTACAACGCTGGCCCAACAATTGTTAATCGTCTCGTGTTTGCTGCTAATGGGGGATCATCCACATTGTCTGCAAGCACGAAAAAATGGCCTAATGCTGGTTTAATATTGGGCCGGCGTCTGCGACGGTGGGCCAATATAAAACCACAATTGGGTTAATTCCTACAGTCAGGTGGGCAGTATCAGATGAAAAAGATCAACCACTCAGCATGCTGTGGTAATGCTGGGCCACCGCGACCCACAACTTCAGGTGGGCCAAAATTATATTAATTGACACAAACAGTTTGACACTCATTACATTCAATTACAGTGATTTAACCTGCAATAACATAATTTTTTCGTTAGATTTTTTATTGGCCCGACACAGATGCCAGCGGAGCAGCGTGCTGCTGGCATCTGTGTCGGGCCAATAAAAAAGCCTATCTAACGGAAAAATCATGTTATTACTACTATTATCACTTATCACGAATCTTGAATATATATTTATAATTTGTCTACAATTACAGCATAGACCTACATGTCTACGCAGAAACTAACCACCTTGCTAAATATTCAGCCAGGTGTCAGCCCGCATAGTAGCCCACTATTCTACTGTACTGTACTGTACTGTACTGTACTGTACTGTACTGTACTGAATTTTACTGTGCTGTGCTGTGCTGTGCTGTGATGTGCTGTGCTGTGCTGTACTGTACTGTACTGTACTGTACTGTACTGTACTGTACTGTACTGTACTGTACTGTACTGCACTGTACTGTACTGTACTGTACTGTACTGTACTGTACTGTACTGTACTGTCAAATCTGAATAATTTTCACTCACTTGAAGTTGTGGATCGTGTCAGCGAGACACAACTTCAAGTGGGTGAAAATTATTCAGATTTGACAGTACAGTACAGTACAGTACAGTACAGTACAGTACAGTACATCGCGGGGACCGTCTTTATACGTCAGAATCTGACGTCTGTGGACGTCAGATTCTGACGTATGAAGGTGGCCCCCGCACTGGAAGAATTCAAATATTTCTAATGGCCGTAAACCCATAACATACGTATTCAAATGAAGCGGAAATAGCTAACTAAGACATTTATGACGAATTAAGAAAAAATCGAAAAGAAACCTTGGGTCTCAATGGTTTATGTAACAATATTTCATCGTGGTAGTAGATGATGTACATGGGAAACCTTTATCAAATAAAATCAAATCAAATCAAATCAATTTTTTTATTGAACTCACACTTATTACAGTGTATTTCCACAATTTGAGACACGACAATATCACTGCTCTTTGCACACTCTGATATAACGATAATGAAACTAAACTATCTGTGCCAGAATAAGGTTTCCTAGAAATGTGTAATGTATAACAATGGTCATCTTATTCATATATACATTGTCTAGGAGTAAAGAGTCACTTATTATTCGTCTGATTACACATAATAAACACATTAGAGGTGTGATTATGGGGGAGATAATGTATTGAGGGTATTTTATGCTGCTAAGGTTGACGTAATAACGGTATATATGAGGATAAATCAACGTAATTGTATCATCCTACAGTCGGCTGGTGATAGGTCTTCAAATTACCTCTTATTGCCTTTTGTTAGATATAGAGTCAGCTACATCAATAAAAATATAATGATAGAAATACAACAGCATCTCCCATAAAGTACACTTAGGTACGGAGCCCTGGAAGCGATAATAAAAAGGTTTTTTTTCTTAACGTCTTCAGTGTGCGTACGTACGTGATAGTTGGAATGTTCCGACAAATAATAATTGAATGTCACTTTCAGGACTCCGCACTGAAGAGACTACTGGCTCTACCGACATATACTGTACATGATACATACATAATTTGGATAGAGTTTTGAACATAGACGTATTTAATAGGGATCATAAGCATGATAGACAATGAGAGTTTAGTAATGGAAAGAGAAGGTTGTATTACATTCACGTGAAGAATGTAGTAGTAGTAGTATTTTATTATTGTCTCACCCGATATACATAAAAATATACATAAAAATTTCAATATTTCAGATAAAACATTGGCCACTCAAATTGAGTTATGAGAGACATGTTACAAACATTCCTCTTTTTTCTAAAATGGTAAAATATCACATCATTGCATATAAATACTTAAAATATTTTTTACATAATTTTCCCATGCATCTATATATAATATTGAAATCATCATAAATGTCTTAGTTTTTTTCCCTTTTTTGAATACCTACATGTATGGTTTGGGTCCACTGTCATTATAAAATGTTTTACTCTTTCAGTGCGGGGATCGACCTTATACGTCAGAATCTGACGTCTAAAGTCGGTCCCGCACTGAAAGGGTTAAAGCCTGGTGCTATTTTCTTTCTGTCCACATCTCAAATTCTTCATTTTACATCTTTTTAGTTGTGTGTTGCCAAGGCTTTAGACTAAATATTGAAGATGTATATATAGACAATTCACAGCTTGACGTGGCTGAAAATATACAGTGCAATTAGGTCCCGTATTGGATCAAATACTCTCTCTAGCATGTGTCTCATCTAAATACCCAGATAGACAAATGGCCAATCAACGGGGAACCCACTGTGCCGTAGTTTCTAACAAATTCCCAAGTAATCCGATGAGTGCCCTCTCAGAGCGAGATAAATCGAAATTTGATGAATTATAGACGGCCAGTGTCATGCACAAGAGTGAGCAGAGAAGAACAGATGACACCACTCACAGTAAATCAAAACGTTAGGGTAATGGTGGTTTAATGTTGGGCCAGCGTCGCAGACGATGGCAATGATGTAGCGTCTGGTCCGACCTGTTTTCCAGTACCACCAGATTTAAGCCCAATGTTGATTTTATGTTGGGCCAGTGTCAACCAACATATTATCAACATTGGATCAATGCACGATGTTTGCTGGACTGCAAACACGACACGTTGATGTCGGGTTTATCCACAGACGTTGGGCTAACGTAAGCCCAACCCCGGTTAAATGTATGAGGTTTGGTGAGACGGAGGCAGAAATCCAGTGTTGGTTTAATATTGGACCACAGTTTCAGACGGTGGGCCAACGTAAATACGCAACTGAAGCAACTGGTTGTATTTCCTGGGTGTCATCTTCTTATACTAGCCATGATACATTGACCCAATGTTGTTTTAATTTTGGCCCAGCGTCTACCACGCCATACCAACATTAAAACATCATTGTGTCAACATGTTTGCTATATACTTGTCAACCTCCTTCCCAGCAAACGCGGGACGTTGACCCAGTGCTGGGTTAACGTTGGGCTACTGTCTCAGACAATGAGCCAACTATAAACCAGCATTGGCCCAACGTCTCTTATTTATGGATGTCAGCTTTCATCATTGGGTCAATTTCTTCCTATTTTTCCTTCCTGGGACATATGACAGAGAGGTATGCTGGGATAACATTGGCACAACGCTGGTCTAACCTATCTAACATTGACCCAGCTATTAGCCAGCATTGACCATTGTCTCCCGCCGTGATGGGATCATTTCTGCTTGTTCTCTCCCAGAATCAATATCTCAGCCTTCTCCAAAGTGAACTGGAGTCCTGCAGTACAGCGCCGGGTTAGTGTGACAATGTATACTCAACCAGTTAGCTGATGCCACCAGATGAGCTGACGATTCATGGGTAGACCTGCACAATACCACGTAGGCTTATGTTCATATTCCTACAGCAAGGATTGGCTTCTCGAGGCCACTGGCCTGCGGCCTCGAGAAGTCAAGCCTTTCTATAGGGAAGATGGCCTACACCGCACATACTTCTTTCTATAAAACATATAGCCAACGGGATACAAGTCGATTTAAACAAATAACAGATGTGTTTCCATATTTTATTTCTGCATAGTAGTTGCAATATTGCATGATATAGTGCACATTTCCTTGGTCATGTTATGGCTTGTTTTATAAAACTATAGGCCTCTATAGTTTCATGCTTGTTTTATATTTATTCATTTCAATTATATTGAGGTACCGATTATTTAAACGATGAGGTAATAATAATAATATATTGAATGATATATAGATGTTTTTATGTTAAACTTTTATAATTTGCACTTGCATCTTAGCAGGAGACCCAGCAAACACGATACATTGAACCAATGTTGTTTTATCGTTGGCCCATCGTCTCCGACGCTGGCACACATTGCTTCTCTGCGATTTGGAAAAACTGAAATTTTTATGTGATAAATATCCCAGACACCTAGCAAAATGTATAGCAGAAGCGTATGATATTAGGAAAAATGTAATTTATAAGCCAAATGTCTAAGGCGCACCACATATCACCGCAATTTCGCCGCAAAGGACCGGGTGTTTTTCTAATGTATATTGAAAATACTGTCAAAAATATGTTATGTACACATGTGACTATAATAAACGATACAACTACTACTACTACTACTACTACTACTACTACTACTACTACTACTACTACTACTACTTTCAATGCATTTTCGCAGGGGATACTAACTTTAGCTTCGTAGTTATTTGTAAGTCCTCGTTCAATAAATATGTTTACAGCAACAGATAATAGGCCTATATCGGATGAGCATATCATGGGTCTCGTACATCGTGTATATGACAATGTATAAGGCTTTTTGTGGTAAGCATCTTCATAATAGATAATACATCAATGACATGTACAATGTAACAATTCGTGTCGAGCTTGTTGTTGCTACAATGAACTCTTATGTAAACAGTCAGCTACTAGTATAACGATCAATCATGCTATCAATAGCTGAACGCGAAATTATTAATAGAGCATTATTGCCCTCGGGTGCTCATCAGGTACAAGTATCAATTCATTGACGATATAACTACATGTACATTGGGAGTACAAGTGTCATAATAACCAGTTAATTTCGAGTGATAAAAAAAACTTTTTTCCAGCTATGTTTTTTTTGCTTGTTTTTTTTTCGTCACCCTCATGAACTTTTTTAAAAATGAAGACAAAAATAGTTTTATTTCGTCGCCTTCATTATCTTTTCTAGAAATTTGTCGATTGTTCTTTTTTATTTGGTCGCCCTCACTAACCTCTCCAAAAAATACATTCAATGTTTTCCTTTTTCTTAAATTTTTTTTTCGCCCCCCCCCCCCCTCAGTAGATTTCGATTTTTTTCACAATTAAAACAGAGAAATAAAACACAGTGGCCTAATGATGTACCACTTCACACTATAGCATAGAGGCATGAAATTCTGAATGCTGCCTAATATAAACTTATTTGCATATTTGTGAGGATTTGAAGATAACTCCACACGATTAGGACCACTCAGGGCTACCAATTTTTTTATTATTATTTATTTATTAGGCTTTATATACACAAATATATACAATAATTGTACAAAGATGCAGTTATAAGTAAAATTGTGTACATCAGGATGACGAATACAGGGGACCAGCATCCTAACTAAGTTCGACATCAAGGATAAAATTTATATACATGGTAATTACACTTTAAATTACACTTAAATGTGAAATTAAATAGAAATATATTATACATAATTTGTGTTTCCCGCGCTAAAACCAAAGATAAAATAACTACATATTAGCAAGAATCTCTATATATAATGATTCTTGATATTAGTAAAAAAACGTAGCAAAACAAACCCTCTGGAAAGCGTAGAAACTTATAAAACAACTAAAAGTAGAGCAATTTTTAAAAGTATGCAACTTTATACATGGTAATTACAATTAAAAGTAAAATTAAATAAAAATATATTATACATAATTTTTATTCCCGCGCTAAAACCAGAGATAAAATAACTACATATTAGTAGAAAATTAGCAAACAAACCCTCTGGAAAGCGTAGAAACTTATAAAACAACTGCAAGTAGAGCAATCTGTGTAATTTGAATCAAATGCTTTCGAAAAATCTAAAAATATCATATCAGTCTGTTTACCTTCATCAAGGTGTTTGCCAATTTCATCATAGATAGTTAACAATTGTGTAGTACAAGATTTCCCATTCATAAATCCATGTTGATTTGTATTAATTATTGGTCTAACAACTTTAAATACAATATTGTAAATATATCTCTCCATAACCTTAGATACTATACATAAAAGTGAAATCGGTCTGTAATTTGAGACCTGTGATTTGTCTTTTTTGTGAACTGGTACCACATGTCCTTGTTTCCACTGAACTGGTATATGACCGGAGGCAAACCTCATTTCAAAAAGTAATGTTAAGGATGGAGCTAGAACGGTTGCACATTCCTTAAGAATACGTGATGAGAGATTATCTGGGCCAGATGCTTTATTGGCATCTAGCCCAGATAATATTTTTTTAATCTGTAAATGATCAAATTCAACAGATGATAAATTTGCTTTCGGTTCTCGTGTTTTTAGCGTTGAGGTGGGTAGGAGAAATATCCTTATAAAAAACAGATTGAAAATATTTGTTAAGTAAATCAGCTTTAGCAGCTGTATCACTGTATTCTGAAATACCATCAGTAACAATATCTGGTATAGCTTTTGATTTTGTCTTTTCATGAAAAAAGACCAGAATCGTTTTGGATTTTTCTTAACTTTGTCACTCAAATCTTCTACAAAGGTTTGATAATTACGTTTCATTCTTTTCTTCAGTTTTTTTCTCAACTTTTAATAATTGGTCTAATCATTTGGCAGAGCGCTTATGCTAGACACCATGCTGTCATTTTGATGTGGCTATGGTGGCACACTTCGCTGTCAACCCATGCGTGAGAACGATTTGCCTTCACCTTGACTCGGGGAATTGTGACAGTCATAACCTGCTCTAGTAAACCCAGCCATTCACCCCAATCCTCGTTTACATCGGTAGCATTGTCTATCATTGCACAAAGATCAGCGTCTGCAATTTTTTCTTCTCAACACGTCCAACTGGGCATGTTTATAGTTATAGACAAGCCTCTTTTTTATTTTATTCTGTGGCTTTGACATACAAAGTGAGAAGTTTAGAACAGCATGGTCAGTTGGAAATATACAAGGAAACTCGGAAATAGGTGATATCTTTCCCGTAATATTTGTAAAAACAAAATCCAAAATAATACCTGCCGAATTTGAGATTACATCATTAATTTGTGTGTGACCAAATTCTATATTGTATTTCTAAACAGTTTACCAAAACCTGAGCCTAAGGTTGACATATTATAATTATCTGTCCAATCAATAGATGGATAATTGAAATCTCCTATAACACACACGTTATCATACTCGTTACAGAAAAGTACGCTATTAAAAGACGGCGGCCTGTAACATAGTACAATAGCTACTTTTTTAACATTGCTGATTTGCATGTCAAACACCATTATCTCACAATCTGGTTCTAAGTCAGCGCGACGACGCGAGATAATTTCTTTTTTAAAATGTTATTAGAATACCACAACATCTTTTATGTTGAACGTTGTGTTCTCTATCTTTGCGATAAACAATGTCCAATATGTTGGAATTTAGCCAGGGCTCTGTTATTCTGTTATCTGTTATTCTGTAATCCTTCTGACTATGTTCTATTAACGCACTGAAATTCCTTACCTTATTTACATTAGTCATCACTTTTTTTAGTTGCGAGTATTTAGATAAAGTGGCCGCCCCTGAAGTTTTGGTCCTGCTCACATTTCAAAACTTCTCTTGAAACATTGTTACTTCATTCTTCGTGACAGCATTCATTCATTCATGAATTAATTTATTTATTCATTCATCTATTCATTCATTCATTCATTCATTCATTCATTCATTCATTCATTTATTCATTCATTCATTCATTCATTTATTCATTCATTCATTCATTCATTCATTCATTCATTCATTCATTTATTCATTCATTCATTCATTCATTCATTCATTCATTCATTCATTCATTCATTCATTCATTCATTCATTTATTTATTTATTTATTTATTTATTTATTTATTCATTCATTCATTTATTCATTTATTCATTCATTCATTCATTCATTCATTCATTCATTCATTCATTCATTCATTCATTCATTCATTCATTTACTCATTCATTCATTCATTTATTCATTTATTAATTCATTCATTCATTCATTCATTCATTCATTCATTCATTCATTTATTCATTTATTTATTCATACATTTCTTCATTTTTTCATTCATTCATTCATTCATTCATTCATTCATTCATTTATTCATTCATTTATTCATTCATTCTTTCATTTCTTCGTTCATCCATCCAACCATCCAACCATCCATCCATCTATCCATCCATCCATCCATTCATCCATCCATCCATCCATCCATCCATCCATCCATCCATCCATCCATCCATCCTTCCATTCATTCATTCATTCATTCATTCATTCATTCATTCATTCATTCATTCATTAATTCATTCATTCATTTATTCATTTATTCATTTATTCATTCATTTATTCATGCATTCATTCATTTATTCATTCATTCATTCATTCATTCATTCATTCATTTATTCATTCATTCATTCATTCATTCATTCATTCATTCATTCATTCATTCGTTCATTCATTCATTCATTTATTCATGCATGCATGCATTCATTCATTCATTCATTTATTCATTCATTCATTCATTCATTCATTCATTCATTCATTCATTCATTCATTCATTCATTCATTCATTCATTCATTCATTCATTCATTCATTCATTCATTCATTCATTTATTCATTCATTCATTCAATCATTCATTCATTTATTCATTCATTCATTCATTCATGATTTTATTCATTCATTCGTGCATGCTTTCATTCGTCGATTTATTCATTAATTCGTTTTTCTCCAAATTCGACGGCCAACAATCACATCGGAGCAGGCCAGGGAAACTATTGAGGAAAATATTATTCAAGAAATGAAGACTCACAAATGGAAACGTGATGATCTGTATTACATTATACCCAATCAGTTTGGTATTCACATTCACATAACACCATATAGAGATATATAGCCCAATCTACTACCAACCATATCATTTGATCTGTGATATCAGAATATGTCAGGTGAGCAAAGCTTCATTTTCATCAGTGCCGGACCCCCCCCCCAACCCATGAGCAGCTCCATAGATCTGTTCTCTCGTGTGGTTTAAATCCTGTGGCCACTTAAAACAACATTACGGTGACCCGAACCAGACCCATGAAAACGATGTCAAGTCTGACATTTAATATGTCAATAACAGATACTGCTTTAGATCTGGCTAGGAAATAAAATCATATGCCCAGCAAACACCCACGTGTGGTATTAAAAAACGTTGGCCCAGCCTTAAACAGCAATATATTTGTATTATTATTGTACACATTTCTGGCGTTTTTATTTTTTTTAATTAAAAATATATATATTTAAGAAAAACATAACTACGGAGCCCGGGAGAGGACATCGTAATTTTTAAAATATTCCGTGCGCAAAATATAATAATCCGTGCGCACAATATAATAATCCGTGCGCACAATATAATAATCCGTGCGCACAATATAATAATCCGTGCGCACAATATAATATTCCATGCGCACAATATAATAGTCCGTGCGCACAATATAATAATCCGTGCGCACAATATGATAATCCGTGCGCACGATATAATTCAGATCTAGCTGAGCAGCCATTTTGATGCGAGCTAGACGCCGAAAACACTGCATACAGAAAAGATCCATCAGGTAAGGCTTACTTGACGTTCTTATTCATTTAACGTTCCATAATTTATTGAAACTTTGTTTATTTAGCTGAGATAAAATCAATAATCACGTTGACAAAAAGAACAGCGCTTGCATTGTCTGTTGGTCGTGGCAAAAATTTGTCAGGACAGCAAATTACGTTTATCGCTAGTCTGAATGTCCAGCATCCATAGATTACAACAAGCTGACGTCCTTAAAAAGGAACCCGATGTGTGTCATTCATGACTCCTTCATTCATTAAGCAGCCCCTGGCTGACTTTACATAATTACAATAGCGCCCCTGCCGCTGCCGCTGCATCTAACATCCTCCGTAGCTATAAGGCTGTTTTTCTCAAATTCCCCCTATTTCCACATGGCAAAATATGCTAACATACCACTCGATCGGTTGGTCATTTTGAATTTGAGCAATTAAAACATTTCATAACAAATTATTGAGCAGCTAATGGGGCAGATTGTTTGGACGATAGACTAGAGACTTCGCAGATTGGTTTGCACATCAATGGCGATGAACTGATTATATTTTGGTTAAAAAACGTACGATTGAAAGTGGAATGGATTTTAATAATTTGAATTGTTTTGTCAACTTCAGCTCGTTCCCCATCCACTCGTAAAACTCATTAGGCCTATTGTGGGGAGCCTCCGTGACAGAGAGGTAACGTGCTCAGCCTCAGACCGCCAGGATGCGAATCCTGTGTCCGGACAACAGTGTCATCTGATTCATTTCACCATTATCAACAGGTTCTCTTGCCCCAGTTTAGCCTGTATATTTACAAAAGTGGCCTAATCATTTCATTTAATAACCACAATGGTGCTTGTCTCCGATATTCAATACTTTCTAAAATAATACAGTTTATACCAAATAAAACATAGTTTGATATATTTCCTTCAAGCTCCACAATTAGGCCTAGCACTTGAGCGAGCTTTTACACCTGTGTTCAAATTAAGGTGTAAATCTGACAAGTGGAAGTGCTTAAAATTGAATTGATTTCAAAATTGTTTTTTGTTAGTTTATTTCTGAGTTTGTTTCACACTTTCTTAAGTCTCATTTTTAAATACTTCGACACAGTGAATTCTCAACATTCACGTCTTCCGAGGCTGACGATGCCATTTGCCGCTTGTTGATTTGACCACTGGCAGGAAATTATATGCCTCTTCAAAGTTCCTCTGTAATTTTCCCGTGTGTATTACGGTTCCTATGATGTTTCATTTGTGCCAATGGGATCATTATTTTTCTTTTGAAATATGCATTTTTATGTGGGAACACTTATATTTAAAAAAATAAACCACATTTTAGACAACATGTCACATTCTGCAGAATCCTGTAGAAAAATTCACAAAAACAAAACTATCAAACATCTTCATGATAGTTGCACATGACTAATCCACTCAACAAGCTGTGCAACGAAGTATTCAACGGTCCAGCAGCAACTGCCATGGTCAAAAGATGGCTGTCAATACCCAGCTGGTGGATCTTGATGGTCCATGGCCATATCACAAAATACCATGGTCAGTAATTGTCAAGCATGAAACTCTATGCCGATGATACGTAATGATTGGTCTCTCAGGGCGTATATAGAACGGAGATTCTGGAGTTTCGGTAGTAGAGTTGAACTCTTTACCACCATGCTTCAAGTAACTGATGGCATTGTCATTCAAGAAAGCTTTTTCCAATGCAGTAAAACACACTACTTATCATGCTTATGACGTACACTGTGCTCAAAAAAATGATCATCGTATATAGCAACCAACGCGTGACATTAGTATGAAATGCTGTTTATGTGTACAAAAAACATTTAACTGTATACAGCTTTTTGCGAGACATAAACCTAGACTCGCCACGGAACAATTGGTTTACTTCTTTTCAGCATTTGTAAATACACTATATACATGTAGTAATATTGGCCTAGTGTGTACTTTTAAAATATTCTTCACGTGATGTGCATGAAACAGGATCTTGAATGTTTCAGATGTTCCAGATTAATTTACGTGTGTAGCAATGGATACAGATGAAAGAGACGAGTTTATTCGCCTATCTTTTGCGATGGGAATGGGATACAAAGACATTGTTCGCGCACTGGCTGTGGAACTTGGAGTCAATATATCGCTGAGGCATCTCAAGCGCCAACTGAACATGATGGCATTATTCCGCAGAAAACATTATTCTGACATAGCAACCGTCATATAATTTATCCAACAGCAGCTTGAATATTCTGGACGACAACATGGATATCGATGGATGTTTGAGAATTGCAAGAAGAGTGGACATAATTGCAAAAAAGAAGACGTTAGAGAGATATTAAGAGCACTTGATCTGGGTGGTGTGCTCCAAAGAAGCCGGTGTAAACTAAGACGACGTTCATATACTTCCAGAGGTCCCAATTATTTGTGGCATATAGACTGCTATGACAAAATTAAAAGATTTGGACTTTGCATAAATGGATGCATAGACGGTTATTCACGCCATGTGATGTGGGTCAACGTATATAAAAACAGTAATGACCCCAGGGTTATAGGAGGATATTACATGGAAACTGTCAAATCATTTGGCGGTTGCCCAAGAGTGGTCAGGACTGATCTCGGCACAGAAAACACACGCGTAAGAGATATACAGAGATTTCTCAGGCGCAATGGAGATGATGGGATGGCCGGCGACAATGCTTTTATCCAGGGAGCAAGCACTAGCAATCAGCGGATCGAACAGTGGTGGGGATTCCTTAGGAGAGAATGCGCGGAGTAACGGATTGACTTGTTCAATAAGATGGAAATCGACTGGAAATTTGACGGCATACCTTGATGTCAATCTTATCCAGTTTTGCTTCATGCATTTAGTACAGGTAAATTCGATTAATACATCGACACTGCAATTTATCCATGTTAATATTATGTTTGAAAGAGATCTGTATCACATGATGTTAATAGTTGTTCAGTAAACTACTACTACTGCCACTGCTGCTTATTCGGCTGTTACTACTACTGCTGTGACTGCTGCTGCTTCAGCTGCTGTCGGTACTACTACTACTACTACTACTACTACTACTAATACTACTACTACTACTGCTACTACAAACAAATTAAAACACATTGTGTCTCTTGCATTAGTATTACTAGTAAGGGTTATTACATAATATGAGGAGTTGGTGACAGCACAATTATCATCACACAAAACAGCACTGAAACTTTCCCATTAAGTCAAATTTATATTACTATTATTAAGATATTGTGTTTCACCATTAGAAATATGAAGCAAAATAATGTTTGCCGTTGTGGCGAAACTAAAAAAAACTATTGGTTTCAGGACGACATAGATGGCATGGTGGAGACATGGAATTGTCATCTTATTAGACCTAGTCAGAATGAAAGATCTCCAAGTGGACGTCCAAATGTGATGTACAGACTACCCTCCCTGTATTCAAGTCAGGACTACATGTGTCCGGTTCCAAAAAATGAAGTGGAGCTGTGCGAAAATGAATGCATTTTCCGGGAAGCAATTCCATGCGATCCTGATGCTTTTCAGCTTCTGACAATGATTGTTGCTCAACAAAATTTGGCCTACCCCTTGAATGCCACACAGGCTATTGAGCTTTACATTAAGTTAAGACAGGAAGCACGAACATGGATCGGCATTTGAAATAAATACGGTTGAAATACGTTGTGTTGCTATGTTATTAGACAAACATATTTGTAATTCCAGCACCCCCCTTTCCCCTGATGTTTAAAACTAGAACGGCTGTAAACGAAACGAATTGGAAAACCGTAGGCCTATACATTTAAAGTTGATTGCACGATGTCGTTGTTTAAATGCATTGCAACTTAATCATTTTGGCCGGGTGCATAACTACTGAGGTTCGTTGCTGCCAATGTACGTATAACATCATTTACAAGACACTGGCTTCATTTTCGGTGACCTGGATGAATGTCTCACTGTAAACGTGTATCTTTAAACGTACTAATGTCTGTTTAATTGGTGAGGATATATGTTAACCTGATGAAGGTGAATAAGTATCACAGCGACATCGTGTTTTTTAGGATTTTACTTGCAGCCGCAACTTAGATAACTTTGTCTGGATCCAAGTTTTCTCAAGTCTCAGTTAAAGCTATTTAACTTGCCTCAGACAAGTACCTTCCTACATTGGCCAGAATATAGTAGCATTGCTCACTTGAACTCAGGGCAGCATGTATTAGCCCACGGAAGCGCCCGGGGGCCGTGGGCCTTATGGCAACATGGGCACGGGTCAAAGGTCAAGTTTCCCACACAGTGTTCTGTTAGAAAAAAGTCTGTCATTTTCTACTTCCGGGGCACTTGGTGCTTACTGCCCATGCGCGGTACTGTGGGATTGTGGGTTTCAAATGGTTCCTAAGGTCTCGGTCTACAATTTTTTTCTGGTCTCCAAGAAAGACCAAGACCAAGGCTATAATGCATGTTCACCAGCTGGCAAATGTACCGAATTGACTTTATTTTAGTTATTATTTCTATACGTTTTCTCAATCACTGGAATGTTTAAGAAATTGGTGATAATGTAACGCTCTAACATTAACAATGTAAGCATAATGCTGGTTGCCAATGGTTACCAATCAAGGTCTCTCAACACAAAACATTTAGCTTGCACTCAGTTTGCACGAGTATGTCTCATGTCGCTATGGCTATGCTAAGAGAAATTAACATCACTTTTAAAATATCAGTCTTCAAGTCTGATGAAATAGATCAAAAGGTAATGTTTAATAAAAATAGTGTAGATTATGTTGTAGAGGTTCAGGGGAGCAGAAAAAATGGATGATATCAGATTCATTGTGTCTCTCTAGGCGGCACCACTGTCATTTAAAAAAAAATCGGTTCTATTCATGTTTACAACGAGTCAGAAATGACTAAAAATAACCAATACCTGATAAATAAAATACATTAAATCACTGGAAATTGAAAATTACCTCTATTCACTAATTTGTCAGGCGATTGTCAGGTGAGTGTTGTTTGTTTGTTTGGGATATCTAGCCCTGCCCGGGCCTTCCGTCATTGTCAATCGCTCACTATCACTATTTTTTAGGTTTGACTTTCAAAAACATAGGTTATTTTTAAAAGGAATGATATGGTATATGAAAGAAAAACCTACAAGGGGGGGGGGGGGTCTTGAGCCCCCAAAGCCCCCCCCCCCGGATCTTCGCCTGCCATGTGTGTTGCTATAGCTGCGCTACGAAATGAAAACAAGGGGGAAAAAAATGCATTTAATATTTTGCCTCCGCTAGCTAGCCTACAAATTTGGTGGTAATGTAGCGAGTATTTTAAACAATTTGGCATGTTGAGCAATTCACTGCTTAAAACAAACATTAATTTTACCCAGTTTAATGGGTTTATGGAGGGACGTAATTAGAAATTTACTACATGTCAAATGATCTAACTTTTGAACTATGCAACATTTTTTAGTGAAGATCAGATGGCGGGGACTCGAGAATAATCCTTGATTTTTTTTATAAAAATCGGTTCAGAATACACCCAATACCTTAATAATGCACAGACTACGTGTCATTTTTTTTCTTCACCCATTACTATTTACATAGTTAATGTAATTTTTGCCAGTTACGGTATTTGTCTTTTTTTATTTATTATATATTGGTGCAGCAGCTCTGGGATATTTTCGTAAATCCTTCCCAGCTGATGAGGATTCGGTGATTCACAATAATTATAAGACCTAAATATAATACTAAAATTATTTTATTGGACCACAATTCACTTTTACATCTGCACTGCTAAACCCATTGTCTCTACAACACGCGTATAAAATTTAAATATTTCGCAGATCGTACAATATTATGTCAAAAAGTTTAATTGTTTTTTTATAGATTAAAAATAATAAGCATATATTCGCTCCCTGGGCACTGCCCATTTCATATTACGTGTATATACAACTTACCTGGGGTCAGCATGTATTTTGGTGGCAGACCGATGATAAGCTGATGAATCAATAAGCAAGTAGAAACGCAGCGTAATTTGTTCTATTTCAGTGATTTTTATCCTTAAAATCGGACAGTATTGATTAAGACAATGTTCTTATAAAGAAGAATGTGTCTTATTATGAAATAGCTCGTCACCAATAGAGACTAAAACATGTACACATGTATTTCATCTCTCATCAGATTGCATAAATAGTTGTTTACTAAGCATAATATTTGTACTTATTTAGCTTCAAAATAGCCGTTTTACCCGATTAATAACTGCAGATACCGTTAAAAAAACATTATTACTGCATGCATTTAGTTTAAAAATATAAGAGGCGCTCCAGCATTATACCTAATCACAATATAGGTTTTTTCTTAAAAATATAGGTTTTTATAGGTTTATTTGATATTAAATTATAGGTTTTTATAGATCTTTCAATTGCCATCTGATCAGCTGTATGGTTATGGTATGGTGTTCCTTTACAAACACAACTTGAGGATCCCATCAACACATATGAAATAGGCCTCATGGATTATTGTTAACTCTTGAAAGGGATCATTCACAATAACCATGCCTCATAGTGATCAGAGGACTCTGAACTCATGAAAATTTGGCACAAACACATTTTCACATATAAAATATGCTTCCAACAGAAAAAACATTGGAAGCAAATCGAAAGGTTTTTATAGGTTTTATAGGCTATCTTAAAAAAATATAGGTTGCTTTTTTAAAAATAGGCTTTTATGTGTATATATGTTTTACTTTGATGCCTGCATTAAACTTGGTCCTACTAAATTGTTATATTTTATTGTTTCAATGTTTACCATCTTTTTTAATTGATACTGCAGACTTTATGGTAAAATATGCTATCTGCAATATACGTTATGCGATTACCTCACTTTATAAAACCGACGATATGACCCATCACACGCGGATCTGGGTCGACTCATGATTTCCACCCATTTTTCATATTTTTTTCCTTTTTGGGGTACGGATCCCGTTTTTAATCACATAGATAGCCCCCCCCCCCCCCCCACGAAATACACGTTCTCACACAAGACATCGAAATTCTGGCTCTTCACTACTTACTTGCTTCTAAAATTGTCAATAATACTATTTTCATGCTTGCTAACCATGAGAAACTATCGTTTAAAATCTGTAATTAAGATCATCTCACCTCTATTTTTGTGATCACGAGATCCCGGGTTATACATATTTCTGCTGTCACCGCGTGAGGGATCATAATAATGAAACTTGGTGGAGGCAAGGCTATATAGTACGTAAGACCGGCGAGGCCTCCTTACGTCACACTTACGACTTCTCACTTTCTAGTTCCCACTTCCTACTTTCGACTTCTCACTTCCCACGTCCTAGTTCTGACTTTTAATTAATTACTTCGCACTTCTCACTTCCGACTTCTCATTTCCTAGTTCACACTCCCCACTTCCTACTTCTTTTCCCCACTTCCGACTTCCTAATTCTTCTTCCCACTTCTTACTTCCGAATTTGTTGTTTTCGTGACTAAGAAACATATTGGTGATATTATTAGATTTATATTTGAATCCTTTTGATCTGATGCTGGTGGTGGGCGTGTAGCTTTTTTTCGTATTCAAGAAATGAAGAAACTAACATTATATATCTTTAATAATGACATCGCACAAGGAAACATATATCTAACCTTTTTTTGCATCGCTATTTTATTATACTAATAAAAAACACATAAACACCAATGACATCAATTTTAAGGGGTTAAAAGTATCTTTCCCAGGTTTATCACCATACTCGAAACACAAAGTCACACATATAACAGGTTTATTTCCAATATGTTTATTATCAAAATCTGAAGTCACGTCGTATGCATTTCCCATGCAGGGTTAAAAAAACATTAGTAAAATGTGTGGTACGCTTTCAGGTACACAAATAATATACATAACTAAATGTGTATAGCTTGCTAGATTTTATCAAATCCCGCGGCATTCTGCAGTGTAAAAACCATAAGTTTCTCCAATTCGTCTGGGTCTTCCACCCCCCTGGGCAGATTAATCACCAAGGCAGATGTGCTAGCTGTTGGGTACCTTGTACCTGGCTCGCTCTCTGGCTTGGTGAAAAAGCAAATCTTCAGAGTTGTATCAAATCCCTCTGGGAGGATAGAGTCGGTCCCTTTCCAAAAGCACATGATCTCGTCCAAACTGATGCTTACTCTTCCAGCTGGTTAAAAACAGAAAACATTTGGCAGAAATAATAATGTTGAAAGCATCATCTTCAATCATATATCTTCACTCGATATCACTATATTGGAGAAATACATCTATGCGGTCAAACATATAAGCAACTACAGGAAATAAAAGTGAATTGCCTTCACAATTCTGAAGCAGGATCTCCCATGAGTACATTGTGTCCTCTTCAAGGAGGCGGAGGTTATGACCTTTTGGGGAGTATTCCACCTCCGTCATTGCACGCAGGTCTGCAGCGATCAATTTCTTCTGTCCTTCACAGGTGAATATCTGTCTGAAGACGTCTGGTGCGGCCTGAATTCTTTCCCATAATCCAGATAGACTATTTAGCCCCTCTTTAAATTGCTTCATTTCGGCAGATACCCTGAAAAGAAAAACATATATAATAAAGTTATTTCGCTTTTCACAATAATAGTGTTATGCAAAGCAAATCAAAACTCTGTTAACTGTTTATTAACGACATAGAGAGCAAATCAGGCATTTGTTACCATCATTAAACTTGTCCTAAAACTGATTATTAGCAGCATTAAAAACGAAACTGGATATGATACATCGGGAGCTGTTCAATTTATATTGTACGCCAGGTTAAATTAGGACATTTATAATAGATAAATAAGCCTGTTTTATTAGTCTTTACTATTAAGAACTTGTCCGAGATAATGGATGGTTGGATAACTGAGAAACATAATATCAAAATAATTGACTCTACTATGCTCTAGAACCACCCATTTTAAATCATACACTTGCTGTACAGATGATATGAAATAGTCTTTTTCTTTTTAACTTCTCGCCCAAAAAGGCAATTGACGGTTAATACGACTAAGATCGGTTTTATTTCTAATGCGTCGACATTATAGTTTACAGTCTGAACACATACATCAAATCTCTGAATATTCCGGACATGTTCAAAGTTATGCAAGTGAAATATACATATATGGTACACATTTTTGAAACGATTATTGGTTAAGTGTATCGTATTAACGATAAAAAATGCCAATTATACCAAAAAAATGCACATAATATGTCATAGGAAGGTAAGCTATGAACTCTAGCAAGGTTCAAGCATAACCTGCATGTAAAGGTAAATATATATTCCAGTAACGCAAAATAATTGTTTTTAGAGCTAACTTTGTCGGACTAGCGGACAGAGGACGGACTGCGGACGCCATAAATTACGACAATAGTCTACACCCAATATTTGGCTCAAGTATAAAACAGGCAAATGTGTTAAATTTATCTGAGTTCACTTTATCAGGCAGACATGAGACAACACAAAGAAAAACGCATAATTAGCACAATCAAGAGCGTACAATGAGTACGAAGACTTGGATGACTGTACCTGTAGACTAGAAACTGTTTCAAAAGAGATGTGGCAACTTCTTCTCTTGAAGTCACAAGGAGATGGTGTGGTCCAATACCACAGTCAATGAGCCAATCCGCTAGATCATGTCTCACACTTGCAATGTTCTCATCGTTAACTGCTAGGATCTGTAACACAAAAAACAGAGCAAACTTCCTATTACATGTTCACTTCACACATTATCAAGTATAACTGATATCACATCACACATGCATGAGTCTTACTTCGAAATCAACTGTGACCATGATAAAAGCCTGCATGTTTCCTAAGTTTATTATTATACACATGCATATTCGTTGACATTGCAGATCACCTAAATTACTTCACTGTACAGTAAACAATTCATATTTCGCGCAATATAAAGTACCTTTCGAATTTTCTCTGCAACATCTGGATCACTGACAATGTCTAGAGAGTCTATCAAAGGAGGTTTAATATGTTCACCAATCATCAAGTTGAACATAGCTGGTGCGAAACAGCGAACTCCATGTCCTCCCTGTGCTAGTGAAAGTGCCACCAGCTGTCCGCAGAGGAAAAACATATTATTCTTCAAGTGCACAATGTCGTGACGAAATACCATCTTCCCTGGCTGGCCCTCCAGTATCGTCCGTGAAATGTCGCGCATCAATTCCTTATAATAACATATTTATAATGATTATATAACATATATAAAAATAACAGCAACGAGTTCACTTGGTACACAGTAGTCTAAACCTAATTGTAATTCAGTACAAATTAAATATGTATGAGAACAGTATATGCTCAGAGATTGATGATTGTTCACAACTGAGAAAGTGTTGTGTATGAAAAATCAGGAGTTCTGTAAAGACGCTATATAGGTGGTTTTACAATTCTGGTTTACAGCTCGTCTCAAACGGAAAACTGGACATTTTTCAGTTGCATAGCAGTACAGAATCCCCTTCTAATACTATCACAATGCTGTAAAATCGTTATTTTGAAAATTTGTCTTTATACCAACCGATAACATTGAGTCAGCCACTAATCCTACGAATTTTTAAATAGAACAATATTTATTAAAACAGGGAATTAGCAGATAAGTACATTTGAAGGATTTTTATATCTTAAACTTATTTGGTGAGTGCTGATGTAAATACGTCTATCAGAATTTTTTTTAATTTATGAAATTAGTTTGCTAATGAGAAGACGTGGGCCTATATCGGATATTACTTCAATTTATGAATATGGTGTACCGAAGAAATTCTCTTCTTGGCCCCCCTACATCTAATGCTTCTTCTTCAACAAATATGACTCGAATCACCCTATTGAACGAGAAATCTGGAGATGTTATAGCCTTTATAGCTGTTGTAAGGAGCCGCCGTCTGCGTATGATCATGTCAATGGGTGGTAGGTTATAATCAATAACGCCCTTTCTGAAGGCAGCCAACACATCTTGTAGGCTCGCTTCTTTTTTTCTTGCACTAAAAGACAAAATATTTCACACAAAATGCAATAACTCAAAAAATGAAACTCAAGGGTAACCAGTGTTTAGTTAGCACATGGTTAGCACAGGTTCCCAATGATATGCACAAATTAATGATGATTACTAACTGATTTGAGCGTGACTCGACGGCGACGGGAAAGGCCTCAACCTGTAATCATGGCTCCTCCTCTCATATTTCTTTTTAAAAAATAATTATACATGTTAGCAGATAATCAAATTATAGAAATACATATCAAGTTATATTTCTATGCAGAGGTCTATAAATAACAAGTGTTTCTATCTGATATTTAATTTAGCAGCTTTACGGTGACAAGGTCCTACTTTGACGAAGAAAGATGCGTCCCATGACCCTGATATGTTTCGAATCTGTTTAAAAAATTGATGCAGTCTGGGGATTATTATTAGTATCCAGTATGTTGAATATTGAGTTTCTCGAGCAAGCAGATTCAAAGTTATCAGGATGACAAGGTCCTGATTTGACGAAAACAAATTGAAGATGACCGCCATGACCGAGATATTTTGAGAAACTTTTGTTGAAAAATTGATGCAGTCTAGTAGTTAATACTATTATCCAATATGTTGAGAACATTGAATATATCGCTAAGGTGGCTTTGAAGTTATCAGGGTGTTAAAGTCTCACAATCCCGTAGACTTACATGTATTATCACCCACACGCTTGATCCCACAGGCCTGCTCGAATCCATCAAACCTATTTATCAAGGAAATGTTTATGTGTTGTGAATGCAAAAAACAATCAAATTTAAATGCGTTTTTATCGCCTTCATTTTTTTATTTACAGCCGAAGTCAGTACTACCTTCAAAACGGCTTAGAAAGAGCTTGTGATCCGGTTGCCCATATTATTACGCCAATTTTTATTTATTTTGTGGTTTCTGTGACTTCCAAACACAAAATCAACCATTTTCAGGTAAAAAAAACACATAATAGATTTTCATTGATATTTCTTCCCTCCCTAACCACGATAACTAGCGCGGTATGTCAAAAGATAAAATCAAAATAGTCCACAAAACTTCTAAGGTACGTCGGAGGTAATTAGTTTGGTAAGACCTTAAGGTCATAATTTGACAATAATATATTAAATATGGCCGCCATGACCCAAATATTTTTACAAACTTTTTGAAAAAATGATAGTCTAGTGATTAATACTAGTATCCAGTAGGTTGAGCACTGATTGAATCAAAACAACGGTTTTGTAGATATCAGGGTGACAAGATTATAATTTAATGAAAAAATACTAAAGATGGCCGCCGTGACAAAGATATTTTTCCAAGCTAAGAATTGATACCTGTATTCAGTATGTTGAACACAAAGTGAATAAAACAAACAGTTTTGTTGATATCAGGGTGACAAGCACTAAGTTTGACAAAAAAAATAAAAGATGGCTGTCGTGACCCGGATATTTTTCCAAACTTTCTAAAAAATTGATGCAGGCTAGGAAATGTTACTAGGAATGTAGTAAAAAAAGTTGTTTTGCTGAAATAAGCGTGACAAGTTCTAAATTTGACGAAAAAAATTGGGATGGCCGCTGTAACCCGGATATTTTTTAAACTGTCTAAAAAAATGATGCATGCTAGAAATTGATACCAGAATCCAGTATGTTGAACACAGAGGGAATCGAAAAATAAATCAGGGTGACAAGGTATAAGCATGATAAGGCAGACACACGCGGAGGCGGCAGGGGACGGCGGCGGCAGACGAACCCGTACAAAAACAACAAGGCCCGTCGGCGACGGAAAAGGGCCTCAGCCTCAAATCATCGTTTGAAATCGAATATCGTTTGATATACAGCTTTTTAAATAGTAACCCAACTATCTCTCGTGAACATTTATTTCAAATTAGTCATGTGAATATACAGATAATATACATATTCACTGAAGCCGCACATTTGTTTTATAGTGATGGTCTAGCTACAGTTTTCCAGATATTACGCAAATTTAAGTCAATAATGGCTGAAGTTGGACATTTTAAATTTTAGCGATTTAAAATCTTCTAGGGCCTTTCCAAATAGTAGGCATTTTCTAGACAGTAATCACGCCCATTTTGATTTTTATCAAGCTGAAATTTTTCTGGCATATCCCTCCCTGAAGCCTCACATTTTGTTTTATAGTGATGGTATAGCTATCTGAAACGGTTTTCCAGATATTGCGCATAATAAAGTCAATAACGGCTATAAGTCGGCCATTTCCAATTTTATCATGTCGTAATTTTTCAGGGCATATCCTTCCCCGAAGCCGCTAATTTCACCCGATAATAATGGTATACCTATCTGGCATGGTTTTTCTGAAATCGCGCAGATTTAAAAAAAACTACCGATTTTCGGCCATTTCGGCCATCACGACCTAGTTTTTGGCCGATGTGCCCCTATTTTCGAGCTCATCCGAGTTAATGGTGAAATAGATACATGTTATAAATTGTGGAGTGATACGTAGAAAATTGTTGAGTCAATTACGTACAGAAAAAAAGTGCCGATCGGAAAAAAATCTAGGTCATAGAGGTTACAGAAAGGTCAAATGTGAACTCAATCAAGGCTTAGTCATGGTTTACCTGTACATGTATATAAAGTTTATTGTGCATTCCAGTGAAGGGAAAGAAGTAATAATGCTCAAAGTGGCGACAGAGGGACGACACGCGCCGCATGACGACAAAAAGCCTCTCACTGATAGGGGTAGCCTTAATTAACATGTATTTGTAGATATGAAGATTTCTTCCATCCCAACATTAGAAATCGGCAGCATAAATTAGCTGTACCGGGTTGTTTCGTTCAAGATGTGAGCGTATAAGATTTGCTCCGACTTTTAAGATAATTTTAGACACATAGTTTAGGTTACATACCCTATGGAAATTTCGTCATCTTTTAGACTGGCAGCTATGACAGCTTGCATGACAGCGTCATCGTCTTCATCTTGGCCTCCACACTCCAGCAGATGGGTGTACTAATAAACAAATGATGTTCTTACGAATAATTATTCAACAAAGTATGGGTACACATATCAACCGTTCGTCTACAGTTATTGTCTTACTCTTCACGTGTACACATTTTTCTGTATACAGCTACAAAGCAGCGTGGGATCAGTGGAAAGAGAATAGTTTTTCGTCTTGGATAGACCCTTTCAGTAAATATTTCGGTATAATTGTGTATGTTTATGTTTTTTCAAGTACAATACAAACTGCTAAACCGCATCTCAAGTCCCAAAATGCTAAAATTTCAATAAGGTAGATTATTTCACGTTTTATATCTCTAAACACCTGCTAAAAATGACGAGTGTTTTTTTCCAATCGGGTGATAATAAACATGCGCTGCCGTGTCTAAATAAACAATCGGTTGAAAATAAACATGCGTGTGTTTATTAAGGCTCTCATCCTAGCCTGGTAAAAGTCACTAGGAGAGGGGATACTGTCTAGTATACGGTAATTAAAGTAATTTGTCTAATATACTATTACTATTACAATAACTACTATTGTCGGTATCCATAGCTTGATCCGTTACAGAATCGTTCACAGCATCCCTCTGGGAACAAAATGTGCATGATTATATTTTTAAAGTAAGGAATGCCAACAAATTCATCGTGTTTATGGCATCAGCCATGTTTTTTGCTGAGAGTACACAGTATAACCCTATGTCCTATAAACTAAGCATAATTGTTTTTTCAAATGGCGTGTTGTTTGGAATGATGACATCACAATGAACGGGGAGTCGATAAATAGAAAGTTATTGGGTGTATAATGTTACATTGGACAACACCAAACCGCTTTATATAGCAAACACTAGACGTTGAACTAAATCGGCATAATGGTGGGCCAGTACTGCAGCGATGGGCTGACATTAGTCTGCCATGCCTCGTGTTAGCTGAGATGCAAAGCCCAAATAACCAGTGGCAGACGTCCTGAGACTAGGTTAAAAAAAACTGTTGGAGATCGGTTACAGTAAAGTCCAATGTTTTAAATATTATTTTATTTTACCGCATAGCGCAATTTATATCACTGTATGTGATGATTTACGATAAAATAAAATAAAGTCTGATATTTTCTAGTAGCATTTTGACTATATTTTGAAATGCCCATGAGATACCGAATAGAGAAATACAAATGTTTTTCAATAAAATCACGAGAATCAAAAGAGCGAAAAAGATGCTTTACATCACTGAATTTAGTACTAATTCCGACAGCAATTTCCGACAGACTGGGGAAAGCGTCTTAATGATGGGCCAAAGGCTCAGATGCTGGCCCACACCTAAAAGCACCATACTGAAATAGAGTCCTATATTTCAAGTGAGTGACATTCTCCATACCGGTACCGAAAATAAACATGACATTATATGCATATATCACCCATATCACACAAAGTAATAACTCCTAGATATGTCTGAATGACATGAGATAATACACTTTTTACTGTGAATTGTATCTATGACCACTTAAAAAATAAGATTTTTTTTTAAAGTATTCCACTTTTTTTCAATGATGATCGTTATCTGCCACTTGGTACTTTGAATGTCCTGATTATACAGACAGTGTGTCTCACTCTGCTGTGATCAGGTTTGTTTTGGTGGGGCAACAATATTAAAAACAACAAACTTAAATCCTTAATAACTCAGTAACCGGGGGAGTCAACTAAAAAAAATAAAACACCATTTTCCATGGATTAATATTTTGAATGAAATAAACAAAACAGTACTGCAGCTTTAAATTACCAGACACTATATGCTGAGATTGTCAATATATAACACCAAACAATGCTGACTGGGGGCATGGTTTTGACTACACAAAACAGAAGTGTTTGTTGAGGGTCAGGTCTAAGTATCCATATTTAGATTTTGTATATAACACCAAACAATGCTGACTGGGGGCATGGTTTTGACTACACAAAACAGAAGTGTTTGTTGAGGGTAAGGTCTAAGTATCCATATTTAGATTTTGTAGTCTGCTTTTCTCACCACTTCAAAACGTAACTGAAGTAATGTTAATTTCATCACAATTTTACGTGTTTTTACCACGTGTATATGTTGACGTTGCTATGTGGCTTACAATTTCATGTACATTCACTTTTTCTACGCATTTCCATATTGGCTAAATAAAAAAGTCAGGTCAAAACTGATTAATCTGTTAATATTCCTGGTGGAACAGATTCTACTGCGTAATCAGGCAGAGCCAATCGCACAGCTCACGGAGAGGGGCGCTGATCAATGAGGCTGAGTGAGCATGGCCAATTTAAAAGAACATGCAGAGCCAGTTTATTCTTTGTTCACAACACCTTCTGTGTAATTGACTCAGCACCCAAGCTAAAAATAGAATTAGTTGATGTTGGGTTAATTAGTGGGCCAGCATCAAACCAGGATGTACTCAACTGGGAATATAACATCCTCTGACCAGCCATGGGGCCCGTCCCACTAAGAATCTATCTTAAATTAGGATTATCTTAATTTTCTCCGATTTCTATAAGAGAAGTTAAGATAAATCTTAATGAGATGGGTCCCTCTACCATTATTATCGACCCATTGTTCACCCTACATCACATAGGTTAGGCTAATACATCATGCCAGCATATGGCAAGATATTTGAAATATATAATTTGTAGAAGTAGAAAGTGTTTCCCCTATCCAGGCTCTCTTGTATTGGGTAGAAAACACAAAATGTTGCCCCAAAGTTCATTTAATGTTGGTCCACCGTCTACGCCGCTTGCCCAGCATTGGATCAACGTATATTGGGTAGAAAACACATGATGTTGCACCAAAGTTGATTTTATGTTTTTCTACAGTCTACGCCGCTGGCCCTTAATTAAGCCAGCATCGGGTCAACGTATCGTGTTTCCCTGGTTGGGTAGACACCTATCTCCGCAGTTTGGCGGTGAATCTGTCAGTCTGGCATTCTCCCCTGTATATAATACATGGGGCGAAGAGTGGTACAGGAAAAACAAGCTAACTATTTCAGCGTGTAATAACACTTGAGCGGGGTGGAGATTCATAGTGACCAAGTTTAAAATGTCAACGGTCAGCATATATTCAACATAAGGGACACATTTTTTGAACCAAACCAAATTCAAAAACATCCACATGTTACATAGACCTACATGTACCAAACCAGATAGCAAATTCAACAACTCAATTAATCATAAACGTGTTTCCAATTGTGTCAATCAATTAGGGATAATGAAAACATGGCACATTTGCTCATTTCGTAGATTAGAGGTTGATTTTAGATGTTAATATAAATGTATTGAGAGACATAGACACCATTTAATAGCTCGGGAAAGAATGCTTATATTACTGCTTAATCAATTCTCTGTACATTTAAATCGCATTTACACATATATAATCCGTTGGTAAAAAAGCGAAAATTAAGAAATATCCTCCCTGATTGTGAGTTCATATCACCCAAGTTATCTTGGTGATGAAATCTGTTTCCAAACATCAACATTTGCAAGGATTTTTGTTCAAAATCAAACAAATATGAGTAAGTTTTAGCCATTTTAAGTTCAACTTTAACTTCAAGTGGATGAAAAAACAATAACTCAGCATGATGAGGGTTAAATACATTAAAGTTGAAAGGATGTGGCTGTTATGTTATGCAATATTTTATTTAATAATTATTGGCCATGTATATACTCTAACCATTTTGGGGCATTGCAGATGCATAACCTAGAAAAACAGATTCGGCCTGGACAAGATTCTAACCGATACTTCCAGGTAACAATTCGAAGTTGAACCGAATGAGCCATCGCGTTCGGGCGATGCCTGTTCAAGAATTTTTAAATTATTGAAATCTGTTCAACCAAATGACAACCATGTATGGGAATGATACCCCTGTAGATCATGTATATAGAGCAACATGATAGCTTTGAAGACCTGGCTGGATGGAACAAGACCATTTTAATAATATTAGCCAGCTAACCTAAAATTACAAAATCACTTGAATGTACTCTAATTGTAAATGTAAATGTTCGTTCTTCAAACTATTTTATACAAGTAACAACTAGTATAAAATATTGAGAGAGACACAAATGCATTTGCATTGCATATCCAGAAATATAACGATGTAGTGTAAATATGGGAACAAAAGGGTTTTTATTAGACTTACATTATATTTTTGTCATAATATTTTCTGAGCGCATATTGATATAAATATGAGCTATGGACATTCTCGGCTAATAGTGACACGTAATTCGCATTCTCGTGTTGTTTGATCCAGGTTTGTCAATACTGTGTACGTCTTGTCCGATCGATTCTAGACCATTTGCGATAGCGCACATCACTGATAGTTGAATGAATGAATGAATGAATGAATGAATGAATGAATGAATGAATGAATGAATGAAAAAATGAATGAATGGGGTTTTAGGCCACTTTTGTGCACATAATTTTGTAGGCTATACTGGACCAATAGAACCTCTTGAAGATGGTGAGATAAATGAGGTGACACTGCCCTACAGACACAGGATTCAAAATTCGGTCCCTGGCGGTCTGAGGTCGAGCACGCTTCCTCTCGGTCATGTAAGCTCCCAACAATATTGAATATTTACGTATGAAGAGGGGGGAACTGTTTCTTCTTTGGATGCCAGAATGGAGTTCGAATCCGCGATCTCCAGACAGGCAGCTTTACCCACTACACCAGAGCTCTCGCACTTGATAGTTGAAGAAAGCATGCACATCCAACCAATGTTGTTTCAATGCTGCGCCAGCTTTGTAGCCGCTAGCCCAGCATTGAAACAACATTGAACCAGTAACTCACGTTTGTATAACATACTAATTATGGATAATAATAGTCACACTATCTAGTCATCCTAATTCCTGTGGTAAGCAGGTAAGCGACGCTCAGATCCGGACAAACACGAACTGCTTACGGCACTGGGCCACCATTCAATCAATATATCGTATTTGCTGGGCACACACCTGCTCTGCTCCGCAAAGCCAAAAGGTCGTATCTGCTTACTTATAAAGTAAGCAGATACGGCCTTTTGGCTTTTCAAGGCACTGCTGTAGACACACAAAATTGAGGGCACTGGTAATGATCCGTCTAGGGACAAAATGTGGACCAACATTTCATACTTATTTTTAAAATTTGTTTTTCATAGTGTAAATTCCACGTTGCCAGACAACCTCGCTGTGTCAATCCTTGCTGTTTTTTAAACCTAACTTAGTGTGGTGTTTGACCTCGCAGCAGCTACAGTTGTCTCTATTCATGCACGAAAATACTTACTTTCACTTAAGAAATAATAAATGACTTGGATATTTATGCGGTCATAATTTTCCCTGAAGGTTTTGTATTTATATTAATAGTAAATTATATAGGCGGTTATAATACTATTTTGTGACAATTGAGTGAGGACCTATAGTGTATAGTTGCTATAGCTATTTGTTCCATTGATCCTACTGCGCTTAAGCTTAAACATTTTGTACTACGGTAAGGGCCCAGTCACACATACAATCACGCACGTTATAAGCGTGTTAGAAATTATTATGTCTCTAATATATATTCGTCCCAAATCTAGTTATATTAGTCAAAGTCAGGGGCCAATTCGATAGACAGTATGAGAGAGCAATTATGTTGTATTAGAGATTGAAATTAGTTATCTTTAAAACGTCCACTTTGAAAGTTTATTTAACAATTACAATAAATTGGATAAAGCAATTGAGAAAATTAGGACTTTTTTTATTTTTATTTACTCAACTGCTTTAGTTTTTTTTCTGCTCCCCCCCCCTGAGTTCTGTGGTAGGCTTCACGCACACATTCAATATTTATTTATCTTGAAATAATGTGATGACGGATTTTAATGCTCACCGTATTAGAATCAGCTTCCCCGTTATTTCAAGGGAAACAAATGTGAGTAAAGACCCACACAGGACTCAGATAGAAAACACTTTGGAAACAGTTGAGTAATTCATCTGGATGCAGTGGGAATCCCAGCCAACACGAGGCATTGGGCCAATGTCGATTTAATGCTGGTCCAACGTCTACGACGCTGGGTCAACATTAAAATAACATTGGATCAATGCCTCATGTTGGCTGTAAAGTATACCGCAGTGCTCCAGACGTGAGGGAGTGGGTGGGGACTGCCTGGGGGATACTTGCAGGGCTATATATAGCACTGGCATCTATCTACTCCTAATCCGGATCTGTTTACCATCCACCTGCTGGCTACATGTAAATCAACCCTTATCCTACTAGACTGAATCATCACTGTATGTTTTGCTCATTGGAACCAGTTTAACATTTAAAGCGTTGAAACAGTTTTGTATAAACCATGGAGAATAAAGGATTATTTTTCATTTGAAATCATTATAAATGTCCTACGTAACTATTTCTGCTTTTTTTATACCTATGTTATTTGCCTATGGCCATAATACACCTTACTCTTTCAGTGCTGGGATCGACTTTAGACGTTAGAATCTGACGTCTAAAGTCGGTACCCGCACGGAAAGGGTTAAAACCAAATACAATTCACTGCAACTAAGATAAAATAATTTGTCGTAGATTACCAGTTAATCAAATAAGTCAATTTAGGAGATGAATATGAAAGATTTTTAGGCTAGCACCTAGCGGTCAGTGCGACAAAACCCTATTTAAACGACTCTCTATTATTGGTATTATTTTGCACTGAATACTTTGTATATGTGATAAAAAATATCATAAGTGTTTTAGTAAGTTCTTTCCCTACACATAGCTAAAATGTATTTACACGATTGTAAAAAACAAATATATAAACCCCAGAATGTGTTTTGAATGTCTTTAATGTTGAAGTGTCATGATACAATTTTATTTTTACTTATAATCCTATAATGTTTTTTTACTTCTATGTGATTTTGCTATTATGTATAAGACTCTTAGAAGAAGCACAACGCCGTAGACTTTCTGACGAAAACTCGTAATTTCGATCAAGTTGAACATTTTGTGAGCAAGCATCTTTGAAAGGGACACTATCCGCGCCAGGTCTCCATTGGGAGCGGTATTTATGTCCCACAAAGTATCACTGGCCCGGGGATATAAGATGAGGCTAAATTGCTCAGAGATAGATGGATGCCTGTCAACAGTAATGTTGTTTGGAGGCGTGACTCTGTTTAACTTCGCTACAATATTAAACCCTTAAAGCGCTGAATTTGTTTATGTAAAAACATGGAGACCAAAGGCTTCTTTCAATTTGAAATCATTCAGACGACCGAATCTGACGTCTATAGACGTAATATTCTGACGTCTAAAGTATATCACCGCGCTGTTAGGGTTTAAGCGTATGTTATGCCTACATATAAATGGGATGAACTGAAAATATAGGCTTGTATCTGCTGATAATTTGAGTAAATAAATATGGTAATTTATCAATATAAAAATTAAATATATTTAGAAAATGATCCACACAATACTCTTAAAATTAAAATATATGTACACTTTTTCGAGCTAGATATTGAAGAATGAATGAATGGATGGATGTATTGATGAATGGATGAATAAATAAATGAATGGATGAATGAATGAATGAATGAATGAATGAATGAATGAATGAATGAATGAATGAATGAATGAATGAATGAATGAATGAATGAATGAATGATGATGTAGGCCACATTTAAGCACATAAAAATGAAATGAATCGGGCTTTAGGCCACCTTTGTGCACATATAGGCTAAACTGGGCCAGGAGAACCTCTTGAGGATGGTGAGATGATTGAGATGACACTGTCCTCCAGACACAGAATTCGAAATTCGAACCCTGGCGGTCTGGGGCCGAGCACACTACCTCTCGGTCACTGAGGCTCCCCACAATACTGACTTTCACACGTGGATGGGGAAGAAACATTTTGTTGTCTTTCAAACCACCGAGACCAGGAACCGAACCCCAAACTCTGGCGTGAAAGGCAGCGGTGCTAACCACTACCCTAGGGCCCCCGCCCGTTTGAGCACATACAAGCTAAACTGGGCCAATAGAAATCTCAATAATAGTGAGAAGAATCATTGATACAGATCTAGACATAGGAGTCATAATTCGAGCACGCTATTTCTCGGTCACAAGTGCTCCCCACAATGTTGGATCAGTACGAGTGGGCGGGGAAGAAACATTATGTTTCATTGAAACCTGAACACAGAGAGCGGGGGACGAGCCCCACAGCTTTGGCGTGACAGGCCGTGCTGCTCATAACACACCTGTGCCGGACTACTCTCTCTACATGACGTGAAATTGTATGTAGGCCTACCTAATGTTACAACAATTTTACATGATTAGTAAATAGTCGTAGTAGAATTATTTTTACCATCATTTTATACGCAACAACATTTTTACATGATGATCCAGTGTACCATTGACAAGCACAAGCAAATATATACATGTTGGTCCATATACATTTTATACGATGAGCTGATGCATTTCCCATCTCTTGAGATTCAGTCGAGATCAAGCAGGAAGCGAAGAGAACGGTCCACATCTAGTGACATTCTCACAAATATTTATTGGAAGGATGGATTCTCTTAAAGCGATGCGGACAATCAATACAAAGGACCACATACCACGGTGCCTCAGAGAGGCCTCAGTGAAAAGAAAGCCATCCGAAAAAGAAATACTGCCACTGCCTCAGGTTGTCCCCAGGGAGATATCGTTCACCCTCTAGATACTGATATCTTCTGAAAATGTTCTCCCTATTACGTTGTTTAAATGTTAAAACCACACGGGCCCCGCTCTGGCATTTCAAGGAAACAAAAGTTTCTTCCCCACTCACTCGTGAGATTTAATATTGTGGGAAACTCCCGTGACCGAGAGGTAGCGTACTCGGCCTCAGACCGCCAGTCTGGAGGGCAGTGACATCTCATTCATGTCACCACCGTCAGGAGGTTCTCCTGGCCCAGTTTAGCCTATATGTGCACAAAGGCTAAAATCCCATTCATTCATTCATTCATTCATTCATTCATTCATTCATTCATTTATTCATTTATTCATTCATTCCTTAATTTACTAATTGTCTTTAACTATTCGTACAGACATAAGCTATAACAACATAAACATGTATATTTTACATCGGCCATACTGAATCCTTGATTGCTCTGTTTTATTCCGTTATTCCACTTGATCCCACACTTAATCTTTTGTCCCTCACAGCTCAGCCTACAATATGCCATAATACATGTAAGCTTTACCAATTGGCCAATACACTGAGAGCCCTACAATATTATGTAAATCAAATTTTCAATACTATTAGAACAAAATATAAAATTATTCAAGTTTTAACATCCTGATGTTAATCTTCACCTTTTGCCTATATTTTGCATGTAATTGGTCGAGAACTCGGCCAATCAGATGCCAAAGTAATAGGGCAACCGTATCGAGCATATCGGCCCTTTGGCACAAGATACAGCCGACTTTCAGGAGAAGTAAGTGTGCTAGAAATTATGATGTCTCTAATATATATTCGTCCTAAAAGGGATTTAAGTCTGGATCTATTAGGCTCCGAAACACTGAGTTTTCTTGTGTTTCAAAGTCAAAGCCAAATCCGATAGACAGTATGAGAGAGCAATTATTTTGTTTGAGAGATTGAAATTTGTCACTTTAAAAACAATCTAAAATTCTAATCCAAAAACCCAGAAGTAATATTCCAATCAATCTTACATAATAAAAATAACTCAACAAAATTCAAAATGACCGCCAAAATATAATTAAACTCAGCCCAAAAATTATTGTTACTTGAAAAATCGCAATTCACCGCTAGTTTATCTTAAAATAATGTGAAAGCCGATTCTAATGTGCACCGTATTAGAATCAGCTTCCAGGTTATTTCAAGCGAAACAAATGTGAGTAAAGACCCACACATGACTCAGGGGGTCAGACAAAAAACACTTTGGAAACAGTTGAGTAATTCATCTGGATGCAGTGGGAATCCCAGCAAACACGAAGCATTAATTGAGCCAATGTTGTTTTAATTTTGGCTCAGCGTCGTAGACGATGGGCCAGCATTAAAACAACATTGACTGAACGCCTCCTGTTGGCTGTGAAGTACCGCAAAGCTCCAGACGTGAGAGAGGGGGTGGGACTGCCTGGGGGGATACTTGCAGGGCTATATATAGCACTGACATCTATCTACTCTCACCCGAGTCCCGTTACACTGGACCTAATCCGGATCTGTTTACCATCCACCTGCTGGCTACATGTAAATCAACCCTTATCCTACTAGACCCAACCATCACTCTGGGTTTTGCTCATTGGAACCAGTTTAACCGTTAACGCGCTGAAATATTTTTTGTATAAACCATGGTGAACAAAGGGTTATTTTTAATTTGAAATCATCATGAATGTCTTACTTAGCTATTTCATTTCAATACATTTTATGTGTCTACGGACAATATACATATACTAGTATCACTCTTTCAGTGCCGGAATCTGATAGACGTCAGATTCTGACGTCTAGGGACGGTCCCCGCACTAAAATGGTAAAAATAAATAAAATCCCAATGCAACTGATAAAATAGTTTGTCGTAGATGATAAGTTAATCAAATAATTCAATTTAGGAGATGTCTATTTTTCATTAACTTGAAATATTATTAGGCATTTGAAGGTAGAATTCCAAACGCAATTTCAAGACTCAAATAACGAAAAATTTATTGCATAAGATACAGATTTATTGTGAAATAGGCATTTCCCGAATTGGATTCCACCACAAAAAATTTTAGTTTCAGAAAAATGTTATCCCGTTTCCAACTTGCTTGAAGCCGTATAGATGAGGATCCAGGGGAACGAGTGTTACCATCAAAACTGGATAAAAATAATTATTAAGCAATTTTATTATGTAATGAAAGAATACGCAAAATCATCATATCTTTTAACAGAATATATCACCTTAAAATCGATATTTTTAGCGATGTTCCTGTGCTCATCAAGTAACAGTAAAAATAAATTTAGTGTTTCTTAAAAGCTGAAGTGTCATGATACAATTTTTTTTTATTTTTTTCACTTATTATCAGAAATAAAAAATCGAGTGGCTTTGGCTAGATATATATATTTAGTTATTTATATTTAATTATTTATGTAAGTAAGTATGATTTATGTCTACATAGGTGTGGATATAATTTACTTCTATGTGATTTCGCTAGGTATAATAATATGTGCTTATTTTATTTCTTTTATAAAGCATATAATTGCATAATGATCATCACAATTACTGACTTGTATAATCACTGAATCAAGACTGTAAGATGATGATGAAAACTTGTAATTTTAAACATTTAACATTTTGTGAGCAAACATCTTTGAAAGGGACACTATCTGCGCCAGGTCTCCATTGGGAGCGGTTATTTATGTCCCACAACGTATCACTGTCCTGGGGATATAAGGTAAGGCTAAATTGCTCAGAGATAGATGGATGTCTGTCAACAGTAATGCTGTTTGGAGGCGTAACTCTGTTTAACTTTGCTACAATATTAAACCCTTAAAGCGCTGAATTTGTTTATGTAAACCATGGAAACCAAAGGCTTCTTTCAATTTGAAATCATCATAAATATCTTAGTGAGCTCTTTCCGATTCATTTGAGTACCTATGTTATGGCTCTATGACCATCAAACATATTTTTGCTCTTGCGGTGCAGGGATGGTCTTCAGACGACAAAATCTGACGATAATAACCCACACAATACTTTTAAAGTTAAAATATATGTACACTTTTTCGAGCTAGATATTGACGAATGAATAAACGAATAAATGAATAAATGAATAAATGAATAAATGAATAAATGAATGAGAAATCTCAATAATGGTGAGAAGAATCAATTGTTACAGATCTAGATACGGGATTCATAATTTGAGCAGGCTATTTCGGTCATGAGTGCTCCCCATAATATTGAATCATCACGAGTGGGCGGGGAAGAATCATTATGTTACATTGAAACCTAAATACAGAGAATGGGGGACGAGCTCCAGAGCTTTAGCGTGACAGGCAATATTACAACAATTTTACATGACTAGTAAAGAGTCGTAGTAGAATTATTTTAAACATCATTTATACGCAACGACATTTTTCCATGACGATCCAGCAGGCCTACGTACCATTGACAAACACAAACAAATATATACATGTTGGTCCATAGACATATTTTACGATGAGCTCATGCATTTGCCATCTCTTGAGATTCAGTCTAGATCAAACAGGAAGTGAAGAGAACGGTCCACATCTGGTGACATCCTCACAAATATTTGTTGGAAGGGTGGATTCTCCTAAAGCGATGCGGACAATCAATACAAAGGACCACATAACACTGCGCCTCAGAGAGAAAACCATCCGAAAAAGAAATACTGCCACTGTCTCAGGTCGTCCCCAGGGAGATACCGTAACCCTCCAGATACTGCAATCTTCTGAAAATGTTCTCCCTATTACGTTGTTTAAGTGTTAAAACAACACGGGCTCGCCCTAGACCGAGCTTGACGTGAACAGCATGGTTCAACGTCAGAGATGGACAGCTCGCCCCCGCTCTGGCATTTCAAAAAAACAAAAGCTTCTTCCTAGTCTGGGGGCAGCATAGCCCCCCCATGCACCCCCCTCAGGATTCACCGAGACCTATTTTTTTCTCATCTGTGGGACCCAGAAGGAAGATTTCGACATGTTCCCAAGAAAAAAAGTGGCACTGAGTTTGTTTTAAACATATTTAAAAGAACCGCGTCTAATTATTTAAAAATACCGCTTTTGCGACCAGATAATAACAGTACGTTGTGCACAACTGTTCATTTCCACTCCAAAATTAATTAAAACTGCCAAATTATGTTAAATTTCTATCAAAAAAGGCAAGGCTTCACAGCCATCAACTATTTATTTATTCTTATTAATACTACACCCTTTAGGTACCAGACGATAATTGATGAAATAATTGTAAAATGTTTATCTTCCTGTCATAAACGTTTTTTTTTATTCATTTAAACTTTGTGTAATAGGTTATAACTAGTTGGGGCTGTTGCGTTTGCATTTACGTTTCAAATTAATAATCATATGCACCATTTATATACTAGGGTATTTTATGTGGATTGATTTAAATAAGGCGCGTTACTGGCTGCTCTCTTAAAAACATGTGTTAAATACATTTGTATTACTTACAATACCATTATCAAACAACATAAAAGCGGATGTTTGTTTTTATTGCTAACAGAAAACTAAAGCTATAATGGCACTCTTTAATTGCTGGTATACCAATAAAACATTTATTTGAATAAAGCTCATTTCTGGTCGACATCAAGTAAAGTCTTCCCAATAAAGAATAATACAATACAGTTTTTGAAGATTTGTCAAGTAAACGTAAACTGCATTTAAAGGTAAATGTAATTTAATTATCTCAAGTTTGTCAGTATTTATAAATGACCATTATTGAAGCAGTGACAACAGGAAATGATATAAATTCATCTGAAAAACTTTCACTACTGTCACAATCCTCATCATCACCGTCATTACCATCTCCATCACTACACATGCTACTATCACTATCTAATAATCCTAAACGACTCTTATGGAGAATCTTTTCAGTTTTTCACCCATGCACACCCTCAGGATTTACCGAGACCTATTTTGTCTGATCTGTGGGGTACAAGGAGAAGATTTGGACATGTTCCAAAAAAAGTGACATGCAGTATGTTTTAAACACATTTAAACAAACCGCGACTAATCGTAAAAAATGTTACTTTTATGACCAGACATTAACAATACGATGAGATACATTTGCACTTCACAAATAACTGCTAAAGTTCAAGTAAACTAAAGCTGGATTGTAATGATTGTCATGATTGTAATGTTTTCAATTTTCTTATCATTAAGACACCCTAACCAGACGATTATTGGTGAATTGATTTTGAAAGGTTAATTTCATGTAACAATTCACGTAACAGGTTTTAAACAGCGAGCCAGATTTTAAGTTTGCTTTTGCTTACAAAACTATCATTATATGCACAATTTAAATGTTTTGAGAGGTTATATGATCTATTATCATGATTATTGACCTTTCCTTATAAATACGTGTTCAGATAGGTGTATTACACACGTGCAATGTCAATAATACACAACGAACAGGTTTATGTTTGTTTCTGATTTTTAATAGAAAGCCACATGTATAATGCCACCTTTTAAACGGTAAGATATTATTAAAATATGTATTTAAATAAAACTCATTTCTAAATAACACAGGTGTTGTTTGCTTCAGAAATATTTTTAGGATAAACTGCACTGCATGGAACAGTAATTTGCATTTCAAAATATCACTGAAAATGATCAAAGAATGCCTAAATAAAATCGGATTGATATATTTTTTTAAATGCGCAATCATAACACTGTATAATATATATAATTAATATATAAGAAACACTCTCCAATCAATTCTCGAATACTAATATCACATCCCTACAATAAAAACATATCTTAACATTAAAGTATCCTCGATCAGCATTAAAATCTCATCATAATATGGTGTAAATATTATGACATGTTCTCATACTCTAACGCCATCTTAATATTATAATTTCCCATATTACGTCATTAAACTATTATTTTTATGTCTACCATTATATTGTCATATGTCGATATCTTTGTAATATCAAATCATGCGACAGATATGTCATACCAATATCATTCATATCCAGACATATATTACCAATATAATGGCTAATCATTACATTACCACGTGATAATTTCTCACTATAATATATAACATATAGCTCCACAATATGCCATACATCCCTTCATATTTAAGTATTATAAAGGAATGCCATGCCATTGCTATGCCATCTCCAGACACTATAATCTCATCCAGACATCAAAGTGGAACGTATATGCTGATAATAATATAATATCATATATTGACAGATTCAATATATTGTTATATCCAGACATTTAGGGCCATGATTATTCTGCAATTATATTATAATAGCATGACATTGAATACCATATTTCGTCATTGTCACATAATTAAATAGCATCTGGTCAATCAGGGCATCTTGCCATCGTATCAACAAAGCTAATTGGACATCTCAGAACATTTATATGCTTACACCAATTAAGGTGTGAGCATATAAATGTTCTGAGATGTCCAATGTATCTTGCCTTTAAAATAATGCATGAATAAACCTCACAGATATATAGACTGTATCACGATATGACATGACTATTATAATGTTACTATGTCGGGATGATACCTTATGCCATTATAAAATACTATGGTATCAAGATGATTTTGAGACACAATTTTATAGGTCCATAATATTACAATAGTTTGGTAAGGCATGACATCATCAAAATTTGACATACGATTTTGTAGAATAAATCATTGTAATGGCTCATTGTAACAATGGCCTACAATGATGGAATGGGACACTCTAATGTCAGGTCTTTAATATCTGACTAGAGTATGTGACAGAGTAATACAACATATAGCTCTATAATTTCAGGACATGGAAAAAAATAAAGGATCAATTCCAACCCATGAAACATTTCATAGCAAATTAGTATATTACAAATAAGTGACTACAGGGTTTCAGGTATGTTTAATTTTGCGTCCACCATCTTGGAATTCGTCGTACAATGACTTGAAATATTTCCAATGAATTTCATTGAACATTAAATTGTGAGATCAGACACAAAAACTGCATTTTTCGAGATGACTATCATGCAAACCATGTTCAATTATGCATTTCAGGATAATTATTTGATTTCACGGCGGCCATTTAAGAAAAATCAAGCCTTAGTATTATAACCTGATTTTGATAGATGCGGGATGTCTCCGAATCAAATTATACCGCTCATAAAAGTACAAAACTGTACGTGGTGTCATAAAGTATTTACAAAAGTTTTGCAGCGGCCATCTTAGATTCGTTTTGAAATATTATTTTTAACTTTTATTGGTTTCATTGGACAATAAAATGTGAGATAAGACAACAAAACAGATGACTATAATGCAACTCGTAAAAACGTATACATGTCAATAGGCGTAATGCATTTTAGGGAAAAATTACGATTACACTGCGTCCATTTTAAAATCGGACATATTGATTAATTACTCCACAAATCAAGCATTACTTCATTGATTTTGACTCAATGTTGGTCCCTGAACCAATTGATACTGCTAATGAAGGTTTTTCTACAGAATAGACCTGAGCTCATAAAATATTTGCAAAAAATTGCGAAATTTTGCTTTTTTCTTGTCAACTTTGTGGCGGCCATCTTGGATTACATCGTAAATATTATATTATATATCATGATATATCATATTATATATATCATATTATATATATTATATATCATGATTATTACTCAAAAAATCAAGCATTAATAACCTAAATTGGACTGAGGGATGTCTCTGAACCGAATGATACCGCTCATAAAGACTTTCGCACATAAAATAATATCTTGTCAAAAACTATTTGCGAAAAATGTGAAATTTTAAAAAAATTGAAAAAATGCATTTTTTGAAATATTAACACAATCTAAAATAGCTCCCCAAGGTAGGAAAATATAGTAAAATTATATTAACTTTTACTATTTTGTCTTCATGGATATATGGCATAATGCACAAAATAGTCTAAGTCCATCAGTATTTCATTTAAGTGTCCCAACATTGTGATAGAGTGAGATACACGCTAAAACCCAGTTTACCGAGAAAAATATTAGAAAAATTTGCGATACTTTATATGTTCTTAGAAAACTGTGTTGGTGCCACTATTTTTTCTGGGAACATCCCTAAATCCTTTGACTATATGCCTAAGATGCCAAATGAAATAGTTTCGCTGGATCCTGAGGGGGGTGCATGTTAGGCCTATCTGGCCCCCCGCCTATCACCACTCACTCGTAATATTTAATATTTTGGGGAACTCCCGTGACCGAGAGGTATCGGGCTCGGCCTCAGACCGCAAGTCTGGAGGGAAGTGCCATCTCATTCATCTCACCACCGTCAAGAGGTTTTAATTAATTAATTAATTAATTAATTAATTAATTAATTAATTAATTAATTAATTAATTAATTCATTCATTCATTCATTCATTCATTCATTCATTCATTCATTCATTCATTAATTCATTAATTCATTCATTCATTCATTCATTCATTCATTCATTCATTCATTCATTCATTCATTCATTCATTCATTCATTCATTCATTCATTAATTGTCTTTAACTATTCGTACAGAAAGAATCTATAATAACATAACCTTGTATATTTTACATCGAACATACTGAATCCTTGATTTTTCCGTTTCATCCCGTTATTCCACTTGATCCTACACTTAATCTTATGTCCCCTCACGGCTCAGCCTATAAACCACTCTCGTCCATCATTTCCGGGTAAATCACGTCACATGAGAAGCAGACATTCTCATGCTGTGAGGGTGAGATCCATGCTCTCCTTTGATTAATAATTCACGTGTTTTCTTCTCTCTGTCGCCATGGCACATTTGCACTTAGACTGTTATGTTGTGCAAAAGCAAACAATCGCATCTCCTTACTTGGAAATAACAAACCTACTGCCGTTCGCCCTGACACAACACAGCTGGATGCGACATCACTCGTGTCAGAACCATTCATTCATTAAATAAATACATTAAATCATTCATATTCAAAGCGTCATTAATTCTCATCCCACTGCCTCTTTCTTATACAAACTCTACATATATATATAAATAATGTCATTGGCTGTTTCAAGTCTTTTATTTTTATGTTACCCACCAATGTTAACAAATGTTCCAATTGCCCATACAATTGCAATTGCATTTTCTTATAAATATTATGTGGCGTTTGACTTTCTTCCACGGAGCTGCTGAGCTATATATCTCACTCTATACAATATGAGCTCTTCAGAAAGAGCCACTCTACTCTCTGTAAAGAGTACAGCATCATATTTTGTTTGCTGCCACTGAATTGTAGGAATCGACATGTGAACTTGGATATGAAATGGTGTGTCTGCCACGTTACCCTTTTTTATCCAAGGAAAAATGTCATAGTGTCATCGCTTTTTATACAGTTATAATGGTACCGTGCAAATATCAGACATAGCCTTGTCAGTTGATCAGTTTTAGATCATTTTTCTAAATGTTAACGAAATTGCTGACAAAATAGTTTGAATAAATGTCATTGAGCAAAACTGGCAAAAGCAATCACAAATGTCACATGATATAATTTCACTCTCATAACAGTGACGCCGCGGAGCGTTGAGTCACTGTACAAGAGTGACGCCTCGGAGCGTTGAGTCACTGTACAAGAGTGACGCCTCGGAGCGTTGAGTCACTGTACAAGAGTGAAGATATAATATACCTGTTGTTCAGCTGGAGGCGAGAATTACGGTAGCAAGTCATATCTCACGGTGACGAAAAGATAAATAAATCTTGGGTTTAGAGAAGATTAAAACTGTTTCTGTTACGTTCTGACAACATCCAGAGTTTCAGATGGTAACATTAGATCCGGCGAAAAAGTCGGATTCTGCAGAGACATCCAGCCACAGGATATTCATGGCGCAAGCCTTGTTTACGGGCCATTCACTTCCGGGTCAACTTGTTACACAGCAAGCACGAGACGTTATACCAATGCTGCTTTTAGGTTGGTCCAACGTCTATGACGCTGGCACAACAATAACCCAGCATTGGTTCAACGTCTCGTGTGTGTTGGGACCCAGATGTCTGCAGTCTGAGGCGTTATTCTCAAATACAGTGACCTGGATAGCAGTCAGCTGATAGGCTTAATTTCTAGGTCAGTCTGCTCGAGACAACTGACTGTAGCCTGAAGACCTCTCGGATCTGATGCATGTTGTTCTTAGAAAATAATGGAATCCTGTATCCCGACTTCTCCATTTCTATGTTAAGCTTTTTCTCATTTATGCACGGCATTGCATATTTCATAGCAACTTCATTCATTGAATAGAAAAACTTATTAAAATCCATCGCAGTATTGACTTTTTGAGGTTTCATTTGATATAAAAATGGGTATTTTATGAATTCAGAGCACGTTTATTTACTTGATTCACATTTAGATGTGAAAGAAAAGGGGAATAAATATATGGCTCTTAACCCTCACAACGCCGAAGTCTTTTTATGTAAACCATAGAGATCAAAGGGTTTTCAAATTATAATCTCTATAAATGTCTTAGTCAGCTCTTCCCGCTTTATTTGAATACCTATGTTACAGGTCTACGGCCATTATAAATATGAAAGGGTTAACACCCCCAAATATCATCATATTTTATGGCCATTATATATACGAAAGGGTTAACACCTCCAAATATCATCATATTTTATGGCCATTATATATACGAAGGGGTTAACCCACCCCCCCCCCCAAATATCATCAAATTTTATGGCCATTATATATACGAAAGGGTTAACACCCCCAAATATCATCATATTTTATGGCCATTATAGGGGCCTATGTATAAAAGGGTTAACACCCCCAAATATCATCATATTTTCATTGAGATATGAATTGAGCTGTGAATTGCTACAGCAATTCCCACCTCACAGTCAATGAACAATTCTAATTTGTTTTAACCCAGAAACCACTAAATTAAATAATTACAATTTCCACCCACTCGAAGTTGTGTCTCGCTACTGCGACCCACAACTTCGAGTGGGTGGAAATTACTCATATTTGTTCAGTTTGAGGCCAAATATTAGCAAATCTTGATGTTTAAACACTCATCCTGTTCCTAAATATCAGTGATTTGGTCGGCCAATAAAACAGAATAAAAACGACTATAGATAGTCGTGTTTAGCGGTGTGAGGATTTACTCTTACAGCGCGGGGATCGACATCAGTCGTCAGAATCTGACGTCTACAGACGTCAGATTCTGACGACTAAAGTCGATCCCCGCGCTGTAAGAGTAAAAATATTTCTAATGCTCGTAGACCCATAACACAGGTATTCAAATGAATCAGAAAGAGCTAATTGAGACATTTATGATGATTTCGAATTGAATAAAATCTATTGGTCTCCATGTTTTATATACAAAATATGCAGCGCGTTAATACCCAAGTGTAATATTAATGACTATGCCTGATGGTATTTTCTATTGAATTAAAAGTACATGTACTTAAACTTACTTGAACGTTGTTAAATGTATTAAAAAAATGCAATATAACACACTTATAAATGTCGTCGCATGAAAATATATAATTATCTTGAACATAGTATAATTTCCAACCACCTCCCCGCAAGCCTTCGGAAGGTCTATATTGAATTACATTCATATCAAATTTGATTGTCTGCATAATCTGTCATGCTCAATGATACCTAAAATCCTGCTCTTTTTCTTCTCAGCTAATTTGGTGTGAGTTCATATCCCAGAAGTCAGACCATGTGAGGTCGGTCACCTGCTGAGATAATGCTGATAAGGTAATATTGTGGCCACTCCCCAGGGTGTTGGCTGGAAGTAAATGGAGCAGGCCAGGTGAAAGGTCACTGAAAATCAATATGACAAACAGATCGAATTTGGCACATTATGAAAATTCATTTCTTGTTCTCGTTTTCTTCTTCAAATAATTTGTATGAATTTATTAACAAATTGTTGCATAAACGTCTTCTATAACAAGGGCTATAGTGATATTAACTTATTCCAGAGCACGCCAGAGACATGTTCTGGACAAGCACAGATATTTATTTTACACCCAGTGGGCAGCATGCTTTTTTTTAAAAATATGCACTTAAATATACATATAAAACACAAATGCAACATCGCCATTTTGTTATTAATAAGCTTATTTGCCTCTTTTCACAGATACGATCCTTTAACTTCGAAGTTATGATACATTTTCTGTGACAGAACGAGTACGTTATCATACCAAAAGTAAATTGACAAAATGTGGTATTGTGACCATGCATCTGCGTAATTTGTGAAATATTTATTAATGGTGGTCCAGCGTCGGACACGTTGGGCCAACATTGAGCAGATATTGAAGCAATGATTAGTGGGACTTGAAGCACATAATGGCAGACAAGGCGCCCAGTCTGTGTTTCCACACTAACGAGCCAATTTGTGGGTTGTAGCGTCTCGCACATTATTGGGTCACCAGCCCAATGTGCCATGTTCCCCCTGTCTACCATACTAAACAGGACATGGATTTACTGTGCTACCGGTGAGCCCGATGGGGCGGGGGCCCTAGGGTAGTGGTTAGCACCGATGCCTTTCACGCCAGAGTTCGGGGTTCGGTTCCCGGTCTCGGCGGTTTGAAAGAAACAAAATATGTTTCTTCCCCATCCACGTGTGAAAGTCAGTATTGCGAGGAGCCTCTGTGACCGAGAGGTAGCGTGCTCGGCCTCAGACCGCCAGGGCTCGAATTTCGAATCCTGTGTCTGGAGGACAGTGTCATCTCAATCATCTCACCATCCTCAGGAGGTTCTCCTGGCCCAATTTAGCCTATATGTGCACAAAGGTGGCCTAAAGCCCGATTCATTTCATTTATTTCGGTGAGCCCGATGTCCACATAACCCCAGTGGTGTGGTTTTATCATAATTATATATGGCTGTAATCTCATACATGAATGTTTGTCAATCATATAACAGATTGTCATGATATTTATCTGTTATGTAACGTGTATGTGTATAATACTGACATTCAATTCTGGTATTTGTTTTGTATACCTTTTAAGCCCTAACGATGCATTAAAGTATCATCATTTTTAAACTACATCAAGTCATCTTTATCCACTACAAGTCGAGAATTGCGACAGCAATTCGCGGTTTGTGGTGGATAAAGATGAAAATTGTAAATTCTGACTTGAAAGGGTTAATAAGCAAATCATTAAAGATATTTCGAATATATTTTGTAACTCACCTTCATATCGAAAATAAAATGTATACCGATTTCTCATTTAATCTTTAAACACGATCCTTGACTAGCAACATTGGTAACATTAGACATACAGAGTGGTTTATTTTAAAACTGTGCGATGTCATTTTACATTGATATTGAAATAGAAACATTTTGAAATATTAACCTCGGTCATCTAACGCTTAAACGAATTGAAATTGTAACCTATGTAGGTCATGCAGTCATTATATACACTTCTGTCAGTTTGTGGAAGAAAAAAACTGTAAAAATGTATAGCATATTTTATTATTTTGTGTGACATTTATATTTTATAGGACTTGTAAAAATGTTTATATACGCACCTCCTAGAAAAACAAGGGTTAATTTCATAATCTTTATAGCTATACTGTTAGTATTCTATTGTAATCTAAGTAACGTCTTTTAACCCTTTAACTGCCGGTGTCGCATATATTCGGATTTTCATTTTTTATTAGCACAATAAGTACCACCTTTTAAACATGTTAAAGATAAAATATGACATCAATCAGCAATATTTGAAAACAGTTGACCTCCATTTTGTCAAATCTGAATAATTTTCACTCACTTGAAGTTGTGGATCGCGTCAGCGAGACACAATTTGGGTAAAAATGGGTAAAAATTCAGATTGAATAATTCGGCGGTTAAAAGGGGTAACAAATGATAGAATATGTGTACATGCCACAATAGGTTAAATCACGGAAACATTAGTTACAAAAGATATCGAGAGGCCATTTTGATATAAATTATATAATTGATTTTATTGACACTAACATTTTTGTGTATATAAAATTTTCCTGATACACGTTCTTTGGTTATAGTCAAATAAACCATTCTATGTGTTATTTGATAGCGTCGTCTGTGATTGTAGTTGTCATGATATCAATCAGTCTGGATGATCGAGATTGGCGAAAAACTCATAAGCAATGACTAGTTCTTCAAGACACGTGATATCTGTCTATCTGGTTTCTGTATTTGTCAGCACAAATAGCAGCCAAATCCATATTGGGATGACAGGTCTATAATTTATTATCAGAGTGGAATTATAAACCAATTCCAAACCAGTGCATTTGATATGTTCTAATATATGTTATAATGATAGACGTGACTGGAATGGATGGAAGAGGTATATCTATTTTTAAATATATGCACCTGTAGACCCATCTTAACGTAAGATGTGTCACAGTTCCCAACTCTCCAAAGGAAGCCTATGTGCGCTGCAAAAACATAGTGTAACGAAACGTGTTTAAGGAGTGTACATATTAATTTGCATTTCAAAATTAACGTGTTGGAAAGATATGGTGTTTGTTTTCAATTTGCACGGTAGGATAAAATGAAATATAGCCTTTCTGTAAGAATAATAGGTACAAAAATAAAGTAAAACAAACCAACAAACAAACAAAAGATCGAAAGAGCAAACAAGCAAGCAAACGGACGGACGAACGAACAAAAAAACAAGCGAACAAATGAATGAATGAATGAATGAATGAATGAATGAATGAATGAATGAATGAATGAATGAATGAATGAATGAATGAATGAATGAATGAATGCGCTAGCAGACATCATAATATATTCACCTACTACTCACCAATGCTGGGCCAGCTCCTCTGGGTCACATGATTTGTGAGGTTACGATGCACAGCAGCAGTGGCCCCACTTCAGAACACTCTTATAATTGTGTGTCAATACCATTAATGTGTCATTCACCACATGCACACATATTTGACAGGCTAGTTCGGCAATATAGCATACCAACAGGCCATGCAGATAACAATAAGGAATATTAACTCAACTGGCTAAATTATAAGCATTATAAAACGCGAGTTATTATAAACACATTCAGCATTCAGGTGACCACAATATCCAACATATTTGATGATGATTGTCAACAAATTAAAATATCTTCATTTAATTATATTATGTTACGTACAATATTGCATGAGACGTTTCTTAAAACAAACATAAGTTACATATAAGTATTATCTGTAACTACTATTTTTACTATTAAAATATATATATATATTTTTTTTTTTTAAATATTGAACAAATGTAGTATTGATTTCTTAAAGTAATTCATGTAATGTAAGTCACAACTGATTCAGAGGGTAGGTATGTAATACCAGATTCCAGAAAAGTAACCTCCTGGCAAAGCAAAGTATTAAATATGAAGTTCATAAACTCAATTTACGACCCATGTTTTTATTCGAATGCTCATTACAATCGTCTAAGATGAGAACACAAGTAGCCATATCGCAGGACCATTTGCATTCTGAATTCTTTACAACAGATTATGCAAAATATAGGCCTATATTCACTACAAAATAGGATAAGTGAGTTTGTTATCTCTTAATGAAACACAGTGAACAATCAACTACTCGTAAACACTAAGCATACTACCTGCTAGTGACCCAAAGATGCCAGAGACGGATCCAGGATCAGAAGAAATGGTGTGCCGGGCATGCCTCTAGAAAACAATTGTATATTTATGTCAATTTAGGGAAATTTTAAAAACATTTTGAAAAAATATTCGACTCGCGCCCCTTATGTCACCCCGTGGATCCACCACTGGATGCGTCGTAGGGAATATTATCAATAAAAATGAGAAAACTCCTCGAAATGAAGAAGTTCTCAGCTGTTGTTTTGAAATATTGCTTCTATATAATAACAGTTTTTAGTCTTTCTGTTTGTAGGATAAATTTAATTTTAATTTGCAAAATTAGTATATGTTGTGATTCAAATTTTACAAAAGTAAGTAATTTTTTCCCACTCGAAGTTGTGGGTCGCGGTAGCGAGACACAACTTCAAGTGGGTGAAAATTTAAATTGTACAACATAGAGCTTCAAGGGTTAAATGCGTAATATTATTTTTGGTAATTAAGGTAACAGCTCACAATGAATAAAAATATGTATTTTCTCAACAGTATTGATGGGCGTTTGTGATTTTTCTGCGTAGAATATATATCAGGATAGCAAAACTTGTTCAATCAGCTTAGATTACATCAAATGCTAATCCCGATTCTCACTTGTACATGTTTTATCTATTTTATTAGCTAGTAGCATTGCATTATATGTTCACCCAAGTGCTGAATTGTATGTGTTTTATCGGTTTTTTTCAGATAGTAGCATTGCATTAAATGCTCATCTCAATTCCCACTTGTATGTGTTTTATCACTTCTATTACGTAGTAGCATCACGATAAATGGTCATTCCAATTCTCACTTCCAGTTGTTGTATTATTTTACTAGCTAGTAGTGTTATATTAAATGTTCATCCCAGAGCTCACTTAAACATGTTAAATGTGTTTATAATTTTTATTAGCTAGTAGCATTAGAATAAATGTTCATCTCAATTTTCACTTGTATATGTTCTATTACCGTTATTTGCTGGTGACATCATGTTAAATGTTCATCCCAGTGCTCAATTCTATGTGTTTTATGATTTTTCAGCTGGTGGCATTTTTACTTAAATGTTCATTACAATCTCCACTTGGATACATGTGTGTTATTACTTTTTTTTAGCTGGTAGTATTACATTAAATGTTCATCCCATTGCTCATTTTTTATAAGTGTTTTATAAGTGTCATTAGATAGTAGCATAACCCTTTCAAATATCCAGCTATCAATTTGATTCTGTTGATTTATGCTGTCTATTCTCTAATCCATGATCATACATCATCCATATCAAAAACTAATCTGATTTATTTGACGTTTTCTTAAAGGCAAATCGATTTCATGCTATATTTCCCCCCATTCCCCTGGTTCTACACCGCGGGGCTATCTTCATCCTTGCCAATAGCTAGAAAAAAACAGTTTATTTTTATTTTCCTGTGTCGCCGTTTCATGATATTCCCATTGATCTTTATTCTTGCCGTTTCCAATTAGCCTGTGAGACCCGCTCCTTCAACAAAATGTCCAATTTGATCCCCTTGGGCTAGATACACTGTACTGATTGTTTTGACATTGTGCATCGACCGTGATTCGCCAAATCCAATGCTTAACAACTGCTGGTTGAATGGTTGGCCAACGTCTTCGACGTTGGGCAACCATTCAGCCGCAATTGGGGTACCAGGATCGCGTGGGAAGTTGGGTGAGCGATCGTTTCCGGGGTGATGACCTGTCTGATTGACCCGCTGTTGTTCCCCACATGGTAACGATGTCTGCGTCTTTGTTGATTCTAATCTGGTCAGATGGACCGATTGCGACAAGGTGAATCTCTGCTTTGAGAAGCAGCAGTGGAACGAGTGAATCCGAGTTCAGGCCACTTCTCTACGTAGGCTAAACCGGGTCGCAAAGTAGTCTGGAGAAACCCGAATAACTCAGCACTGGACTGGAGCTATAGCACAAGTTGTTTTCTATACTAGGAAGTTTTGGCAAACGGACGATTGTACGAACAGTACAGGAGCTAAGCTCAATAATTTTCAACACTAACTTCCCATTTGATTTGCCTTGGGGTATTTTAAAATGGTGTTATCACAAATTATTATTCAAGCACAAATTAAAAATTAGATAAAAACGCAATAACTAGGCTATATCGTGATTCCGATTAGCCTGTTAAAGCCCATATGCCCAGCCTGTATAATACGAAGTATAGATTTATATTTGTCTCTTTTTACAATTATGCTAAGAAAAGTGTTTTTTCTGTGATGGCCTTTAACATATAAATTACAAGTTTCCTGTTTGTTTCTTTGACTTTAATATATTGATCTCGCTGAATCAGATATATTTCAATGTTTTTGATAATGCTGACTCAACATGCTCCGTTTTGGCCCCCTAAATATCTCAGTTCTTGGTTCCTGTATAAGAGCAGATCTTCTTTTATTGCACAGACTTAACACGATATATTGTGTGGATTATTGTCACATATCGTCTCCTCAGAGCTAAAGGTCATATCTGCGACGTTTATATTCGAGGAGATAGTATAAGTAACCATAGATAGTGTAACTAATCAGAATATATTTATAAACAAAACCCTTTACATTTTCAGCCACTTGAAGTTGTGTTTCGATACCGGGACTCATAAATTCAATAGCGTGAAAATTACTCATATTTGTTTAATTTGAGGCCAGACATTTGCAAATCTTAATGCTTACTTCACACTCATTTCATTTTTATAACAGTGATTAGACGGCTAATTAAACAGATTAAAATGACTATCTATAGTTGTGATTATCAGTGAAGGGGTTCACGATAAGCCGATAATATCCCGTACTCTCTACGCGTTTGTTAAAAGAGACGCAAGGATTAAGAAAGATTGGACAAACCACTTCTTCTTGTTTATCAGGTGTAGTAAACCACCTACATCAATTTATGGTAATTACTGTACATTTGCCTATGGCTTTCGAGAGTATAGCACAGTGACACCAATGAATGGCTTGACCTTGAACTTTTCAATGACAAATGGCGTAAGTATGGAGGTCAAGGTCTCCATTTGACAGAAGAGGGGACACTTTTATCAATTATTCGGTGGTCTGAATTGAATCATTGGCCTTTAAGCGGAAACAAAGGCTAGCTGCACCGCCCTCAGTAAATAAATCGGCTAGCGTCTGTACATTGCCGGACCAGCATCTTAGACGATGGCTTAACAATAACACAATGCTAAACCAGACTGTACACTGTGTGAGTGTTTAAGGAGCTCCGTTCCTCAGACATAAACTATTCTCCTTTCTCTGCCTCGGCTTTGTATCCTGAAATAACTTTGATTAATAGACTTACACTATATCAGGAATCTGGGTTGGCCAAATTACATTTGGGGTAGTAAATCTATATAAAGAAAATACTGTAAATCTGATGATATTCGAGAAGTTTTAATTCTCGCGAATTTAGGAATCTCACGAAAATCTTTATTACGTGCCACTATCGTCAAACTAATCATTCGCGAGTTCAAGACTCCACGAAACTTCTCAAAATCAAAAATCTAAACACGCGAAAATTACCAGATTTACAGTATAGCATTAATTATGTCTTCAGTGCGCTTATAAATGTATATCATTTTTCTAATTTGCCTATGTGTAATGCAGCACAGTGTCATAGTATAATGTTAGACGTCAGTTACAGTTTTTAGCATTCCCAAATCGACTGGCGACGCACATAATGTTGTATTATGTATTATTGAAATGTCAAGCTTGGGCCCACTTAAAAATAACGATGTATACAAATGAGCTGTTTATATGTACAGAAAATACGGTGTTCGCCAAGATGATCATGTTGTATTCCTTGTTCTGTGTTTTCACATATATTGAGTATACACATATTTTGTAATTCGTCAAAAGATTATGACAGTGTACAAGCATAATATCAGAAATGCATAACCAGAAATGTATAGCTAGTACAGTAATTAAAAGATACATAATAATGGAAAAATTAATTAATTAATCAATTAATTAATTAATTAATCAATTAATTAATCAATTAATTAATCAATTAATCAATTAAATCAATTAATTAATTAATTAATTAATTAATTAATTAATTAATTAATTAATTAATTAATTAATTAATTAATTAATTAATTAATTAATTAATTAATTAATTAATTTATTTATTTAATCAATAATTAATTAATTCATTAATTGATTAATTAATTAATTAATTAATTCTGGGTGAATAAACTACTACTACTACTACTACACTACAACTACTTTTTGGTATTCAGTCAACATCGGGGGGGGGGGCGGTGAATGACTATGACTATTGTCATATCGATGATGAGCATGTTATGAGCTGAGCATGTTATGTGAAGCTACAAAATATTATGTATCATGTTATATTAAAGCTTATCACCACGTGTAACGGCTACTCTATGTGGTCTAATTTTATGTGTTGGCGTGGGTGGACACATTCCCCGGCATCAACCATCGCAGAGCCTGCCACCAACGATTAGCAATAGATTGAAAAAAAATGGCAGCTGTTTATCCCCGATTGCCTGCGTATACGGAACAAAATCCGACTCCGTCAAATGAGCCTGCCATGCCTAACAGGAAATCAGTCTAGGATGACACGGTGGCCCAAAGTACAGCTACTACCAGCAAACAAGAGCCGTTGATCCAATGCTGGTTTAATGTTGAGCCAGCGTCGTAGACGGTGGACTAACATTTAACTAGCAATGAATCAACGGCTCTTGTTTACTGGGAGCATAGAGTTTATTGACACTATGCTGGGAGTGGCCATATACTACATGTATTTAGCATGTTGCTCGGCATTCTTGTTACGTAGCATGCTACATAGTATATGGGGAAATGTATGGGGAAATGTTGCGTAGTTGTCAATTATTCTGTGGCCTGAATTAAATCAGTGGCCTTTAAGCGGCAACAAAATCTAGCTGCACCGCCCTGCTGTTGAAATTACTTTCAGTAAATAAATCGGCTAACGTCTGTACATTGTCGGACCAGCATCTTAGACGATGGCGCAACAATAACACAATGTCAAGCCAGACTGTAGGCCTGCATTGTGTTTGTGTTTAAAGAGCTCCGTTCCTCAGACATAAACTATTCTCCTTTCTCTGCCTCGGCTTTGTATCCTGGAATAACTTTGATTAATTGACTTACACTATATCAGGAATCTGGGTTGGTCAAATTACATTTGGGGTAGTAAATCTATATAAAGAAAATACTGTAGATCTGATGATATTCGAGAGGTTTTAATTTTCGCGAATTGAGTAATCTCACGAAAATTATTATTATGCGCTACTATCGTCAAACTAATCATTCGCGAATTTAAGACTCCACGAAACGTCTCAAAATCAAAAATCTAAACACGCGAAAATTACCAGATTTACAGTATGGCATTAATTATGTCTTCAGTGCGCTTATAAATGTATATCATTTTTCTAATTTGCTTATGTGTAATGCAGCACAGTGTCATAGTATAATGTTGGACGTCAGTTACAGTTTTTAGCATTCCCAAACTGACTGGCGACGCACATATGTTGTATTATGTAATATTGAAATGTAAAGCTTGGGCCCACTTAACAATAACGATGTATACAAATGCGTTGTTTATATGTACAGAAAATACGGTGTTCGCCAAGATGATCATGTTGTATTCCTTGTTCTGTGTTTTCACATATATTGAGTATACACATATTTTGTATTTCGTCAAAAGATTATGACAGTGTACATGCATAATATCAGAAATGCATAACCAGAAATGTATAGCTAGTATAGTAATTAAAAGATACATGATAATAGATTAATTAATTAATTAATTAATTAATTAATTAATTAATTAATTAATTAATTAATTAATTAAATAATTAATTAATTAATTAATTAATTTATTTAATCAATAATTAATTAATTAATTAATTGATTAATTAATTAATTAATTCTGGGTGAATAAACGACTACTACTACTACTACACTACAACTACTTTTTGGTCAACATCGGGGGGGGGGGGCGGTGAATGACTATGACTATTGTCATATCGATGATGAGCATGTTATGAGCTGAGCATGTTATGTGAAGCTACAAAATATTATGTATCATGTTATATTAAAGCGTATCACCACGTGTAACGGCTACTCTATGTGGTCTAACTTTATGTGTTGGCGTGGGTAGACACATTCCCCGGCATCAACCATCGCAGAGCCTGCCACCAACGATTAGCAATAGATTGAAAAAAATGGCAGCTGTTTATCCCCGATTGCCTGCTTATACGGAGCAAAATCCGACTTCGTCAAATGAGCCTGCCATGCCTAACAGGAAATCAGTCTAGGATGACACGGTGGCCCAAAGTACAGCTACTACCAGCAAACAAGAGCCGTTGATCCAATGCTGGTTTAATGTTGGGCCAGCGTCGTAGACGGTGGACTAACATTTAACTAGCAATGAATCAACGGCTCTTGTTTACTGGGAGCATAGAGTTTATTGACTCTATGCTGGGAGTGGCCATATACTACATGTATTTAGCATGTTGCTCGGCATTCTTGTTACGTAGCATGCTACATAGTATATGGGGAAATGTATGGGGAAATGTTGCGTAGTTGTTTGTTGCGAAGCATGTTATAAATATAGGAACTGTCATATTTTTGTAGCATGCTGCGCAACAAAAATAACTACAATTAAAATCATTGTATTAATTATAACAAACCAGTTAAAATAATTTCTCATAAAGACGACAAATAAAGGCGATAAATAAGTAATATAAATTTCAGTCTTTAAAATATTAGTTATCAACGTTTTGAAAAAGATGTGTTTTAATGTGTTTTTTGGCATTCTTCAAGGGACAAGGCAATTTGTTCCACGATCAAAGTCCACTGATGGGAAAAGCTCTGGTGCCGTTGGCACCATGAGCATGCGCCAGCTGTAGTTTATTACAAGATTTTGATCGTAATGCCCTAGAGGGACTATAGTAACTTAAGATTTCCTTCAAATGATCTCGAGCATGACCGTGTAAGAAACGATAAAGAGTAGTGAGAAATTTACGTTCGATTCTCTGAGAGATAGTTCATAGTTCATTTATTCAGCTCTGACATAGGCTTTGAGCATTTTACATTAATGTACAAGAAGACAAAACGAAAGATAAGAAACCAATGAAATTCTTTAAGTATGGGTGCTACGTGTGTTCTTCTGCTGGTTAACGTCACAAGTAGTATACATACACCCTTATGTAATTTCGTGGGATTTTTTGCGTAATTCTTGCCAACATGTTCTTTCTTGTAGTTTATTGTGTCAAGAAGTGACAAAATCATCTTGGCATTTTTTCGCAGCCATCTTGCACCACCAAGCGACATAGATTTAGGGGGTAGGGTTACGTAAGCGTCTGTCATTGATTCTCTGATAACCCAATCAGCACATGCAATATACCATATAAGAGATAATTAAATTCCCGTTCTAATAATACATCACCCATTGCACATTGATAGTCTTCTCTCATTGATAGTCTTATAAAATAATCAAAATGAACAGCAAAACAACCTATAGGCAACATGGTCAAAGAAAACGACATTAAAAATCGTAGTTATTCTGTGAAACTCAATGACCTCGACCTCCTTTGTTTTCACCGAGCTGGCTAATACAATGAAATATGGGGGTGTAGAACCGTATAATTTACCCAGACGTATAATGTAACCGGATGCATTATAAGTCTGGTTACATTATACGGTCACAGGGAAAAACGTAATTTGTAACCAGCACTGACGTATAATGTAACCGCTCCTTTTATTGCCCGTAATTTACCCAAGGGAAAATAATCTTGATATAAAATGGCACTTTTTAAAACTACTTTTTTTTTATGGTAGTAAAGATTTGCATTGCAATACTTTAATCCTTCAAATCAAATCAGGACGGGGCCCTCATGTAGTGGTTTAGTGCTGCGGCTGTCACGTCGAGGCTCGCAAAGCCCAAGTCCTCTTTTTAAAATAGACATCTCATCATTTAGTTATTTCTGATACTGAATTTCTGGAATCAATTTATCATAATTATGGACTAATAACTCCAAATGCCAGTATCATTGAAATACATGTTAAATGACTGGAATCCACAGGCCGAGTTTACTAGTCTTCCTGCCCTCCCAACCATGTAGTGCCGCATATCATGATAAAGTCTGGGCTGTGCTTTTTCAAAAACAGATCCTATATGGGCTTGCTACCCAGATAAATTTTGAGCTACACCCCCTAGCGTGTAAAAGTGTCACCACAGATCAAATTAGGCTGAAATTCATACCCTCTTTCACAAACCAGACACACATCATTTTAACTCACTGTATCCCTGCCAGATTACCACGAAACAGTTATATCTGATATCCTACACGAAGGAGACACCGTGTACTTAATAAATATCCGCAAAATTATAACATATTTGCTTTGTTTTTTAATTCAACAGAGGTTGGAACAACATCATTAAAAATATTTCATCTGCTGTGATTTGGTTTATTTGATGTGGTGAGACCATTATATATAAAGCGGTGTAAATGTCTTTATGTCGTTTTTTAATTACATGTCTTTAATTTAATTATGTGAGACAAACCATATGTTAAAGAAGTTACAGCATAAAATTACATACTTTGGATTTCAGATTTTGTGTCATTCAAACTCAACTTTTCACTTCACTTTTGAACTAAACAAATTGCGGGTGGTCTGGGGCAGTGGTTAAAGCTGTCTGCTTGTAAAGTTGGAGATCTCGGGTTTAGTCCCTCCCTCTGACATCCAGGTTTCAAAGAAACAAGATAGTTCTTCCTCGCTCACTCGTAAAGATTAAATATTGTGGGGAGCCTCCTTGACCGAGAGGTAGCGTGCTTGTGCTCGTATCACCAGGGCTCGAATTTCAAATCCTGTGTCCAGAGGGCAGTGTCATCTCACCATCTCATCATTCCCAGGTTCTCCTGACCCAATTTAGCCTATATATGAATAAATGTAGCCTAAAACCCCATTCTTCATAAACCCATTCATTCTTTTTTACTGTCCGTTTGGCATGTTTAATCGCTTGTCCGTCCGTCCGTCCGTCTATTTGTTCGTTCGTTCTGCCATTCGTTGGTTCATTTATTTTTTTCATTCAATTAGCTTTTATCCGTTAATTATTTTTTCCATCCTTCGCCCCCTGTTTGTTGGTATTCGTTATCCGTTTGTTCTTGTCCTTTTGTTTGCTTGATCAATCTTCAATCGAAGAAATAAAAACTGGCATAGATTGTGCAGATTCATTTTTTTAAATAAAAGTGCGTGTTGTTAAATGTTCATTAGAGGCAGGAAGGGTTGCACAGATACAGAACACGAGAGAGTCCATAAAACAGTTATATCTATCTAGATAACTGAAGTTGTTTAACTGTTTACATGTAAATGTTGCATTGTCCTTTAACATTTTTCATTCATTTGAAACTGGCATTGATGACGCAAATTTCAGCTGCAGATGAATGACAAATACCTTAATAATGTTAGGCCTAATACGTCATAATCGGTGCTTCGTTTGGGATCTGAACACATTTTCCCACATTGAAAGATTTAAAGGGCATTTTTATTATTATTTATTAAAGAAACATGAGCTGATTGATTAATTGGTCACTGATTTGAGTGGACTGTCAGCAATGATTTATATTCACATCGATTTAAATAGTATTATTTTGTTTAAATGTGAACTGATTGTTTACACAAAACCACCAAAAGGCAATATATGATAACATACATGTAAGGTAAGCAGAATAAGGTCATTCATTAAT
>OZ024906.1:17221445-17433098 GCA_964017125.1 Flabesymbios commensalis
CTGCCACTTTACAAATGGCAGATACAACGCTTTAATACCAAGGTGATGAGGTACACGAGCCTCAATTACTGAGAATAATGAGTTCATTAGGTTGGTTATCAATTATGGGTATGCCTTAACTGCAATGATCAAACTCCGTGGGCTTTAACTGACTTAAAGAATCATTCAGCTTCAAAACGCGCATGCCTGGGACGGTCAAGTGTAGGCCAACAGTAGCCTATTGAGTACAGATTGACGGCATTAATATAGTCACTGAACTGATTACAAGATACTACTCAAACGAGACATTGATCCAATGCTGTTTTAATGTTAGGCCAACGTCTGCGACGCTGGCCCAACATTGAACCAACATTAGTTAAATGTACAATGTTTGAGAGAAAGTCCTCCTGCCCAGCAAACGCAAGACATTTGTATGACATTTATGCAATGTCGGCCCAACGTCATCGACGTTGGTCCAACATTGCATAAAGTCATACAAATGTTTTGTGTTTACTGGGTGACAATACAAACTTGGGGGTCAAGCAGTTTCCAAATCCCCCAGTAATACAGTCAATTTGTTTGCAAGTAGGCGACCAAGTAGGGGCAAAAGACAAGGGCTTTGAATTATTAACTCATAGATGTCGCTCAAGTATATATGAACTTGCTGTAATTTAAAGGTGTGGTCAACTGTCAAAATTCGTGGGACAAGGGTCCCCAGAAGGCAATAGTGCCCGTGGGCAGGCCCTATTCCATAATAATACTAAATATGCGTTTCATACCCAACGCCTCATTAAGAGCAAGTTCTCAAATCACAGCAAGTTCATATATACTTCAGCGACATCTATCATGTCTATGAGTTAATAATTCAAAGCCCTTTGCCCTTACCCCTACTTGGTCGCTGGCTTGCAAACAAACTAACTGCATTACTGCGGGGATTTGGGAACTGCTTGACGGCAAAAGCTTGTATTGACACTCAATAAACACAAACCATTTGTATGACTTCATGCAATGTTGGACCAACGTCGAAAACGTTGGGCCGACGTTGTATAAATGTTATACAAATATCTTGTGTTTGCTGGGCTGCAGGAGGACTATCTCTCAAACATTGTACATTTATTCAATGTTGGGTCAATGTTGGGCCAGCGTCGCAGACGTTGGCCTAGCATTAAAACAGCATTGGATCAATGTCTAATTAAGTAGTATCTTGTAATCAGTTCAGTGGCTATATTAATGCCGTCAATCTATACTCAATAGGCAACTGTTGGCCTACACGTGACCGTTCCAGGCATGTGCATTTTGCCGTTGAACACTGGTTTAAAACACATCCGACCTTAATGGGGATCCCTCATAATCAACATGTCGGTCACACCTGACTGATTATACCATGGGACTACCATAATATTTGGTCTGTACTTGGTCAACAATAACTCTCCATTCCCGGCTTAAAATGTAGTGGTCGGACAAATAAAATAATGTAGTGGTGTGTTTTAACATTTATTAGCGGCCGAGCGGACCAAGTTTACTAGGGTATTCTATTCATAGACGAATAAAGAGTGATTCAGTATGTCACATGACGAGAATAGTTAATCGCAGCCCGTGATTCAATTGTTGTGTAAATGAAGGGGAGAATTGGGCCAGAGAGCGAGCAAGTGAAGAAATAGCATGAACTAACAAAATTTATAATAAAATAATAATAACAAAATAGCATGAACTGAGCATCATTAGAGAGCTGCACGGTTTATCTAGAATATCAGCACGAACGATACAAAAAACATAACAGGAAATGGACAGAAAAACAGTAGCAGTGACAAGCAGTAAACCCCAAACCGAAGAAAAAGAAAAAACTGCAGAACAGTCCAGACATATTTTACATGTACATGTGTATATCAACACGAAGTGGCTATGGGCAATATCACGTGTCGTGATTTCCATAGAAATTGCGTCAGCACGTGTTGAGAGAATAATAACATTTATTGTCGTCTACGATCGCAACAATACATAAATTATATTATTAATTGTGAAAGGTAGCCTAATTTGAGTCATTGTTATCATCAGATCCGGTGGAAGGATTGTTTAAAAAACGAAACGCTTGGTCATATCACTGTTATGTGGCGCTAATATTTGATAGTACAATGGCGGGATGTGACATTAAAACGTCGGGATATTACTATTACTGTATGTTTGTGTTTTCCAGACCTAATGAGTTCTGTGAATAGCAGCAAAATACAGCAATTTTGAGATGACATGGTCGCACCCTTTCCGGCTCAAGTCTAGCTGTGGACAGCAACGTAACGTGTGTTTTTAATTGTTGATGTCATGTGGTATTAACCATGAAGCACTGAGCTATAAGAATACACTTTAATTTGTGTCTCGCTACCGCGATCCACAACTTCAAGTGACGAAAAATGACTCGGGATTGTAAAATTTAGTTTACGATCAATAGGTTTGGCACATATTTGATCGATATTTCATTTTTAGCAACTCGGTTCACATGTGCTAATGAAAACATTGACAGACTACTGTAGTCGACATCAGTGCTCTAAAAGTTAAAAAACGATCAACAGCTGCAGTCGACACCAGTGCTCTAAGGGTTAGAAAACGATCGACTACTGCAGTCGACATTAGTGCTCTAACGGTTGATACATCGACAGACCACTGTAGTTGACATCAGTGCTCTAAGGCTTAAAACATTGCCAATCAATAATCACCAATCAGTTATGGTGGCGAGGACCGTTACAGTGCGTAATGCGCTTTAGGGATCAAAATGTTCAGATAAGATCCAGAATATATCCACGATTTTACTTTATATATTCAATTACAGCAATATGTTTGAAAACCAGACCTATTTAACCCTTACAAAGCTGAAATATTTTTGTAGAAACCATGGAGAACAAAGGATTTTTTCACTTTGAAATCACCATAAAAGTCTTAGTTAGATCTTTCCGCTTCATTTGAATACCTATTTTATGGGTCCACGGCCAGTATAATTCTTGTATTCGTTCAGCGCGGTACTTGTCGTCTTTATACGTCAGAATCTGACGTCTAGAGATGTCAGATTCGGAAGTATAAAGATGGTCATCGTGCTGAAAAGATTAAGAGGTCTAGCGTCCAATCATAATTATTGTTATATTTCGCTCATTTAAAAAGGACAATTGCATCAGGACAGTAAAGTCAAATTCAAATCAACGAAAAAGGTGACGATGAAACATAAATCCAGCAAACACTTTGAACATGTGCACACTGACTTGATGGTAGGCCAGTGTCACATACAGTGGCCCAACATTAAGCCAGCACATGGTCAGTCCGTTGTGTTTGCCGGAAAGTTTGAAATTATTAACATTTCAAACTAATGTGTTTTAAATATCAGCGGTGAAGGTAGAAAACTATGTGGAAGTTCAAACTTCATCAAGAAATGTGAATAGATATAAATACAACTATCAATTTTTAAAATATAAATCAAAGAATGAGCAAGGAAGAGCAAGTGAAAGTGTGGTCCTGGCATTTCAAATTACTCAGACACAATTTGATTTTCGTGATGGTTCATACCATCACCATCACCATCAATCTACAAGTTATGTAAACGTTTCAGTCTGATGGCTGCCGTACTCTGTCCACATTTCAATTTCAATTGTTATGACCTTATAAATTAATGTCAGTCGGTTTGAAAACTAATGTCAACCGAGCTGATTTCACAGCCTATTTCAGACATCAATTCTAAACAATTGAAATCGTATTGTATTAATACATGTAAGCTATACCAATAGGCCTTGCACCGAGAGCCCTACAATGTTATGTGAATCGAATTTTGAATACTATTAGAAAAAACAATAAAGTTTTAATATCCTGATGTTAATCTTCACCTGGCTGAGTTTTCTGGAAACGTTTGCGTTATATACTTTGCATATAATTGGTTGAGAACTCGGCCAATCAGATGCCAAAGTTATAGGACAACCTTTGCCACAAAATACAGCCGACTATAAGGAGAACTAAGTATGTTAGAAATTATTATGTCTCTAATATATATCGTCCCAAATCTAGTTACATTAGTCAAAGTCAGGGGCCAATTCGAGAGACAGTATAAGAGAGCAACTATGTTGTATTAGAGATTGAAATTAGTTATCTTTAAAACGTCCACTTTGCAAGTTTATTTAACAATCACAAAAAATAGGTGAATCAATTGAGAAAATTAGGACTTTTTTAATTTTAATTACTTAACTGTTTTACTTTTTTTCTGCCTCCCCCGGCCCCCCCTGAGTTCTGTGGTGGGCTTTACCCACACATTCAATATTTATTTATCTTGAAATAATGTGGAGACGGATTCTAATGCGCACCGTATTAGAATCAGCTTCCACGTTATTTCAAGCGAAACAAATGTGAGTAAAGACCCATACAGGATAGAAAACACTTGTGAAACCACTGGAAACAGTTGAGTAATTCGTCTGGATGCAGTGGGAATATCCAAGCCAACACGAGGCATTGAGCCAATGTTGTTTTAATGTTGGCTCGGCGTCGTAGACAATGGACCAACATTAAAACAACATTGGCTGAACACCTCCTGTTGGCTGTGAAGTACGGCAGAGCTCCAGATGTGAGGGAGGGGGTGGGGACTGCCTGGGGGAATACTTGCAGGGCTATATATAGCACTGACATCTATCTACTCTCACCCGAGTCCCGTTACACTGGACCTAATCCGGATCTGTTTACCATCCACCTGCTGGCTACATGTAAATCAACCCTTATCCTACTAGACTGAACCATCACTGTGTGTTTTGCTCATTGGAACCAGTTTAACCTTTAAAGCGTTGAAATATTTTTGTATAAACCATGCAGAATGAAGGGTTATTTTTAATTTGAAATCATCATAAATGTCGTACATAACTATTTCTGCTTTTTTTGATACCTATGTTATGTGCCTATGGCCATTATACACCTTACTCTTTCAGTGCTGGGATCGACTTTAGACGTTAGAATCTGACGTCTAAAGTCGGTCCCCGCACGGAAAGGGTTAAAACCAAATACAATTCACTGCAACTAAGATAAAATAATTTGTCGTAGATTACCAGTTAATCAAATAATTCAATTTAGGAGATGACTATGAAATATTTTTAGGCTAGCACCTAGCGGCCAGTGCGACAAAAACCTATTTAAACGACTCTCTATTATTGGTTTTATTTTGTTCTGAATACTTTGTATATGTGATAAAAAATTATCATAGGTGTTTTAGTAAGTCCCTACACATAGCTAAAATGTATTTACACGTTTGTAAAAGACAAAAATATAAACTCCAGAATGTGTTTTGAATGTCTTTAATGTTGAAGTGTCATGATACAATTTTATTTTTACTTATAATCCTATAATGTTCTTTTACTTCTATGTGATTATGCTATTATGTATAAGACTCTTAGAAGAAGCACAACGCCGTAGACTTTCTGATGAAAACTCGTAATTTTGATCAGGTTGAACATTTTGCCTTGTCAGTTGATCAGTTTTAGATCATTTTTCTAAATGTTAAAGAAATTGCTGACAAAATAGTTTGAATAAATGTCATTGAGCAAAACTGGCAAAAGCAATCACAAATGTCACCTGATATATTTTCACTCTCATAACAGTGACGCCTCGGAGCGTTGAGTTACTGTACAAGAGTAAACCCTCGGAGCGTTGAGTCACTGTACAAGAGTGAAGATATAATATACCTGTTGTTCAGCTGGAGGCGAGAATTACGGTAGCAAGTCATATCTCAGGTGACGAAAAGAGAAATAAATCTTGGGTTTAGAGAGGATTAAAACTGTTTCTGTTACGTTCTGACAACATCCAGAGTTTCAGATGGTAACATTAGATCCGGCGAAAAGGTCGGATTCTGCAGAGACATCCAGCCACAGGATATTCATGGCGCAAGCCTTGTTTACGGGCCATTCACTTCCACTTCCGGGTCAACTTGTTGCACAGCAAGCACGAGACGTTAAACCAATGCTGCTTTTAGGTTGGTCCAGCGTCTACGACGCTGGCACAACATTAAACCAGCATTGGTTCAACGTCTCGTGTGTGTTGGGACCCAGATGTCTGCAGTCTCAGGCGTTATTCTCAAATACAGTGACCTGGATATCAGTCAGCTGATAGGCTTAATTTCTGGGTCAGTCTGCTCGAGACAACTGACTGTAGCCTGAAGACCTCTCTGATCTGATGCATGTTGTTCTTAGAAAATAATGGAATCCTGTATCCCGACTTCTCCATTTCTATGTTAAGCTTTTTCTCATTTATGCTCCGCATTGCATATTTCATATCAAATTCATTCATTGAATAGAAAAACTTATTAAAATCCATCGCAGTATTGACTTTTGAGGTTTTATTTGATATAAAAATGGGTATTTTATGAATTCAGAGCACGTTTATTTACTTTATTCACACTTAGATGTGAAAGAAAAGGGGAATAATTTCTAGGGCTCTTAACCCTTACAACGCCGGAATCTTCTTATATAAACTTTGGAAAGCAAAGGGGTTTTCAATAGTTAGCTCTTTCCGCTTCATTTGAATACCTATGTTATGGGTCTATGGCCAATATGTATATTTTTATTTGTTTCATTGCGGTGATCGACTTCAGACATCAGAATCTGACGTTTATTGACATATAAAGACGGTCCTCGCACTGAAAGGGTTTACAACTTCAAATAATATCATCATAATTTCATTGAGATATGAATTGAGCTGTGAATTGCTACCACTATTCCCACCTCACAGTGAATGAACAATTCTAATTTGTTTAAACCCTTAAACCGCTAAATTAAATAATTTAAATTTCCACCCACTCGAAGTCGTGTCTCGCTACCGCGACCCACAACTTCGTGTGGGTGGAAATTACTCATATTGTTTAGTTTGAAACCAAATAATAGCAAATTTTGATATTTATGCACTCATTTTGCTCCTAAATATCAGTGACTTAATTGGCTAATAAAACGAATTAAAAACGACTATAGCGGTGTGAGGATTAACCCTCAAAGCGCTGAATTCTTTTAATGAAAACCTTGGCGGCCAAAGGGTTTTTCAATTCAAAATCATCATAACTGTTTTATTCAGCTCTTTCCGATTCATTTGAATACGTATATATGTTATGGGTCTACGACCATTAGTAATATGTTTATTCTTACAGTGCGGGGATCGACTTTAGGCGTTAGAATCTGACGTCTACAGACGTCAGTTTCTGACGTCTAAAGTCGATCCCCGCGCTCTAAGGGTTAATACCCAAGTGTATTATTGAAGCTTCTTAAGTTTATTGTTTTAGTAACTATGCCTAATGGTATTTTCTATTGAATTAAAAGTGCTTTAACTTATTTGAAAGAAAAAGTGCAATATTACACACTTAAAAATGTCGTCGCATGAAAATATATAAATATCTTGAATAGTATAAATTCCAATCACCATCCCGCAAGCCTTTGGAAGGTCTATATTGAATTACATTCAAATCAAATCTAATCGTCTGCATAATCGGACATGATCAATGATACCTATACTCCTGTTCCTTTGTGCTCAGCTAGTTTGGTGTGAGTTCATATCCCTGAAGTCAGATCATGTGAGGTCGGTCACCTGCTGAGATAATGTTGATAAGTTAATATTTTGGCCACTCCCCAGGGTGGTGGCCGGAAGTAAATGGAGCAGGCCAGGTTAAAGGTCACTGAAAATCAATATGACAAACAGATCGAATTTGGCACATTATGAAAATTCATTTCTTGTTCTCGTTTTCTTCTTCAAATAATTTGTATGAATCTATTAACAAGTTGTTGCGTAAACGTATTCTATAACAAGGGCTATAGTGCTATTAACTTATTCCAGAGGACGCCAGAGATATGTTCTGGTCAGGCACAGATGTTTATTTTACATCGGGTAGGTAGCATGCTATTTTTTTTAAATAGGCACTTCTAAGCATCTAAAACACAAATGCAACATCGCCATTTTGTTATTAAAAGAGCTTACATGCTTCTTTTCACAGATGCGATCCTTTAACATCCAAGTTATGATACATTTTCTACGACAGAACGGGTACGTTATCATACCAAAAGTAAATTGACAAAATGTGGTATTGTGACCATGCATCTGCGTAATTTGTGAAATATGTATTATTGTTGGACCGCATCAGACACGTTGGGCCAACATTGAGCAAATCTTGAAGCAATGATTAGTGGGACTTGAAGCACATAATGGCAGACAAGGCGCCCAATCTGTGTTTCCACACTAACGAGCCAATTTGTGGGTTGTAGCGTCTCGCACATTATTGGGTCAACAGCCCTATGTGTCATATTCCCCCAGTCTACCATACTAAACATGATATGGATTTACTGTGTAACAGGTGAGCCCGGTGTCTACATAGCCCCAGTGGTGTGGTTATATCATAATTATATATGGCTGTAATCTCATACATGAATGTTTGTCAATAGAATAACAGATTGTCATGATATTTATCTGTTATGTAACGTGTATGTGTATAATACTGACATTTAATTCTGGTATTTGTTTTGTTAACCTTTTAAGCCCTAACGATGCATTAAAGTATCATCATTTCGTCCCTAAAAAACCCCGCAATTTTATTACAACTGACGGTTGTAGAATAAAAAATTACACGAGACTTGTTTACCAATACATGGTGATTTTTCATCTTTATCCACTACAAGTCGAGAATAGCGACAGCAATTCGCGGTTTGTGGTGGATAAAGATGAAAATTGTAAATTCAGACTTGAAAGGGTTAATAAGCAAATCATTTAAGATATTTCGATTATATTTTGTAACTCACTTCATATCGAAAATAAAATTTATACCGATTGAATGTGCTTTCTCATTTAATCTTTTAACACGATCCTTTACTAGCAACATTGGTAACATTAGATATACAGAGTGGTTTATTTAAAAACTGTGCAATGTAATTTTAGATTGATATTAAAATAGAAACATATTGAAATATTAACCTTGGTCATCTAACGTTTAAGCGAATTGAAATTGTAACCCATGTAGATTCTACTGTCATTATATACACTTCTGTCAGTTTGTGGAAGAAAAAACTGTGAAAAATGTAAAGCATATTTCAGCATTTTCTGTGACATTTATATTTTCTAGGACTTGTGATAATGTATAGCAGAACAAGGGTTACTTTGCTAATCTTTATAGCTATACTGTTAGTATTCTATTGTAATCTGAGTAAAGTGTATTAACAAATAAAAGGATTTGTGTACATGCCACAGCAGGCTAATTTACGAAAACATTAGTTACAAAGGATATCTAGAGGCCATTTTGATATAAGTTATATAATTGATTCTATTGACACTAACATTTTGTGTATATAGCATTTTTCAGATTTCGTACACTTTCTTTGGTTATTATCAAAGATGCCAATTGAGAATGTCATTTTTCTATGTGTTATTTGATAGCGTCCTTACGTCTATGTGTATCATTACTGCTACTAGCTAGTAGTATTACATTAAATGTTCCTCTCAATTCCCCCTCCTATGTGTTTTATAAGTGTTTTCAGATAGAAGCATAACCCTTCCAAATATCCATCTATCAATTTGATTCTGTTGATTTATGCTGTCTATTCTCTCATCCATGATCATAGATCATCCATATCAAGAACTAATCTGATTTATTTGACGTTTTCTTAAAGGCAAATCGATTTCATGCTAGATGTCCCCCCATTCCCCTGGGCGGGGGCCCTAGGGTAGTGGTTAGCACCGCTGCCTTTCACGCCAGAGTCCGGGGTTCGGTTCCCGGTCTCGGCGGTTTGAAAGAAACAAAATTGTTTCTTCCCCATCCACGTGTGAAAGATAGTATTGTGGGGAGCCTCCGTGACCGAGAGGTAGCGTGCTCGGCCTCAGACCGCCAGGGCTCGAATTTCGAATCCTGTGTCTGGAGGACAGTGTCATCTCAATCATCTCACCATCCTCAGGAGGTTCTCCTGGCCCAGTTTAGCCTATATGTGCACAAAGGTGGCCTAAAGCCCGATTCATTTCATTTCCCCCCATTCCCCTGGTTCTACACCGCAACGCTATCTTCATCCTTGCCAATATCTAGAAAAACAGTTTATATTTATTTTTCTGTGTCGCCGTTTTATGATATTCCCATTCATCTTTATTCTTGCCGTTTCCAATTAGCCTGTGAGACCCGCCCCTTCGACAAAATGTCCAATTTGATCCCCCTGGGCCAGATACACTGTACTGATTGTTTTGACATTGTGCATCGACCGTGATTCACCAAATCCAATGCTGGCTAACTGCTGGCTGAATGTCTGGCCAACGTCTTCGACGTTGGCCCACCATTCAACCGCAGTTGGGGTACTAGGATCGCGTGGGAAGTTGGGTGAGCAATCATTTCCGGGACGATGATTTGTCAGATTGACCCGCTGTTGTTCCCCACATGGTAACGATGTCTGCGTCTTTGTCGATTCTAACCTGGTCAGATGCCCCGATTACACCAAGGTCAATCTCTGGTTTGAGAGGCAGCAGTGAAACGAGTGAATCCGAGTTCAGGTCACTTCTGTACATAGGCTAAACCGGGTCTGAAGAAGCCCGAATAACTCAGCACTGGACTGGAACTTGTTGTGTTCTAGGAAGTATACGCAAACGAACAATTATAAGGACAGCATATTAACTTCACAATACGATTTGTCCTGGGGCAATTTAATTGTGTGATATAAAAACATATTATTAACGCACAAATTAGAAATTAGCTAAAGCGCACTAACTGGGCTATATCATGATTCTGAATAGCATTGTAAAGCACATATATGCCTAGTCTCTATAACATAAATTAGATTCATACATGTCTGTTTTTTTTAATTATGCCAAGAGAAGTTTTTTTTTCTGAGATGGCCTTCAAAATATAAAATATATTACAATTTTCCTGTTTGCTTGGTATCATGAATTAGTATTAAAACACAAAAGAGAAATTAGATAAATTGCAATAACTAGGCTATATAATGATTCTGATTAGCCTTTTAAAGCACATATGCCTAGCCTGTTTAGCACGAATTAGATTCATATGTCTCTTTTTTACAATTATGCCAAGAGAAGTGTTTTTTTCTGTAACGGCCTTCAACATTATTATATTACAAGTTTCATGTTTAATGTAATTTAATATATTGATCTCAGTGAATCAGATTGACATCAGATGTCAATGTCTTAGAAAATGCTCACTCAACATGTTCCTTTTTGGCCCCTAAATATCTCAATTCTTGGTTCATTTTATAAGAGCAAACCAGAAAAACCGAACTTTTATTGCTCAGACCAATAAACATACTTCTTGTGGATTATTGGCACATATCGTCTCATCAGAGCTAAATGTCGTATATGTCATTCTAGTGGTAGATAGAACCCTCACCAGAGGAGATACTATTATATATAAGCATAGATAGTGTAAATACACAGAATATATTTTAAACATAACGCTGCACATTTTCAGCCACTTGAAGTTGTGTATCGCTACCGCGACCCACAACTTCATTTGCGTATAAATTACTCATATTTGTTTAATTTGAGACCAAACATTTGCAAATCTTAATGCTTACTACACACTCATTGCATTTTTATAACAGTGATTAGACGCTAATTAAACAGATTAAAACTGATTATTTATATTCTTGATTAGCGGTGAAGGGGTTCACGATAAGCCGATAATATCCCGTACTCTCTTCGCGTTGGTTTTTGGCCCCTAAATATCCCAATTCTTGGTTCATTTTATAAGAGCAAACCAGAAAAACAGTTTTGGTAACGAGTACCGTTACAGTGCGTAATGCGCTTTAGTGATCAAAATGTTCACATAAGATCTAGAATATATCCACGATTGTACATTATATATTCCTATACAGCAATGTGTTTGAAAACTAAACCTCTCTAACCCTTACAACGCTGAAATATTCCTTTGTAAACCATGGAGACTAAAGTATTCTATTCACTTTGAAATCTCCATTAAAGTCTTAGTTAGATCTTTCCGCTTCATTTGAATACTTTTTTATGGGTCTACGGCCAGTATAATTCTTGTATTCTTTCAGCTCGGGTATTGTCTTTATACGTCAGAATCTGACGTTTACAGACGTCAGATTCTGACGTATAAAAACGATTCTGGCACTGAAAGAGTTAAGATGTCTAGTTTCCAATCATATTGTTCTCAACTTCTATTAACTAGTAGCATCACATTAAATGTTCATGCCAATTCTCACTTCGACTTGTTGTACTATTTTACTACCTGGTAGTGTTATGTTAAATGTTCATCCCAGATCTCACTTCTATGTGTTTTATTATTTTATTAGCTAGTAGTGTGTGTTACATTAAATGTTCATCCCAATCTCCACTCCTATATGTTTTATTACTTTTATTAGCTAGTGATACAATAAATATTCATCTCAATCCTTACGTCTATCTGTATCAATAATGTTACTAGCTAGTAGTATTACATTAAATGTTTGTCTCAGTTCCCCCTCCTATGTGTTTTATAAGTGTCATTAGACAGAAGCATAACCCTTCCAAATATTCATCTATCAATTAGATTCTGTTGATGTATGCTGTCTATTCTCTCATCCATGATCATAGATCATCCATATCAAGAACTAATCTGATTTATTTGATGTTTTCTTAAAGGCAAATCGATTTCATGCTAGATTTTTCCCCATTCCCCTGGCTCTGCACCGCGACGCTATCTTCATCCTTGCCAATATCTAGAAAAACGGTTTATTTTTATTTTTCTGTGTCGCCGTTTTATGATATTCCCATTGATCTTTATTCTTGCCGTTTCCAATTAGCCTGTGAGACCCGCTCCTCCGACAAAATGTCCAATTTAATCCCCCTGGGCCAGATACACTGCACTGATTATTTTGACATTGTGCTTCGACCGTTATCCAATGCTGGGTAACTGCTGGCTGAATGGTGGGCCAACGTCTTCAACGTTGGCCCACAATTCAGCCGCAGTTGGGGTACTAGGATCGCGGGGGGGGGGGTTGGATGAGCGATCATTTCCGGGGTGATGACCTGTCAGATTGACCTGCTGTTGTTCTCTACACGGTAACGATGTCTGCGTCTTTGTCGATTCTAACCTGGTGAGATGCCCCGATTACACCAAGGTCAATCTCTGGTTTGAGAAGCAGCGGTGGAACGAGTGAATCTGAGTTCAGGCCACTTCTGTACATAGGCTAAAACGGGTTTGAAGAAACCCGAATAACTCAGCACTGGACTGGAACTTGTTGTTTTCTAGGAAGTATACACAAACGAACAATTGTAAGGACAGCATATTAACTTCGCAATACGATGTGTCCTGGGGCAACTTAAATATGTGGTATAAAAACTTAATTTTAAAGCACAAATTAGAAATTAGCTAAAACACAATAAATAGGCTATAGCATGATTCTGATTAGCCTTTTAAAGCACATATGCCTAGTCTCTATATCATAAATTAGATTCATACATGTCTCTTTTTGCAATTATGCCAATAGAACTGTTTTTGTCTGAGATGACCTTCAAAATATAAATATATTACAATTTTCCTGTTTGCTTGGTATCATGAATCAGTATTAAAGCACAAAAGAGAAATTAGATAAATTGCAATAACTAGGCTATATCATGATTCTGATTAGCCTTTTAAAGCACATATGCCTAGCCTGTTTAGCACGAATTAGATTCATATATGTCTCTTTTTACAATTATGCCAAGAGAAGTGTTTTTTTCTGTAATGGCCTTCACCATTATTATATTACAAGGTTTATGTTTGGTTGGGTAATTTAATATATTGATCTCAGTGAATCAGATTGACGTCAGATGTTATTGTCTTAGAAAATGCTCACTCAACATGTTCCTTTTTGGCCCCTAAATATAGCAATTCTTGGTTCCTTTTATAAGAGCAAACCAGAAAAACCGTACTTTTATTGCTCAGACCAATAAACATTTTTTTTGTGGATTATTGGCACATATCGTCTCATCAGAGCTAAATGTCGTATATGTCATTCTAGTGGTAGATAGAACCCTCACCAGAGGAGATACTATTATATATAAGCATAGATAGTGAAAAAACACAGAATATATTTTTAAACATAACGCTGCACATTTTCAGCCACTTGAAGTTGTGTATAGCTACCGCGACCCACAACTTCAAGTGCGTAAAAATTACTCATATTTGTTTAATTTTAGACCAAACATTTGCAAATTTTGATGCTTACTACACACTCATTTCATTTTTATAACAGTGATTAGACGATAATTAAACAGATTAAAACTGATTATTTATATTCTTGATTAGCGGTGAAGGGGTTCACGATAAGCTGATAATATCCCGTACTCTCTTCGCGTTGGTTAACAGGTTAAAGAAGAAGGGGAGATTGGGAAAGATGGGACAAACCACTTCTTCTTGTTTAGTAGGTGTAGTAAACCATCTACATCAATTTATGGTAATTACTGTACATTTGCCTGCCTTCCAGGAGTATAGCACAGTGACACCAATGAATGGCTTGACCTTGAACTTTTCAATGACAAATGGCGTAAGTATGGAGGTCAAGGTCTCCATTTGACAGAAGAGGGACACTTAAATCAATTATTCTGTGGTCTGAATTGAATCATTGGCCTTTAAGCGGCAACAAAGGCTAGCTGCACCGCCCTGTTGCTGAGTACTTTCAGTAAATAAGTCGTCTAACGTCTGTACATTTCCGGACCAGCATCTTAGACGATGGCTCAACAATAACGCAATGTTAAACCAGACTGACACTGTGTGAGTGTTTAAAGAGCTCCGTTCCTCAGACATAAACTATTCTCCTTTCTCTGCCTCGGCTTTGTATCCTGAAATAACTTTGATTAATTGACGTACACTATATCAGGAGTCTGGGTTGGCCAAATTACATCTGGGGTTGTAAATTACACAACTCTATACAAAAAAATTACTGTTGATCTGGTGATATTCGAGAGGTTTTAATTTTCGCGAATTTCGCAAGGAGGACAAATTCGCGAATTTAGGAATCTCGCGAAATTATTATTATAATAGCGCTACTATCATCAACTTGATTATTCGCGAATTCAAGACTACACGAAATGTCTCAAAATCACAAATCTAAGCACGCGAAAATTACCAGATCTACAGTAGGCATATAGCATGAATTATGTCTTCAGTGTGCTCATAAAGGCATATCTGGTTCATTTCCAAAAGAAAATAATGACTTTCGAAAATTATTTATAATCCATTTCTGTCATCTGAAAAGGAAATATTCTTCTGAATAACGTTAATATTATATTTCGCATAACTATTTTTCTAATTTGTTTATGTTTAAGACAGCACAGTGTCATCGTAATGTTGGACGTCAGTTACAGTTTTTATCATTCTGAAACTGCCTGGCGAGGCACATATGTTGTACTATTATGTATTATTGAAATGTAAAGCTTGGGCTCACTTAACAATAACGATGTCTACAAATGAGTAGTGTACATGTACAGAAAATTCGGTGCTCGCCAAGATGATCATGTTGTATTCCTCGTTTTGTGTTTTCACATATATTGAGTAGGGCCTATACACATGTTTTGTAATTCGTCAAAAGATTATGACAGTGAACATGCATAATGTGGTGTAACATAGGGCACTTGCTCATTTTCAGTGGACAAGGCAGTATTATTCTAAACTACACTATTACAAGAAGCTATATTCCATAAAAAATCCACTGTTTTATTTCATCGTTGACAAGGACTCTGTGGTTGTCGTCACAGTATAGAATACTATATTATGGTGTGATTACTGCAATCTGCTGTTGACAATGCTGTAGATCGAGCTCCTATGCAAATAATTATACGAGTGCAAATGTGATTCATGATCCTCTGACGTAAATGCTTTCTGCATCTGTGGAATGGTTTTCATTACGTTATAATAGACTAGCATGATCAGTTTAATTTTATTTATATTTTATTTGTATTGACCGCTTACATGCTAACTTTGACATGGTCATTTCATTTATTTGTTTTTAATGCCGCTCTAATCAGTTGTATTTTTCTGTTGTCATTATCCCATGAAGTTGAGCAGTTTTAGGTTACTGTGTATGTGTGCACCAAGAATATCGGCCGCAGCGGTATTCGAACCCGGTACCCCGAGCTCTAAGTCAACCACGCCACCAATATACTATCTTGCCGTCACTATTATAGTATGCAATTACTGCATATTGTAGAGATCTTGTGAAAATACATTATTTATTTTGTCTGACTAAATTTAAATCGTTTGTATCGGTTGATATAGGTTTTCTAAATTCGGCCGTGGCTCGTGACCTGGACGTAACGGTTTCCTACCGGAAGTTGGTGAATCTTTGTTACTGTGATTATGCTACATTGCTCCAAACTAGTCAAAGACATGGAATTTGCAATGCTGCCTATGTGCTCTAACATATATGGCATGGCACGGCATGCCAATCATGACAGAACACTTATCAGTTTTACATGTTAAAAAACTTACTCTAGAATTACCTCTAGAACTATCTCCTAACAATTGTGTGAATCATAGATCTATTAAAAATAATCGATTAAAGGGACATGCCGAGGTCTAATATCAGCAAAAAATCGGTGATTTTATTTTAGCTTAATATTATGACCATATGATGTAAACATGTCCATAGGCTAGAATTGCAAAAGTTTTTTTAATTGTTGTGCTGCGCATTCACCAGTTATGGCCACTGTTTTTTTGGGAAAGTTAGTGAGGGCGACAAAAAAAACAAGCAAAACAAAAATATAGCTGGAAAAATGTTTTTTTATCTCTTGAAATGAACTTGTTTTTTTCGAAATGTTTTTTTTATCTCCCGGCCTATTAGATATAGAGACGAAATTCCTGATTTCTAATTATTGACAACTAGGCCCCTATGTCAAAAATAAGAAATACGGGAACTTCGTCTCTATATCTAGACAAACTGGTAAGTGCGCAGCACAAAAATTAAAAAACTTTTGCAGTTCTAGTCTATGGACATTTTTACATCATTATGGTCATATTATTAAGCTAAAATAAAATCACCTATCTTTTGATGATTTTAGACCTGGGTATGTCCCTTTAACTGCATAACAATAATTAACGCAATAAAATCACACAAAAATATGTTGCTTAACGCAACAATATGTTGCTTAAGGTTTTATTGGTGGTTTTTTGATATTCAGTGAACATCGGGGAAGGGAGGGGGGGGGGGGGCTGTCCAAAAATGACTATAGTAAACATATCGCGAGGGCGACAAAAAAAACAAGCAAAACAATAACATAGCTGGAAAAATGTTTTTTTTATCTCCTGAAATGAACTGGTCTTTTTCGGAAATCGGCAACAATCCAATTCGCGCGCTGGGCAGAAAAAAACCACATGTTTTCTTTTTGGTAAAGCGCGGCCTAAATCTAATGCGCGCGCTCATCTAAAACAGAGAAAAAACCATAGAGGCCTATTAGATATAGAGACGAAATTCCTGATTTCTATTTATTGACAACTATGTCAAAAATAAGAAATACGGGAATTTCGTCTCTATATCTAGCCAAACTGGTAAGTGCGCAGCATAAAAATTTAAAAACTTTTGCAGTTCTAGTCTATGGTCATGTTTACATCATTATGGTCATATTATAAAATTAAAATAAAATCACCTATTTTTTGATGATTTTAGACCTGGGTATGTCCCTTTAACTGCATAACAATAATCAACGCAATAAAATCACACAAAAATACGTTGCTCAACGCAACAATATGTTGCTTAAGGCTTTATTGGTGGTTGTCATGTAAGCGACTCCTGAGAGTCTTTTGGCAATCTCTCACTTTTTGGCTGAATAAACGACGACTACTACTACTACTACAACTGTTTTTTTGATATTCAATGAACATAGGGGGAGGGGGGGGGCTGTCCAAAAATGACTATAGTAAACATATCGCTGCTGAGCATGTTATGTAAAGCTATAAAGTATTATGCATCATGTTGGGGGGCCACCATTCAATAGCCAGGCGGGGCTGAAGTTTTTGTCTCGGGGAAATTATTTATTTCAACCGGGCTCGGTGGCGCGCTGAAAATTTCACATTTTATTACATGTTTATATAGAACAGTTCTTGAAGTAAATTATTTATTTCACGCAGAGTCCGCCCGAAATTATTTATTTAAAAGAAACTCCAACCCCCCTCCCCCCCTGGAAATCGAATTGTGGCCCCCTTATATTAAAGCTTGCAATCACGTACAACGGCTACTATGGTCTAACTTTATGTGTTGGCTTGAGTGGACACATTCCCCGGCAACAACCATAGCAGAGCCTGCCGCCAACGATTAGCAACACATTGAAAAAAATGGCACTGTTTAGCAGATTGCCGGCGTATACGGAATAAAATCTGACCCTGTCCAATGAACCTGCCATGCCTACCAGGAAATCAATCTAGGAGGACACGGCAAGTGAAGCTACTACCCGGCAAGCAGGAGCCGGTGTTTCAATGTCGGTTCAAAGTTGGGCCAGCGTCGTAGAGTGGCCATATACACTACATTTATGTAGCATGTTGCTCGGTATTCTGGTTACGTACATATAGCATCCTACATAGGGCGCAGGATGTTACAAAAATAGGAAGAGTCCTCTTTTCTGTAGCATGCTGCGCGGCAAAAAAAATACAATTAAAATCATTGTATTAATTATTAAAAACTAGATAAAAAAATTACTCAGAGGCGACAATCGATAAATAAGTAATTATAAATATCAGTTAAAAACATTTTGAAAAACATGTTTTATGTGTTTTTTAAACGTTTCCACTGTTGTGGCATTCTTCAAGGGACAAGGCAATTTGTTCCACTCTCGAGGTCCACAGAAGGAAAAAGCTCTGGAGCCATAGGCACCACGAGCATGCGCCACCCCTAAATTATAAAAAAAAAATTGATAGTAACTTAACATTACCTTCAAATAATCTGAGGCATGACCGTGTAGGAAACGATAAACAGAAGTGAGAATTTTATGTTCGATTCTCTGAGAGACAGGAAGCCAGTGAAGTTCTTTAAGTAGGCCTATGTGTGTTATGTGTGTCCTTCTGCTGGTTAACGCCACAAGCCTGGCCGCTGCATTTTGGACAAGCTGGTGTTTACTGACTTGCTTCTGTGGCAGCCCTTAAAGCAAAATGTTTCCAATATCTGGGCGTGACGTTACAGTTATGCCTTATATTGTCATTATGGAGGAACAAAGTAAAAAAAACACATAGTAATGCATGTATTTGAAAGGAAAACATATTTATTGTAAGGGAAAACAACAATATTGTCAAGGAACATGATAAATATTGTGAAAGAACACAATAATGATTGTCAACACACTATTATTTTTCCCCTCGCAATACAATTGTCTATACCAGCACAATATTTCAAAAGAAAAAAGAAAAAAAAAAATATTTTTGGGCTCCACACTACGTAGGTTTTAGGTTCATTTTCAAGTGTAGGTAGGCCTACGTCTAAAAGCAGCGGTACAGTGAATTGGAAAACAAAATTATTCCAGCGAAAACACACAGACAAATTAATTACGGTAAAATGAAATGATGTGTGTAAATTCATGCGAGTACTTCTCACGGACTGTTTCACAGAATGGACAAGGAATGAATGCGGTGCAAATTGGCGTGATTGCACGTTTGGCATTCATTCTAAGAAGGATTGAGCGGCTCGCACTGAGGCACTTGTCCCGTGTTATTGACTCTGGAGATTACCAGCAGATTAGCCCGGCTTATTTGAATACGGCTTCCTGGCGAGTCAAAGAGAACCACTCAGTATGGATGGTTCAAGGTCAATTCAGGCCATAATGGCGGCTGTGTACACATTTATCCCACTAGAACATTATATGAGAATCTATGAGATTTTTATAGTCATCTTTTCAACTGTTTTATATTTTGGGCAGAATTGAAAAGACACTATATAAATTATTGCTGTGTGGAGTGATAATTCTCGTGTTCGTGGAAAATTAGTATAGTAGGCCTACAGTACAATATCTTTAACACTTAATAAGCCATAGATATTGTATGGATGATGATCTGTGCGTTAACAATCCCATTATGTATGAGGCTAATAGCATTTGACAGCATATAGCAGCATCATTGACCATAGCTAATCCGCATTAGCTTAGTTAAGAAGAAATTTATAATATATTTAGTTTATTTAGCCCTAAATTATTGATGTCGGTTGTGTTCCAGCATTTTAACCTCTTAAACAGTTTTGTTGATTATAGAAGTACCTCTGTACTTGAGTCGGTCTTAAACTCACTTGATTGGTTGGGACTTGATAAGAATTCTATTAAAAGTTCAGACCACACTTTAGTGACGCACCATTAGATATATAGGGGGGGGGGGGCTAAGACAAATATAAATAAAAGGTTTTCACCACAAAAGTCAGAAAAAGAGTTTGTTACAGATATGGGCAGAAAAAAAACGTTTATTAGCAGAATTTATGAAAAATATGTTGACCAGAACAAACTAGCAAATGATAACGTACATAATAATAGGGAAGGAAGGTAACAAAATCTGATATTCTCGTTTTTGGACGAAACATTAAAAAAGCTCATCACCCCCCAGAAAAGATTTCTTGCGGAGGTAAAAAAAAATTAGGTCAACAAAAATTTAGGCCCCCCAGATATTTAATGGTGCGTCCCTCATGTGTTATGAAACTGCTGTCATAATTTTTTTTTGTAGGTAGGTGATTGGTCGAAATTACCATCGCGACCAATCATATGCCTTTAAGAGCCAGCTAGGTGAGTCTGTTTGAGAATACCTTCCCTGTCTAATGTGCCTGTGATTTTCTTCGTTGGGAGCCGCACAATGCATCTTCATTTAGAGGCAGCGCCGTAAAATTGTCACTGTACCTGAACATGAACGTGTGAATATTGATTTACGTCGCTTTCTGCACATCATGTTAGCCCTTTACAATGCTGAAATATTCTTTTTTAAATTTGAAATCATCATAAAAGGCTTAGTTAGCTCTTTCTGCTTCATTTGAATACTTATGTTATGGGTCTACGGCCATTAGAAATATTTTAATTCTTTCAGCGCGGGGAGCGTCTTTATACGTTAGAATCTGACGTTTACAGACGTCAGATTCTGACATAAAGACGGTCGCCGCGATGAAAGGGTCAATATCGTGACAAAAGGAGGCCCGAAGTCGGGCTTATGGTCTATTCTTATCAAATGACTGCAAGGGTTCTTTATAGTGCACAGTGCCATAGACAGTGCTGCACAGTCCATGCGTTTGAAAGTTTGGAGCACTGTATATGCACAACCCCGATGACAAACATCCGACCGTAGTTTCGAGCCACAACCGCACAGAATGAGCTATCGGGCCGCCCAGAAAATGGCTACAAGTAAGTGTAGTACTTTTTGACCCACAAGGCAGCTCATTAGAAAGTGTTCTGTGTGTTGTATGCTGTATGGCACGGAATCACTAATTCACAACTACCATCCAAAACACTATGAATGCAGTTCATCATCGATCACTATCGCCGTATCCACGATATTTAAACTGAGCCATGCTATTATTATTAATAGGCATATGCTGGAGAATTTAGCATTGGTGATGAATGAGTTACCCGTCAACTACCGTTACTATTATTCACACACGTTTTTGTGTCTATTATTCTGTAGAGCATCGCACAAAGCAGCCGCTATATAGCTTAATCGTCATATGTGGGGGATATTAGTGTCATTATTTGAAGTAAAACCTTTTGTGATAATAATAATAAAAAAGTACGTTTGGCAGTATGCTAATTTGAGGCCCTTCTTCTACAAAGTATTTTCACATATTTTAATCATTTTTAACTCATAAAAAGCATTTACTAACTCCATATGGAGTAGTTTCTTCTTTGTCGTCATGGGATAAGAACTCCCAAATGACGTTATTATTGACCTAATTCATAGCTCCCAAAAAGGAGGTTATTCTACCTAATTCATAACTCCCAAAAGGGAGTTATTTTTACCTGATTCATAGCTCCCAAAAGAGAGTTATGTTTGACCTAATGCTACCCCGGTTTGGCTGTGTGCATTTGTAGTAGGCCTCAAAACCCAGTGTCTGGTAAAGGTCAAATAAGCCACAATAATTCGAGAGAAAAAACAGTTTTTTTGGAATGTAGAAATTTGCAATGTCCTCATTGACATACCCTCGTAACATACCAGAGATAACTCGGCGAACAACAATGACAAAGATTTATTATATAAAAAACATAGGAATCCCGAGAATGCAGTAGTTTTATAAATGGTACTATTTTTACAGATTCCATATATCAGAGAACCCAATAAGGTCTGGTGATGCACGGTGGCCGATCCCCACTCAGATCAATGGCATTGTTTGCCCAGGATACGGGACGCAATTCTCGTAAAACCAGGATCTAGCCATCCTGCAAACTGAAGACTGCAGCCCAGTGGTGAATTCCTACCGGGCCAAGCTTCCGTAATGTTGGCCCAGAATTGGACAATAATTATTTTGATGCGGCTAGATGATTGGAACTGGGGCCGGCTCGTCAAGATCGTTGATTAACACTTTTGTCTCGGGTGGCCGTATAAGATACGACTTTGATCCAGTGAAAAATGACCTGAAATATCCATAAAAAGGATATATGTGTACCGGTAATGCATTACGGTAGAGATGATAACTTCGCCTAATATTTAAAAATAATTTATTTTAATTTCGAAATTGCTTTGTCAATCTAAGCTTTAAATGAATAATAAACAACAGTTACTTATACTTTAGAATGCAGAAGGTTAAACCCATGAGTTCTGATTTAGCATCGGCGTCTCCCGAGAGGATTGCCGCAGTCCAGCAAAGTAACAATCAAAATGTGGTTTCAATGCTGGATTGATGCTGGCCCAGCGTCGTAGACGCTGGGCCAACATCAATACAGCATTGGTTGATTGTATCTTATGTGTGATGCTGTGAGAGCAGGAGAATCGCATTACACCGTGGACCCACAATGCAAACCGCACATGCCAGGGTCATTAATAAACCCCCGCACTCTGGGGCCGCCATCCAGGGCTAAGCGCCGGCCCTAACCTTACATCTCAATTTATCGCTGTCAAATCGATGGCGGCGTGAAATGTGAGAAGTTATCATCCAGCCAGATTTATTATACTGACATCCACATTGTGATCTGCCGGATTTCACGGGCTTCTCGTCATCAGGGCGCGCTCCCGGTGTAATGGGGTTAACCCTTAAAGCGCTGAAATATTTTTATATAAACCAAGAAAACATCTCTATCAATTTGGAACCATCATAAAAGTCTTAGTTAGCTTTTTCCGGTTCATTTGAATACCTATGTTATGGGTCTACGACTATTATAACTAGTTCATTCTTTCAGTTCGGGGGTCGACTTTAAACGTCAGAATCTGACGTCCATGTACGTCAGATTCTGACATCTAAAGTCGATCCCCGCGCTGGAAGTTGTTAAGAGTTTAAACCATACTTTATTAACCAATTAACGAATACATATGACGTGGAGGCTGCCGCACGTATGTGAGAATCAGTCAGTGCAGGCTGTCGTACATACGTGACATTCAGCGCGGGGAGGCTACTGTACGTACGTGACATCGCGAGGATGCTGTCGTACGTACGTGACATTCAGCGTGGAAGCTGCCGTGCGTACGTGAGAATCAGCGCATGGAGGCTGTACGTATTTGACAATCAGCGTGTCGAGGCTGCCGTACGTACGTGACAATCAGCGCGTCGAGGCTGCTGTACATACGTGACATTCAGCGTGTCGAGGCTGCCGTACGTAGGTGATATTCAGCGCCTTTATGCTGCCGTACGTACGTGAGAATCAGCGCGTGGAGGCTGCCGTACATACGTGAGAATCAGCGGGAGGAGGCTGCCGTACGTACGTGACAATCAGCGTGTCGAGGATGCCGTACGTAGGCCTACGTGACAATCAATGTACGTGGGATGAGAATAAGCGCATGGAGGATACCGTACGTACGTGAGAATCAGCGTGTCGAGGTTGCCGTACGTACGTGAAAATCAGCGTGTTGAGGCTGCTGTATATATGTGAAAATCAGTGCGTGGTGGCTACCGCATGAATCAGCGCATTGAGGCTGCCGTACGTACGTGAGAATCAGCGCATGGAAGCTGCTGTACGTACGTGAGAATCAGCGCGTGGAGGCTGCCGTACGTACGTGAGAATCAGCGCGTGGAGGCTGCCGTACGTACGTGAGAATCACCGTGTCGAGGCTGCCGTACGTACGTGAGAATCAGCGCGAGGAGGCTGCCGTACGTACGTGAGAATTAGGGCGTGGAGGCTGCCGTACGTACGCGAGAATTAGCGTGTGGATGCTGCCGTACGTACGTGAGAATCAGCGCGTGGAGGCTGCCGTACGTACGTGAGAATTAGCGTGTGGATGCTGCCGTACGTACGTGAGAATCAACGGGTAATGGCTGCCGTACGTACGTGAGAATTAGGGCGTGGAGGCTGCCGTACGTACGTGAGAATTAGGGCGTGGAGGCTGCCGTACGTACGTGAGAATTAGGGCGTGGAGGCTGCCGTACATATGTGAGAATCAGAGACGGACAGTCAAAAAAATAAAATTAAAAATCTTCTACACCTATATTCCATGCATATATTATGTATAATAGTCTGAATAAATGTGTTTCGTTAATTCGTGTGACCCTGCTAGTCTAGTTGAATGTTAGATATTGTGTTTTTTCTATTTATGTTTTCAGAATCATTATTTCTTTGGGTATATGAGCAGCATCATTTACAATGATGGATCATTTATTAATCCTAGACATAGACATGTAAATCCATGAAAAAACACTCGGAAAACATTCATTACTCTTTTGTCAGTTCAGTCAGCTAGAAAAATCGCCATTATTAAAAGTGATATCTTAACATAAAGCCTATATTTATTCAGATTGTTCTAGATTAAATTTGGAACGATTGCCCACATGCATACGATTCGGTACTCGATCCATTTTTGAATAAATCGATGATAAAATGAATGAGATATTTGGAAATTTGAAGAGTCATAGCAACTCACGTTGGAGCAAAATGAACACGATGACGAGCTAGGTCGGCGGTTTTTCCGGAGAATGCTATTATTGATAAAGATAACAAGTAGAAAGATTCGTAGTTAACATCAATAACTTGGCCGAAGGTACTTTGCCCGAAACAATTATGAATTAACCCTTTAACCGCCAAATTATTCAATTTGAATTTTCACCCACTTGAAGTTGTGTCTCGCTGACGCGATCCACAACTTCAAGTGAGTGAAAATTATTCAGATTTGACAAAATGGAGGTCAACTCTATTTAAATCTTGCTGGTTCATGTCACATTTTATCATTAACATAATTAAAATGTGGTACTTAATGTGCTAATAAAAAATGAAAACCCGAATATATGCGGCACCGGCGGTTAAAGGGTTAATACATAATAATGACACTTGAATATATAGCTGAAAGGATAAGCATGCTAGCGGATGCACACATGAAATAAAATTAATATAGACTTTGAGCACCATCGGTGTCCAGTTTATGCAACATCAGGGTTTATTCCAGGAATTTCTAAGTCCATAACTAAGGTACTGAGTAAACGCCCATGCGGTACAGCGGCGGCCCGCGTGGCATATGACTACGGGAGAAAGCGAGAGTGTGCTAAGGGGTTTTGTCAAGTTAAAATGATTCCAAAAATCCGAGAAAAAAAAGGAAGTGGGTGGGTGGGTCAAGCCCCAACTCGGATTTTAATTTTTTTTTGGAAATTTTGTGTTTTTTCGTGTTTTCTGTGTTGTTTTCATGTTTAAAAATGTTTCCAAAAATAATAAAAAATTGGGTAATGGGGTGGGTGGGTGTTGTCTGACGAATCCGAGTTTTTCTCGGATTTTTGGAATTATTTTAACTTGACAAAACCTCTAAACCCCCTCTCGTCATGGGGATCTGGGGTCCCCCAAAGAATTTTCCAAAATGCCTACTTTTGAGGTAAATTATGAGGTTATATCTATAAAGACAGCTCCCCAGTGCAATTTTTATTCCGTGGGCATCCTCCCCCCTTAGGAGTAACACCTGATGGTGAAGAAATGTGTGGATTCTGACACACAAAGGGTTATTAATTATGGCAGACTGACCACCGACCACCTGTTACGACCACCTTGACCTTCATTATAGCACCACATATACGTGGTCAGCACGAGACGTTTACTCAATGTTGGCCTAATACTGGCACAACGTCTACGACGCTGGCCCAACATTAGAACGAAATTAAGTGTTCATCTTATATTGAGCAGCTGCTCACAGCCAGACGAAACACGGATCCGATACTAGTACGGTGTTTAGCGAGCATTGGGATGTGTGTTCGCTGGGCAGTGGTCGAGACCAATACAAGACTAATACAAATAATGTATTAGATAAAATTATAATAAAAACTAGAAAAAGAGTTCCCGAACTCCGAGGCCCGGCTTTAGTCTGTTTGAGTGCTTTAGACAAAAAATTGGCCTAATATTTTGTAAACATATATAGCTGTTTTGGTTTTCCTCATGGGACCTCAAACGCTATATTGGACATGTTCATAAGGACTGGTGTACAGAAATGTCAACCGTTTCCCACACACAGCACCCCTCTTCCCGCTAAATAGGACACAAACTCTGGCAAAATAAACTTAATAGGATACCGGCCTACGGCCGGTCCTAATTATACAAAAATGTTTATCATTGGTCGTTTGCTACCCAGCAAACACAAAACATTTTGTATAACATTTGTACAACGACGGCCCAACATTGTAGAAATGCTATACAATTATTTTGTGTTTGCTGGGTAGCAACACGTTCATTCAGTTCGCACAAATTATCGTATTATTATATTTCCACTTTAAATATTTAAAACTAGGCCCACTGGTAAATGTTTTGCGACCTGGGCCTGGCTGTCACAACATTATAATTTATAACTATGGTAGGCCTATTAAAAGCTTACGAAAATACACGGCAGTGAAAAGATGGGCGAAACACATGTGTTGCGCAAGTAAAGTAATTGTACTGAATATTAATATATAAGATAGAGTGGTGCAAAGTTTATAATTATTAGAAGTTTACATTTTTTCTCATTTTTAACTCATCGGTGTTGGCTCTATCACTGAAGTTAAGCAACGTCGCGACGGTTCATAATTGGATGACATTATCATCGAGCCAGATTTATTATACTGACATCCACTTTGTGATCTGCCGGATTTCACGGGCTTCTCATCATCAGGACGCGCTCCCGGTGCAATGGGGTTAACCCTTAAAGTGCTGAAATATTTTTAAATAAACCAAGAAAACATCTCTATCAATTTGAAATCATCATAAAAGTTCTAGTTAGCTCTTTCCGGTTCATTTGAATACCTATGTTATGGATCTACTGCCATTATAAATATTTCATTCTTTCAGTGCGGAGGTCGACTTTAAACATCAGAATCTGACGTCCATGTACGTAAGATTCTGACATCTAAAGTCGATCCCCGCGCTGGAAGTTGTTAAGAGTTAAACCATACTTTATTAACCAATTAAAGAATACATATGGCGTGGAGGCTGCCGCACGTATGTGAGAATGAGCCAGTGCAGGCTGCCGTACATACGTGACATTCAGCGCGGGGAAGCTACTGTACGTGCGTGACATTCAGCGCGTGAAGGCTGCCGTACGTACGTGACATCGCGTGGAGGCTGTCGTACGTACGTGACATTCAGCGTGGAAGCTGCCGTGCGTACGTGAGAATCAGCGCATGGAGGCCGTACGTATGTGACAATCAGTGTGTCGAGGCTGCCGTACGTACGTGACAATCAGCGTGTCGAGGCTGCAGTACATACGTGACATTCAGCGTGTCGAGGCGAATATCACCGTACGTAGGTGATATTCGGCGCCTTCATGCTGCCGTACGTACGTGGAGGCTGTCGTACGTACGTGACATTCAGCGTGGAAGCTGCCGTGCGTACGTGAGAATCAGCGCATGGAGGCCGTACGTATGTGACAATCAGTGTGTCGAGGCTGCCGTACGTACGTGACAATCAGCGTGTCGAGGCTGCAGTACATACGTGACATTCAGCGTGTCGAGGCGAATATCACCGTACGTAGGTGATATTCGGCGCCTTCATGCTGCCGTACGTACGTGAGAATCAGCGCGTTGAGGCGGCCGTACATGCGTGAGAATCAGCGCGTGGAGGCTGCCGTACGTACGTGACAATCAGCGTGTCGAGGATGCCGTACGTACGTGACAATCAATGTACGTGAGATGATAATAAGCGCATGGAGAATACCGTACGTACATAAGAATCAGCGTGTCGAGGTTGCCGTACGTACGTGACAATCAGCGTGTTGAGGCTGCTGTACGTATGTGACAATCAGTGCGTGGTGGCTACCGTATGAATTAGCGCATGGAGGCTGCCGTACGTACGTGAGAATCAGCGCATGGAAGCTGCCGTACGTATGTGAGAATCAGCGCGTGGAGGCTGCCGTACGTACATGAGAATCAGCGCATGGAAGCTGCCGTACGTATGTGAAAATCAGCGCGTGGGTGCTGCCGTACGTACGTGAGAATTAGCGCGTGGATGCTGCCGTATGTACGTGAGAATCAGCGCGTGGAGGCTGCCGTACGTACGCGAGAATCAGTGCGTGGAGGCTGTGGTACGTACGTGAGAATCAGCGCGTGGAGACTGCCGTACGTACATGAGAATCAGCGCGTGGAGACTGCCGTATGTACGTGAGAATTAGGGCGTGGAGGCTGCCATACGTACGTGAGAATCAGCGCGTGGAGGCTGCCGTACGTACGTGAGAATCAGCGCGTGGAGGCTGCCGTACGTACGTGAGAATCAGCGCGTGGAGGTTGCCGTACGGACGTGAGAATTAGGGCGTGGAGGCTGCCGTACGTACGTGAGAAACAGCGTGTGGATGCTGCCGTACGTATGTGAGAATCAGCGCGTGGAGGCTGCCGTACGTACGTGAGAATTAGGGCATGGAGGCTGCCGTACATACGTGGGAATTAGGGCGTGGAGGCTGCTGTACGTACGTGAGAATTAGCGTGTGGATGCTGTCGTACGTACGTGAGAATCAGCGCGTGAAGGCTGCCTTACGTACGTGAGAATCAGCGCGTGGAGGCTGCCGTACGTACGTGAGAATCAGCGCGTGGAGGCTGCCGTACGTACGTGAGAATTAGGGCGTGGAAGCTGACGTACGTACGTGAGAATCGGCGCGTGGAGGCTGCCATACGTACGTGATAATTAGGGCGTGGAGGCTGCCGAACGTATGTGAGAATCAGAGACGGACAGTCAAAAAATAAAATTAAAAATCTTCCACACCTATATTCCATGCATATATTATGTAAAATAGTCTGAATAAATGTGTTTCGTTAATTTGTGTGACCCTGCTAGTCTAGTTGAATGTTAGATATTGTGGTTTTTCTATTAATGTTTCTAGAATCATTATTTCTTTGGGTATATGAACAGCATAATTTACAATGATAGATCATTTATTCATCCTCGACATAGCCATGTAAATCCATGAAAATACACTCGGAAAACATTCATTACTCTTTTGCCAATTCAGTCAGCTAGAAAAATCGCCATTATTAAAAGTGATATCTTATCTTATTAGAAGTGATAACATGAAGCCTATATTTATTCAGATTGTTCTAGATCAAATTTGGCACGATTGCCCACATGCATGCGATTCGGTACTCGATCCATTTTTGAGTAAATCGATGATAAAATGAATGAAATATTTGAAAATTTGAAGAGTCATAGCAACTCACGTTGGAGTAAATTGAACACGATGACGAGCTAGGTCGGCGGTTTTTTCGGAGAATGCTATTATTGATAAAGATAACAAGTAGAAAGATTCGTAGTTAACATCAATAACTTGGCCGAAGGTCCTTTGTCCGAGCTAATTATGTATTAACCCTTTAACCGCCATATTATTCAATTTGAATTTTCACCCACTTGAAGTTGTGGCTCGCTGACGCGATCCACAACTTCAAGTGAGTGAAAATTATTCAGATTTGACAAAATGGAGGTCAACTCTTTTCAAATCTTGCTGGTTGATGTCACATTTTATTATTAACATATTAAAAATGCGATACTTAATGTGCTAATAAAAACTGAAAAGCCGACTATATGCGACACCGGCGGTTAAAGGGTTAATACATAATAATGACAATTGAATATAATATAGCTGAAAGTATAAGCATGCTAGCGGATGCACACATAAAAAAATGATATAGGCTTTGAGCATCATCGGTGTCCCGTTTATGCAACATCAGGGTTTATTCCAAGAATGTATAAGTCCATAACTAAGGTACTGGGTCCACGCCCATGCGGTAAAGCGGCGGCCCGCGTGGCATAGACTACGGGAGAAAGCGAGAGTGTGCTAAGGGGTTTTGTCAAGTTAAAACGATTTCAAAAATCCGAGAAAAAAAGGAAGTGGGTGGGTGGGTCAAGCCCCAACTCGGTTTTGAATTTTTTTTTTGAATTTTTTTGTTTTTTTCGTGTTTTCTGTGTTGTTTTCATGTTTCAAAATGCTTAGAAAAAAAAAAATTGGTTAATTGGGTGGGTGGGTGGTATCTGACTAATCCGAGGTTTTCTCGGATTTTTTGAATTATTTTAACTTGACAAAACCCCTAAACCCCCTCTCGTCATGGGGATCTGGTGTTCCCCAAAGAACTTTTCAAAATGCCTACTGTTGAGGTAAATTATGAGGTTATATCTATAAAGCGACTCACCAGTGCAATTTTTCTTCCGTGGGCATCCTCCCCCTTAGGAATTACACCTGATGGTGAAGAAATGTGTGGATTCTGACACACACGGGGTTATTAATTATGGCAGACTGACCACCGACCACCTGTTACGACGACCTTGACCTTCATTATAGCACCATACGTGGTCAGCACGAGACGTTTACTCAATGTTGGCCTAATACTGGCACAACGTCTACGACGCTGGCCCAACATTAGAACGAAATTGAGTGTTCATCTTATATTGAGCAGCTGCTCACAGCCAGACGAAACACGGATCCGATACTAGTACGGTGTTGTACATTTAGCGAGCATTGGGATGTGTGTTCGCTGGGCGATGGTCGAGACCAATACAAGACTAATACAAATAATGTATTAGATACAATTATTAAAAAAAACTAGAAAAGGAGTTCCCGAAAGTCCGAGGCCTGGCTTTAGTCTGTTTGAGTGCTTTAGACAAAAAATTGGCCTTATATTTTGTAAACATAGCTGTATTGGTTTTCCTCATGGGACCTCAAGGACTGGTGTACAGAAATGTCAACCGTTTCCCACACACAGCACCCCTCTTTGCCCTAAATGGGACACAAACTCAGGCAATATAAGCTTAATAGGGTACCGGCCTCCTAATTATACAAAAATATTTATCATTGGTTGTTTACTACCCAGCAAACACAAAACATTTTGTATAACATTTGTACAACGACGGCCCATTATTGTAGAAATGCTATACAATTATTTTGTGTTTGCTGGGTAGCAACACGTTCATTCAGCTCTGATTTAATGTTGGGCCAGCGTCGTAGACGATGGTCCAGCACATAACTTGTCGTATTATTATATTTCCACTTTAAATATTTAAAACTAGCTTTAGCCCGTGCTCGCAAGTGTCAAGTGTATGTAGCAACTTCAACCCATGCTCGAGTCTTTTACACTTCTCAAAACCATCACCCCCAACATGGAGTTAGTAGTCTCCATGCCCCCAGATGACACGCCCATGTATGATGCGACCCCCTCTCTATGCAGTGTACATGCACGCCAGGCCCGCTGGGAAATGTTTTGTGACCCGGGCCTGGAGGATAATTTATAACTATGGTATTAAAAGCTTACGAAAATACATGGCAGTAAAATGAATGATGGGCGAAACACATGTGTTGTGCAAGTAAGGTAACTGTACTGAATTTTAATATATAAGATAGAGTAGTGCAAAGTTTATAATTATTAGGATTTTACATTTTTTCTCAAAAACCAAAACGCAAAAAGGACACTTCTGTATAGTGTAATACATAATGCACGCCATCCGATGATCAGCCTACGTATTTTTTCGCGAATCGGGCTCAGCGTCCAGCCGATGACTGTCGTTCCATTATAGGCGTCACGCTGGCCCGATAAACGAAGTAATACGTCGGCCGATCATCGGACGGCAGCTGAGTTAAGCTGAATCATTGGATTACTGCTAATTTTGCAGAGAAGAGAGACACTGGTGCACATTCTTTCTATAATTTGACTATGTTCACCAGGTGGCTCTGAAACTACAGTAAACATTTCCAGCAACATACTTGTGATATATCCACATTATGATCGCTAAGCCATGGCATCGTAAAATGATCTATCTATTATTGTGAGAAAAACATTATTGTGAATATAAACATTATTGTCATATTTAATACAAAGTAATGATTACAGCGTATATGTATACATGTAGGCTGCAGGTATTAAAATAGTTCAGGAACAATAGTCTTACAGGTTTGATAACCTGGAAAACAAAGTAGGCCTAGGCCTAAGCTGAGTTTCTGAAAAAAAAATCCCTGATATATGGAAGAATAACATTAACAGTCCTCTAGATTGCATATAACTTTATAACACGGTACGTCATTACGACTATTTATCCCAGCAGAGATTATGGTAAACGTGTTTTTATTTTATTGTGGTGTAACACCATACGACAATTAAAAAAACGTTTACCATAATCTCTGCTGGGCTAAATAGTCGTAATGACGTAAAATCTAAATTGGTCGTTATTATCTTTTGTAGGTATATAATTAAGTGCAATACCACTTTTTGGAAGAATTTCTCAATTAAAATTTAATTTTGAGATTAAGGTCAATAACAACCTCATTTCACTTAATGGCATTATAATATCATTATATGGTATTGGTATAAATATATGTATTTGGATTTCCCAATTAAAATATCAGTATAATGACAGGATAATTATGTGTCAGTGTTTTTATTTTATTAACAAATTACCAACAACATAGTCATATTGCCATTATTTACATTACGTGACATGACAATACAAACATTATAATTGAATATGCTATACTTATTTTGCCAGTTTACAACATACAGAAATGTTAGTATATGGCACATGGACGTAACGATATAGCGCTGTATTGTATTTCTCATTTCAATTCACAAAATTAACTTCAGAGTTTCTGGTGATATATATATATTACAATGTGAAACTGATATGTACGCCTATTATATACAGATGTAGATTTTGGTTACTATCAGGCAATTAACCCCTAGAGCTCTGAGATATGAAATTATATTTTTACCCACGTGAAGTTGTGTCTAGCTACCACAACTTCAAGCGATAAAAAATCTGTTGCGAAAAGTATCTGTGGGAAAGGATTTTAGAGATCTTTTACTGAAATATAATTTTTAGAGATGTCTATTTTTTATAAATTGAAATATCTTTCGTCATTTAAAGCTGGAAATTGCGTTGGCAATTCCAGCTTTAAATGAGTGAAACAATAGAAGCAAGCAATTCAGCAGCACAAGGGTTAACAATGTAATTATATATTACATGTTTTGGATTTAAGTCTACGTTCTTGATGGTAATCAGCGTTGAGCAGCATAGTACCCAAAGCAGCGACGTATGACCCGTTCTTGATGAAATACAGATGCTTTGTATCCTGATAAAAAAACAAAGGAAAAAATGTACATATACATGGTTCAACAATAAATTTAAAATATGTTAATTATTATTATTAAATACATTACATTATTTGTAATATTAAATAAAAGAAGTGTAAATTAGTTAAATAAGTGTAAATTAATCTGAGAAGCCATATAATAAAAATAAAAATAATATATGTAATTGGAAATTGTAATGTTTATAACTGTTGATACGTAGGAGACATAATTATTATAAACATTATAAACTTCCGCACCACAAACAATGTCGCTTCTATGATGAGCTAACATCAAAAGACATGGGCCAACATCGATCCAAAGTCGTGTGAAAACAAAGTATTCACAAATGACATTGCAGTGTGTTAATTTAATATATTAGTGCGCATAGACTCATTTGTAAATGTTTATTTGATTATTCTCTCAGAAAAACATGTTCATTATATGGTATAAACGACAATGGTTGAAATATCAATGGCAACTTTGTCTGTTACACAACAATGAACTTTGTAACATTTCCATATGGACAGAATACTAAGATAATGCAAACGTATTGAAAAAAACGCTAAACTGAAACTACAGTAAAGAAGAGTTAACCCTTTAACCGCCAAATTATTCAATTTGAATTTTTACCCACTTGAAGTTGTGTCTCGCTGATGCGATCCACAACTGGAAGTGAGTGAAAATTATTCAGATTTGACAAATGAAGGTCAACTCTTTCCAAATTTTACTGATTGATGTCACATTTTATCTTTAACATATTTAAAATGTGGTACTTAATGTGCTAATTAAAAATGAAAACCCGAATATATGCGGCACCGGCGGGTAAAGGGTTAGACAGTGTTATATAATACACGCTATATAACAAATATATAGTCCTCCTCACCAGTTTGAAGTTAAAATACAATGTCTCCACGAAAGCGGCAAAGAACAGGTCGCGATAAAGAGCGTGGTTAAACAGTCCGCCCACCAGGTAGATATTCTGACAATTATTCACACATGCCGTCATGAAAAGCATTTTAGCAGTTGTTAGAGAATGTCCAGCAAGCCATGCTCGTGCGATGTCTTCTCGCTTAAATTGAGCTAAAATAAAGACAATACAGTATTGCATACCTGTGTGACATAATATTATTTTATACATATACAAAAAAATCGTATACAATTTCTTAACATAATTATGATTGTTTTGTAGAAGAGGGGGAGTATCGACGTCCTGGAAGTATAAACCATTAAAGTGCTAATCAAACAAAAACAATCTGAATCATTATCACCCACTTGAAGTTTTGGGCTGCGGTATCAAGACACAGTTTAGCGGGAAAAAGGATTAATGCAAACATCAAACAACAAACATCATTTAGAAATACTTTATCTTTTATAATTGACTCAAGGAAAGATCCATTCCCTACGTAGTCGTGAAGATGATAAGATATATAATCGTTATTAATCCATTTCATAAGCAAATTAAATCACTGTTATTGGATGTTATTCAACTTAAAAAAAAATGTGTGTTTCACAATCAACATTTTTATTTATTAGGCTTTATATACACAAATATATACGGGGATCGTACAAATATGCAACTGTAAGTAAAATTATGTACATCAGGATGTCGAATACAGGTGACCAGCACCCTAACTAAGTTCGACATCCTGGATAAGATTTATATACATGGTGATTACATTTAAAATTACACTTGAAAGTAAAATTAAATAGAAATATATTATACATATTTTTTGTTTCCCGCGCTAAAACCATAGATAAAATTATTACATATTAGTATGAAAGTAGCAAAAAAAACCTCTGGAAAGCGTAGAAACTTATAAAACAACTACAATTAGAGCAATTTTTAAAAGCATGCAACTTTATACATGGTAATTCCACTTAAAAGTAAAATTAAATAAAAATATATTATGCATAATTTTTGTTTCCCGCGCTAAAACCGGAGATAAAATAACTACATAATAGTATGAAAGTAGCAAAAAAAACCTCTGGAAAGCGTAGAAACTTATAAAGCAACTACAAGTGGAGCAATTTTTAAAAGCATGCAACTTTATAACAATATCATTATTTTAGTTTTATAAGGGCTTCACAATCTCAACGTTTTAGATATTTGCTTGACTGCCCTGAGCCACCACACAAGTTTAGCTCGTTATGCACTCGGGCCAAATACCATATAATATCATGATAATACAATCAAACTATATTATATTAAGAGTATTAAGACAATAATACAACTATGTGGTATTAACTGGAGCCCTCGACACGTACATAACGTTAGTCACTTTAGAAAGTATTTTGATTAGTCTAAATTGCATCTGCTGGCGTCAGCTCGCATAGTCGTCGCTCAGCCGAGTTTATCTGGTGGCTCTCGCCTGCCAAACACATGAGTATCGACACATGAACCCCATCTAAGCATCTTAAATTGATCTTATCTTCGCTTTCTTTCGTTTTAATTGGAAACGTGAAGATAAATCTGTACTTTTTTTTATGAAACATCAAGATATGCGGCCTCAAAAAGTTAATCTAATGAATCTTAATTCTAATGTGATGGGCCCCCGGTAAGCACTCAGATAAATTTGGTGAGTGAAAATTAAAATTATTTAATTTAGCGCTTTAAGAGTTAACAGTGTTAGGTAATAAACGCTAACATTTATCCATGGTAGTGGCTTTTCCAAATGAGAACACTTCCTGTGCGTCAGGAATGGCGTCATAGAGGTCTGGATTATCTGGGTCTTTTAAATCCTTCATCGTCACAGATAGGTTACCAGCTTCACCTTTCTCCGCCAAGTTCATTAATTCGTCATAATCCTAAAACAAATTGTATTGTTGTTATTGTAGGATAACAATCTATGAAAAATACAAGTTACTTGAAAAGCTAGGCCGCTGGGTCGAAATATTGCATATTATATCGTTTATTAAGCAATGCTGAACGCTCCGTTTTTATATATAAGAAAACAATCTACAGTTTGTTTGAGTATATATGAATAATCGTGTCCATTTTACCTAACATCTAAAACATAAAATCTAATGTAGAAATATATCATTATATACTTTGCATTTTCGATATGCTATTACAAAATATGTATTAGGACAAAGTTTTTTAATTATTTTTTAATGGTTTCAGAAAAAAGTTAAATCCCCAATTAGCAATATTATTTAATCCTACCTTAACATCCAGGAGTAGTGATGACATACCCAGCAGGTACTTGCCAGCTTGAGTCGTTCCACCAATTGGGATGCATCTGCAATCTTCATGAACCTGAGTATATAATTATAACATTGATAGATAATATTGGGCGAATCCAACCACATTGATAGGTAAGTATTATGCACAAATAAAGCATAACACTAATATAAGTACGTCCTATGCACCTTATTGTACCATAGATAGATAAGTGTCCAGGAAAATTTAGTTTATTACATCAACATGAAATGTTTGACAATAGTCATCAGACAAATATTTTGCTTCTGAAATTCATTTTTTATCCACTTGAAACTGTGTCTCGCTACCGCAATGAACAACTTCAAGAGAAGAAAAATCGCATCATTTTTACATTTGGGTTACGACGTATCAATTTAGGACACACTTTACTAAACATTGGTTACACAAGTCTAAAAAAAAATACTGAGAAATAAGACCAAGTTCGTCCTTACTGTAATATACATAATTTCTAGTTATATAACCTCACCTAGGGATGTGTTCACTACAGCAGAATTAGGTTATTAACCCTTGAACCGCCGGTGCCGCATATATTCGGGTTCTCATTTTTTATTAGCACTTCAAGTACCACCTTTTAAAGGTAAAATGTGACATCAATCAGCAACAGTTGACCTCCACTTTGTCAAATCTGAATAATTTTCACTCACTTGAAGTTGTGGATCGCGTCAGCGAGACACAACTTCAAGTGGGTGAAAATTCAGATTGAAAAATTTGGCGGTTAAAGGGTTAAGAGACCTTCGTTTGTTTGATTATTTTTTTACTTTACCACAAAGTAACTTCCTGAAGATCCCATGTTGCATAACATATATGGATATGCGTGTGTCCCGGACGCATGCGTCTCCTGGTGAGCGGATATGGAATCCAGATAGCACTGTATATGATCCACACGAGTGTCACTGAACAAAAGTATACAGACATGTGCTTTATTGGCATCACTGGATAAAAACGTACGGACAGATGCTTTATTGGCTTCACTGGATAAAACATAATATACTCATTTTCATATTTTGGACAGTTAACGGTTGTATTTTCACGTCAATAAATGTGACCCACCACGCGAAGAGGGCAGTGACGTCTACATTTTTAAAAATGATTTTTTTAGTTTATTTGATTGCCGTGTCCTTCATGTTACATTGGGCGGGGGCCCTAGGGTAGTGGTTAGCACCGCTGCCTTTCACGCCAGAGTCCGGGGTTCGGTTCCCGGTCTCGGCGGTTTGAAAGAAACAAAAATGTTTCTTCCCCATCCACGTGTGAAAGTTAGTATTGTGGGGAGCCCCCGTGACCGAGAGGTAGCGTGCTCGGCCTCAGACCGCCAGGGTTCGAATTTCGAATCCTGTGTCTGGAGGACAGTGTCATCTCAATCATCTCACCATCCTCAGGAGGTTCTCCTGGCCCAGTTTAGCCTATATGTGCACAAAGGTGGCCTAAAGCCCGATTCATTTCATGTTACATTAACTGAACATTTTTTGAAAAATCTGTATCACGTTTGTTTTATGAGATTTTTAATATTTTTAATTTACTTATATAATCATTAAAATTAAATTTTAAAAGACGTTGTTAATAAGTATAACAAAACCGCCGGGATGTACCTTCAGAGATCATTCATAATTATATGAATCATTTCTGGTACCTTCTCGCATGGCAGGTTATATAAATCATTTCTGGTACCTTCTCGCATGGCAGGTTATATGAATCATTTCTGGTACCTTCTCGCATGGCAGGTTATATGAATCATTTCTGGTACCTTCTCGCATGGCAGGTTATATAAATCATTTTTGGTACCTTCTCGCATGGCAGGTTATATGAATCATTTCTGGTACCTTCTCGCATGTCGGGTCACGAATGTACCAGAAATGATTATTGTGAGTATTGAAATGTGCACTCACATGCTCACTGGCGCCAATCACATATATATTGAATATTGAAATATGCTACTTTACATTGTTAGTTAAATAAAAAAAACAATGTGATTAAAAGGTTGCAACACTGTCAACATTACATTTATCTGCCGATAATATGTATTGTATACCACTTCTTATGTATATAATTCGGCAACATACTTGGTACATTCCATGTTCAAATAGCAATAGATACAGGTTTAATAATAGTTTTAATAATTATGAAGCGCTAGTACATATAATACTATATAATACGTTTGGGTAGGAACTACTTACAAAGGATCCAATATGTCAGTTTCTCTCCATGTTTACTGTTTATACTTTATAGCATTACTCATAGGCCGTGGGGTATTTTTCAAAAGGTGTTTTAAAACAAATTTTATGTAAAAATTTTATAAGAATTAGGTGTCCTTGTAGCAAATTAAAGCTTATCATATGTATGTTATATCTAGACTGGGGTACTTTTTTCAAAGCTTACCGAAAAAGGCTGAAAGGGCCAGAAACACGCCTACCCAAAATATGTTTTAGTAAAAACATATATGACAGTGCGCAAATCACTACTTTTATCTTAATGTACGTATCTGGTCTTCTTATTTGACATGTTTTCTATACTTGTTATCAAAATTATATGGTGTGTATGCGTTATTCGTATATTGATTCGCGATGATTGGCTTATATTCACACCATCCACTTATCATGTATATACTAGTATCTGGACCACCAGGTATACCGCAGGGAGGGGGTAGCTCCAGCCTCTTTCTCAGGGCCACACTAACACAGCTAGGTGGCCCTGCTACAGTGCTTTGAGAATTTCTTCTGTAATTGTTGCGTTTTGATAGGGCCTCGAAAACTGGTGTCTCGTGACCCACACCTGACCCTGAAACTATGTCAAGTTAGAGGTTTCCTTGCACCTATGAGAGACACGTTTATATAATTATGTCTCCCATATACTGGGCGATATGGTTGGCATATGCCTAGTATTATTATGACCAGTACATGCAATCAAGGGCGGGGGCCCTAGGGTAGTGGTTAGCACCGCTGCCTTTCACGCCAGAGTTCGGGGTTCGGTTCCCGGTCTCGGCGGTTTGAAAGAAACAAAAATGTTTTTTCCCCATCCACGTGTGAAAGTTAGTATTGTGGGGAGCCTCCGTGACCGAGAGGTAGCGTGCTCGGCCTCAGACCGCCAGGGCTCGAATTTCGAATCCTGTGTCTGGAGGACAGTGTCATCTCAATCATCTCACCATCCTCAGGAGGTTCTCCTGGCCCAGTTTAGCCTATATGTGCACAAAGGTGGCCTAAAGCCTGATTCATTTCATTTCATTTTACATGCAATCAACCTGTGTTGTACTATAATAGTTGGTCCATCCTATACAATGTCGTCCCAGCTTGAAAGCAACATTGGATCTGCGTCTTTTATCTGTGTCATTGTACACTTGTTTTTGTGTAAGACAAGACAAAGATACCAGCAGCATTTGCACATACCAACCACTCTCTGTTTAATGTTGGGACAGCATCTCAGATTGTGGATTAACATCAACCCAGCGCTGGGTCATCGTTCTTACTGGTGTGCAGTCTCTCTCAGCACGATACACTGACCCAATATTGTTTTAGCGTTGGTCCAACATTAGGAAACCATTGGGCCGGTGCAGACCTATCGTGTTTACGCTGTGCGATTGACAAAGGTGGATTGATGTATGTCAATCGTCTACGATGCTGGCCCAACATAAGATCAACATTGACCATGTATTTCGAATATATCTTCTGACTTATATAATACAACTATATTAGGATAGTCAATACACATGATGTACAGATATAGGCCTATATCTCACCAGACAATACTGACCATGACATGAGCACATAATGTCAGGTAAATATCCACAGGATGTCAGGATGCCAAGTTGCACACCAAATATAACATTTTAGATGTAATGTAGTAATGTAGTCCCACCGATCCCTGGTCCACCCCACCCTCTCTTAAACTTGTCAAAAGAAACTGTTTTTTCATGAAAATAGTCACCTGCCTCGCCATGTGTATTCCTTGGCCTGACCATGTGGCTTAGAATGGCAAGGACACTATTTTTGTTAGGTATTGACTTATTGGCCAGATAAAAAATCAGGTCAAATTCATGAATATTTCTATAGAACACATTCTACAGTGCAATAAAACAGAGCCACTAGCTGAGGCTAGTGGAAGGATGGTGGATCAGATGAATGAGAATGGGGTAGCTCAGGATTCAGGTGTGCTGTGCATTCTGGTTTGTTATGCGAAACTGAATAACTCTGTACAAAACTAACCAATCAGATCGGGGGTTGATAAGGATCAGAGCGTCCCCTCAGGGTCCCGGAGCATGTGTACTCTTCAGTCTAATTAGCTTCGTCAGCGCCACGCTCTGACTTATAAAAAGTTTTCCCACCTCCTCCCGTCTTCCATCCACTATACTAACACTAACACCTTGGGATGCTTGGATATCAATTACTTCTTGATCCCCCAAGTCATACCCACGTATATCAGTCGTGCTGGGATGTGGGTATATCCTGCCTGCCTCGTGCCGGGATAAGCCACATCCCGCCATAGATATGTAAGTGTGGGCTTGGGATCCAAGTACCCCCGTTTAAGCCAAATGTTGTGTATATAATTGTTATATCTTTTAATAAACATGTTACTAATTGCCATGAGGATCCTTATGTGTTTTATTATTCCCTTTGGTGGAGATCGTTTTGAAATTAGTCAATCCATACTATATATAGGCGGGGTCGTACGTGGATCTAATACACTGAATAAGCTGCCTACCATGGTAATGCCAACTAAGTTGATTTTAAGTGTAGCTATGATCTGAGCATGTGTATTTTTAATTTGATTATATATCATTTCCATAATTATTATATTCAAATTTTAGAACCGCATTGTTTCTGCATCATTGAATGCATAGCAGCCTTAGCAGGGCATATATTTAACAAAATACATATTTTTTAATATGTATTCATCCTGTATAACTATGTATTAATAAATAATTTAGGATAATCTTTTTTTTCTATAGTTGATTTACCTGTGATTATTGCTCATAGCACAGGAGAGTTGTCGTAATGTAGGTTCAACTTTTCTTGACCACATTAGGGCTCTCTCCGAGGGATGTAGTACAATATCAAATAGGGGGAATGTATCTAACAAAAACGTGATTCCCTTTAACATTGATTTCACCTCTACTATATTTTCAATTCTGAAATAAAACATCAGTCATATTAATAAGAGCAGGGTAATTTTATTCCGATCAATACGCACAACATGATCAATAAGCGAATTGAAATGAATGGGCTTTTAGGCCACTTTTGTGCACATGTAGGATAAATTGGGCCAAATAAGCAAATTATAAAATCCCAAACTTCTAGTTATGTAGCGTTTTTACAACATTTATTCAATAAAACACAAGTAAAGCTAAGACAAAAGTAATGGGCATATAGATCACAATGCATTTTATGTGTCATTTTTTAACCCTTAAACCGCTAAATTAACCCTTTACGCCCTCACGATGCATTAAAGCATCATTTTACATCCCTGAAAACAGACCTAATTTCCCTACAGCAAGGGTTTTACAACGAAAATTCCCATGAAACTGGTTTACCAATTTTAGCAATCATCTTCATCCACTAAAAGTCGAGAATTGCGACAGCAATTCGCGGCTTGTAGTGGATGAAGATGACAATGGTAAATTCAGACTTGAAAGGATTAAAGAATTAAAATCTTCGCCCACTTGACGTTGGGTGAAAATTTCTCATATTTGTTTATTTTGAGACTAACAATTTGCACATCTTGATGCTCAAACACACGTTTCATTCCCAATATTTTTGAAAAACAATGCTTTGATCAGCTACTCTTCCCCTTTCACTTAGGGTTAATGGTGTAATGGTGAAGTGCGATAATAAATTAAAAAATAATGCAGCACTTTACCCCCCCCCCCCCCGTTTGCGCAGCTTCCGTATCCACTCAAGTTCGCAATAATGCGATTTTCATACATTAAAAAAAACTGATTTTACCCTGAAATGTCTTTGAAATGACATTGGTATCACCTTACAGCTATGTCACATTAAAGCTCTGATTGTTATATAGGTATCCGAATCTAATAGTGAACACCTAATGGTTGCTTATGAGGGTCTAATTGAAAAATTACTTCACGTTTTAACCCTTTAACCGCCAAATTATTCAATTTGAATTTTCACCCACTTCAAGTTGTGTCTCGCTGACGCGATCCACAACTTCAAGTGAGTGAAAATTATTCAGATTTGACTTGCTGGTTGTTGTCACATTTTATCTTTAACATATTTAAAATGTGGTAGGCCTACTTAATGTGCTAATAAAAATGAAAACCCGAATATATGCGGCACCGGCGGTTAAGGGGTTAAAAAAATAAACTTTGGTTACATGAATACGTATATGTGGGGAATTTAGGCAAAGAAGAGTTAAGGGTCAACACTTCACAGTAACTGTTACAGACGCTAGGGGGAGTGGAACAGGTCATCCCCTTGGATATGAAAGGGTGTATCTGCCACTTTGTCAAGTGGCAGATACACCCTTTCATATCCAAGGGGACCAGATGAAATGCTAAGCTCACCTGCCATGGAATGCCTCCTGAAGGGAATCTTTGATGGTACGTTTCACTGAGACACCTGTTGTGTGCACTACGTCTTTCTCGCCGTCATTGTTTGACTGTGATCCAATGTCTCTGGTCCTGCTTTCAACCAGGGATATGGCTTGATCCAGATCACAATGGAGGAAAGTGGCGCAATACACACGATAATCCTGTAAATAATGGAATATGATGGATACAAGTGAATATTTCGATGTTTTATAGAGATTCGTTTGACTTTAAATGGCGAATATATTGGACAATGTCTCACGCATGAGTTTGCAGGGAAATACCTTGCCGTAGGCTACTGATCATGCCTGTGGTCTTTTAACCCTTTCATTGCGGGGATCGACTTTAGACGTCAGATTCTGACGTCTGAAGTCGATCCCCGCACTGAAAGAATTAAACATTTATAATGGCCGTAGACCCATCAGATAGGTATTCAAATGAAGCGGAAAAAGCTAACTAAGACATTTATGATGATTTCAAATTTAAAAAAATGGTCTTCATGGTTTATATAAACATATTTCGGCGTTGTACATGTTGTAAGGGCTAGCCCTTCAGGTGCGAATTTACCAATTAGATCTGTATTCAGCCTAACTTGCTATCGCAATTCTTGACTTGTAGTGGATTAAGATGACTGGAAGGTAATGACAATTCAATGGTATTTTCCATATAAGTGTACATTATTAAAACAGTTCCATGACTTTGTCAAAACGTTTAGGTGTAAGAACTTCAGTCAGATTTCAGGAATGAGGCATCGTGAGGATTTTAAAGATTAAACATTGTATATATAGTACACTTTCGGACAATTGATCAGGCGGGGCAATGGATACGCCACCAAGGATGATGCGTAGACCGACCCTGAAGAGGCTGATGAAATCGTGTATAGTAAAGCAGGGTTCAACTATTTACCTGATAGTGACGTATAGAGATATACGCTATGAGATATATCGTCACTTTAAAGCAAATTATCATTTTGTGGTAAGTGGTAGTGGTAACATTTTCACCCACTTAAAGTTGTGTCTCGCTACCGCGACCCACAACTTCAAGTGGGTGAAAATTACAATAGGAACTGTAGGTGCTATGGGATTTGTAATTTGTATCAATCAATCAATCAATCAATCAATCAATCAATCAATCAATCAATCAATCAATCAATCAATCAATCCATCAATCAATCAATCAATCAATCAATCAATCAATCAATCAATCAATCAATCAATCAATCAATCAGTCGATCGATCAATCAATCAATATAATTTGCAAGCTTTCTATTATAAACAGTTTGATTTAAGCATACCACTAAACTATCCAATCATAAAATACAATCAATGTCGTACAACATACATTCAGTTCCTTGTTGACATTGTTAGATGCTCCCTCCTTAATATACACGACCTTGCATGATGTACCACCTGAAAAAAAATAATAAAATGAAGTTATTTTTACATCACTATTGCTCGTCAATGTATCGTTGTCGTGGGAAATGTCGCTATACTGCCGACATCAAACTTTGACAATTAAAATATGTCTAATATGTAACATAATTAAATCCATTTTTGAGTAGATTGTAGATAATATGACCCTTTACAAAATTTTGATATGCTGATTCCAATGAAACCGTCTGCCAAGCCAAAATCCGGGTCTTTGAACATGAATTCATGAAAACCAAATTCCCACGAAAAAATCATAACGAAAAGCACAAAAACAACACCAGTAGTCACATTTTATGGTTTAATTCACGTCTAAGTAAACTAAAATTATTTGCTGAACGGATACAATATGTCACCGAAGATGAGTGACCTTCACCTAATTTTGAAGGTAATAAATAACAAAAAAGGAATTACATTGTCATTTTGACAGTTGTGCATCAGGTTAATTTAGTTTTACTGTGCCTTACGGTATGAAACAGGGATGGACTTTCAAAATTTTATTGGACTTTCAGTTTTAATTTTAGTCAGAAATTGGTTATTTTAAATATTCTATATACACGGGAGTCAGTGGTAACATATTATGACAGAAATTGTATTTACCCATGCCCGTATGCGGGCTGCTAGATTGTCAAAAAACTGTCAATGTATACGAAAGGTGATGAAAAGGTATTATTAAATAACGTTACATGTAACGATACATTCAGCTGTTTTGTGCAAAAAACAAATGTGTAGTGTCAGTCTTTATTTGCTTTAACCCTTTCTAGCCTGGATTTACCATTATCATCTTCATCCACTACAAGCCGCGAATTGCTGTCGCAATTCTCGACTTGTAGTGGATGAAGATGACTTAAAAAGGATGAAAAATTATTAAAAATTGCCATGTATTGGTAAACAAATTTCATGGAAATTTGCATTCTATAACCCTTAGTAGTAGGAAATCTAAGGCTGATTTCAGGGATGTAAAATGATGCTTTAATGCATCGTCAGGGCTTAAAGGGGTTAAAAGTTATCAGGCTAAGTCCCCTAGCTCCATCTTCTGGGTAGAATAGCTGAAATGTTAGGCTAATTATTTTATTCCTTAGAAAAACGCATTTGTGAAATATATCCAGTTCCAGATATATTAGACAGCACTGTTTTAACACATTGTGATTACTACACCACGTACGTATGTCATTTAGAATTGATTTTGGCTTGCTGTATATAACTAATCCTAATGACTTCTAGTAACATCTTTGGGAAATATTTTATGTAGCCGGGAATCGATTGAGCGTTAAATAACTGATAATGAGCTCTAAGCACGTTCAATAACCACACTTTAGTTGGACAAACATGCTGGTATAATATAAATAATATAAATTTATGTATTTATATTATGCCAGCATGCTTGTCCAGCCAAGTGTAAATCAAGACATAATCAGACATATATAGCAGGTAAGAATAGTATACACAAACGTGCATGCACTTATAAGTGAAAATCTCCTGTTTTAGGCATAGCTCTAAAAATATTCTTGTCCGTTTATAAGTGCATGCACTTATATTCGAATACTACGTGCATGCATTTATAATCGAAAATTACTACGCTGTGTAAATAAATCATATACATATACTGCAGGTGAGGATAATATCGATATGTAGTGACTTATAGAAACCATTACTAGTATATGTCCATGATATTTTGAAAAAATAGTATTTTTATTTATTAACGGGTAGATATTAGGAGAGAATTGCTCCATAACATAGGAATGCGCAGACAGTTCAAGTTCAAGTGGATGGGTGTGATAGCTGAAAAGCGTGGACACATGAGGTGTATGACAGGCTGATAGTGTCAACACGTATTGCATGGAGTCACTCCCGCAAGTTACTTCAAAGTAACAGTCAGTGATTACTAGAGTTAGCTCAGAATATTAGAATAAATCACATAATTACGATTTAACTAATTTAAATGTATTTTTATATTCGAATATAAGATCATGCACTTTTTTTTCATAAACAAAGTGCATCTTCAAATATAAGTGCATGCACGTTAATGCGCGGGGATACGATATATATCTACGCATTGTATATATGTATATATAATATATATTGGTTTATTATCATTTCAGTGTGTATTACGTTTACTTGGGTACTTACCGATATCAAAGGCGAAACCGCAAGACTCTTTCAGTGCCTCAGAAGGCAGCAGCCATTCAGTAGTGTTGGTCATTGTAGAATTGTGAAACGTTATATTTCCAGTGGTTTTATCTGAAACAGTGTATTATTATCTGAAGTTTTGAATTGGCCTCTTTATGAACACAAAGACGAGCTTCTCGGATTAAATTTGGTTTTAACCCGTTAACAGCCAAATTATTCAATCCGAATTTTCACCCACTTGAAGTTGTGGCTCGCTGACGCGATCCACAACTTCAAGTGAGTGAAAATTATTCAGATGTGACAAAATGGAGGTCAACTGTTTTCAAATATTGCTGATTGACGTCGCATTTTATCTTTAGCATGTTTAAAAGGTGGTACTTAATGTGCTAATAAAAAATGAAAACCCGAATATATGGAACACCGGCGGTTAAAGGATTAATATTCTCAATCAACACAAATTTTATCATAAAAAATATGAACAAAGTGTTTAATAGCGGCAAATATTCTACAATTTTCCACACATTAGGCCACTCAGTAAGTAATGTTTAGATGTATTCACATTTTCATGAGTATTTCTACATATGAAATTATATGTATTTGCCAATCCAAAATGAAAGAATTTTGAAAAAAAAGATCCAAGACATCGAAAATAAAATATCCCAAATTTATATATAAATTTTAGGCCACCGGACCTGAATGTTTACAAGACAAATACACGTTATGCATTTTTTAAACATACCATCTTCTTAAGAATAGCTAGCTATATGTCGTATTTTTTCAAAATATAGTATATTACGCATAGGATAAAGCCCGAGGAGATCCACATTCTTAGCTAAGAATGTAGAGCTCCGAGGGCTTTAACTGACTTAAAACACTTAATCAACAGCTAGGTTACACCAGACTGATTATAGTACCATATAGGCGTACCATGATAATTGGTCTGTACTTGATCAACAATAACTCTCCATTCCCGAGCGGCTTAGAATGTAGTGGTCGGACAAAGCAAATAATGTAGTGGTGTGTTTTAATTACGTTACATGATATATTTTTGAAAACAAGTGACTCACCCTTCTTCACTGCGCACCTTCTTCACCGAGCCAAACCACTGATGAGCAAATTATCTGACACGCGAGGTTTATAATTAATATACAATTACAAGAAGATTATAATCTTATTTAATAGATGCTGGACCGGTATTACGTCGACATGGCGCCGTCAAGGTCATTTCATTTGAGAATGCGGGTCTGAGCTGATCGTTATCTACTTCGTTATGATGTTTATTGATCCGGTCAAGGTTTAACGCTCATGGTATTACGCTTGGTGTTGCAACACATTACATCAATTTAATATTTGAAATACCTCTTTAACATAAGGCCCTGGATATTGATTATACCTATTTTTATTTTGTCATTCAAAGATTTTGGACATAAAACGTTAGCAACAGACTTACAGACAAACGTTTATTTGACAGGATTAGTAATTACTTATTTGACATAAAATTGAATAATGATGGTTCAGTGTAGTTGTTGCGTCACAAGGAAAGTTGGCCAACCCCAATTTTCAAAGCTATTGAATGCGTTATTGAGTAAGATAGCCGTCTGTTGAAATTAAATAAACAAGACATCACGTTTTTATTGTAATGATTTGAGAAGTCTGGTGTCTCTGAAGATTTCTTCTCTGATAATCGATTTTATGCAGACAATTGTAACCCTTACAACGCGGTGATCGACTTTAGACGTCAAAATCAGAGCGATTTATTCGTCACACAACAAAAACAAACATACATATGTAACATGTGTAACCAAATAACCTAGAAATACATTATAATATATGTTGTGAGGATCGGGATCATAGGCCAATGAGTGAGAGGACGCATCCGTTTGGGTGGCCGATGAGTTCACTTGTCGAGCTAACATTGAACGTTCCACTTTAGCTTTCATTTGTTGTTTCTAAAAATAGAACGTTCTATGTTAGCTCTACAAGGGACCTCGTCTGCCACCCATACATCCGCTCCCCACGGAGAGCACGACCACTTCTTGTACAATGATATACCATGTAATGGCGGGAAAAGCAACACATAACATAACTTTGATGTAATACAGCTGCACTGCCCTGCAAACTCAAAATGCAGCATTCAGTGGCCACGCACAGCAGTGTAGGTAAATATTAATATTTTAAATATTGTTGAAAAAATATTAATATTTTAATTATTGTTGAAAAAAAAGAGAAAGAGAAAAAGAGTATGAGGAAAACATCAGCCATGTTTTCTGTTCGCGTTGTGATAAACCTCTTTTAAATACAATAAATATTAACAATTAAATATCATGAAAGTTTATCGACTGCATACGTAACAATTTAAGACAGAACACTGCGATTGATAGCTGTTTATAAAATAAGTACGTGAATAAATTAAAACTCCTGAATAACTGTGTTAAACAATTGTCTTAGATAAGGGGCGATAGTGAAATAACAAATTTTGGGATAATGTACAAGATACATTTAGTAGCAAATGCATGCTGAACGGTTATTATATTCAGGTCATTGATACTTCTAATGTTGTATCTTTGACATTTTTTGGCGACATTTATTAATTGGAAAAATTGTGGCAAATTTTGACTAAGGTTATAACAAAATCTAAATGCTCCTTTTTGTAACTGTGTAATTTTATCATGCTGGGGACCAAAATTAAAATACCATAATTATTATGCGAAAGGATTCATGTTTTGTATACTTGAATTAATATCGTCTTAGGTACATATAATTTTATTATGAGGATATGCAAATTACTTTTGATATTTTACACGCTACCTTTTCTATATGATCATTTCAGGTAACATTTTCATTCCTTTTAAACCCTAAGAAAGTCACAATTGGTGTACAGTTAATTTTAGTATCCCTTTATACGCCATGCATGCTATAGAATTGCTTTTAGATATTCTGACGTCTAAGTCGATCCCCGCACTGAAAAGGTAAAAAACATTTACAATGGCCGTGTAGGGCCTACCCATAACATAGCTATTCAAATGAAGCGGAAACAGCTAACTAAGACATTTCTGATGATTTCAAATAAAAAAAACTCCTTTGGTCCCCATGGTTTATGCACAAATAGGTCAGCGCTTTAGGGGCGGTGTGATGGAATGGGAATGGATTTTGCAAATTACACGAAAACGAGAAATTAGCTCACATTTGTTTCTAGCTTTATGTGTTAAAAAATCTTATATCTGACAGATAACGGGCACATTATTGCGGATAATTATGTCGAAATTGGAATACAGATAAAAAAAATCCCACTGCTTATAACATTCCACTTGGTCCAAGTGCTATAACTCTACTACAAAAAAAGTTTTAAATGATTATTTTGACCACACATAGTCATTAACTGTTCGAAAGTTTAAACCTGCATTTTGAGTTACACTCCACCAGCACTAGATGTCCAGAGATATTGATCTGTTTTCTGACATGTAGTTTTTTAAATTGATACATCTAAGAAAAAGCTAGGCCTCTTTATATTTCTAACAACAAACTACAGACATTGAAAAACCCATAGGAAGATGTATTATAGCTATGTGTATGTCTTTATCCATAATGTAAGCAAAAATGACATTTTTCCTTTTTCTAATTTATTTCGGTCCCAATGAAACATGGCCTGCATTATGAGTTATCTTGACTGTATGTTTTTATATAACTAATTCCCAATTATATTTCTTTGATTTCGATCTACAAAATGTTATTTTTAAAAGTGAGTTTGATTTGGGGTTTGTAAAATTCGTTATATCACTTGCATCAATAAAAATTAGATTTAGAATGAATCCGGAATTAGTTGTAATTAGAGTAAATAAAACTAGTGAAAAACGATAGTGGCACATGTTATTTAATAAAGCATAAATAAAAGCCTTTGGCTAGATTAATCTATGTTTATTGCATTTACGGTTAATATACAAAAACGGTGTCAGGTATTTACATACATATAGCAGACACATTTTTGTATGAAAAATATTATTAATTTATCAAATCAGAGTATCAGTTTTATATCAAACTGCCCTGATCAAACATTTGTATTATTGTTACATATAAATTGACTAAGAAGTCCGTGTTTTTTCTATATTCTGTTGACTGTAGTATTCGGCATTCCGAAGTAGAGCTCCCAAAGCCACTGTATACACGCCGTCCTTGACAAAGTACACTTGCACTGGATCCTACAAAAAACACAATTTTACTGAAAAAATCGCTCAGCCCTTTGCCTTCTGATTACGACAATGGTCGTTTTTAATTCGTTTTATTAGGCAGTGTTAGCCGATGAAATCACTGTTATTGGGAACGAAATGACTGCTTAAACATCAATATTTGCAAATGTTTGGTGTCAAATGAAACAAATAACAACGATTTTCACCTGCTTGAAGTTGTGGGTCGCGGTAGCGAGACACAACTTCAAGTGGATGAACAATTTAATCTATTAACTCGGCAGGACAAGGGCTAAATATTCACACAGTACCACCGTGGTCCCCTAATAAACCATGCCCTTGTGAAATAGTTAAACGTAGGCTATTTGTATAATATATTTTCGATATAATATAAAATATTATCAAAGACATGGTTATTAGAATTAAACATAGTGTATTTAAGCTTAAGAAATCTTAGGTTTATCAGAAATATCATTTATTCCAGCAGATTATGTTGAAAGACATGTTAAATTATCCATTGAGAATGTATTCCCAATCTGTTCCGCAATTAAATTTAAACAATTACATTTGAAAATGATCCGAATGTGTTTAAAGTATGTATATTTTAGGATGCACGTTACCTTATCACAGTTTTGGTAGACCATCAGTAGAAATGCAGAGAAGAACATGTCACGATATAGAGGATGAGAGAAAAGTCCTCCGGTCAGATAGACATTCTTACACTTGTTCACTTGGCTTGTCAAGTAGATACATTGACTCAGGGCAGATGTATGTACAGACAGAAGGGCACGGGCAATGTCTTGCTTCCGGAATTGAGCTACAGGAAACGTAATAATAAACATCAGTGAATTTGGTTTGTTTTAGGCGTTTTTATTTTAAAATATTTCCATTTCGTGTTTGGCAATGTTTATAATATCTTGATATCTCCTGATATACTACATAAAATATTTGTGTTATTACTGACTGTTGCACAAAACAAAAAACTAATTTATTGACCAGCTGTTTCCAAACATGCACAATTAATAAGTATTGAAGAACATATTTTCATCCAATGTAAGCTATGAATTGCTCCCGTAATTCCCACCTAACAGTGAATAAAAATTAACTAATTCCCACCTAACAGTGAATAAAAATTAACTAATTCCCACCTAACAGTGAATAAGAATTACCGTCACAGTGAATGAAAATGACCCAATTTCATACAATTTTAAAGTGCAATATAAATACGAGACATCAACCCAATGCTGGTCCAATGTTGGGCCACTGTCTGCGACGCTGACCCAACAACAACCCATCATCAGACCTTTGGGTCTTTTCCTTTTTAATGGGTTGTATCATTTTTAATGGAATTAGTTATATTGAAAATACCCTTTGACCAGAAATGCATAATAGAGATGTATTATGCAATTCTGCTATGACCCATACATATATTGATGCATTTGGTGGAAGGGGCCTAGCTAGTAGAGATATTGCACATCCCATATCTGATGCCACGCCCCAGTCAATAGTATGCATTGTATTTCTTATTATTTTCCAAACTATTGAATGCTATTGGCTAATCATAATAAATAAATGAATAAAAACATTTTCCAAGATTTATAATTTTATCATCAGTCAAACAAACAGCTCACACTGTGCAAACTATAACTGGTATTGTTCTGGTATGGTCTGGTATGTTCGTTCATATCCCAGGTCTTACAGTTAATATTTTTGATATTTAATTAACAATTCCTATAATACATACATTTGTCTGATGAAGCCGCCTTGCCGAAAGCAAATATTTCCATCAAACCCGGGAAGGAATTGAATGGTACATTTTTCGGAACTATGCCAAGATCCTTCATCATTATGGAAACATTGCCTGAGTCTCCTTTTTCAGCCAAATCCATTAACGTATCATAGTCCTACATGCATGAGTTTGTTGGAAGTTTTATTTTACAAAAGTTAAACAACAATCGGAGTATGTCTGCATAGGTTGCATAACTTATTACACAGCTTATGAAACTATTTCAAGCTTAAATTATTAACTACAATTATTTCATTCACAACAAGGCGCTGTCGCAATCATTGCCATGTAGTGGAGTAAGATAGTAGTGAGCTTGAAGTGAGAAAGAAATATAACCAAAATTGCCAGTTTTCAAGAATGCAAAATACTTTTTAAAGCATTATACAGTTTTAGCCCTTTAACTGCCAAATTATTCAATCTGAATTTTCACCCACTTGAACTTGTGTCTCGCTGACGCGATCCACAACTTCAAGTGAGCGAAAATTATTCAGATTTGACAAAACGGAGGTAAACTGTTTTCAAATATTGCTGATTGATGTCACATTTTATCCTTCACATGTTCAATAGGTGGTACATAATGGGCTAAAAAAATGAAAAACCGAATATATGCGGCACCGGCGGTTAAAGGGTTAAAGAATTAAGTCAATTGCTGATGTAAAATGATGCGTTGTTGATTTAAAAGGTTAAAGTATAAAAGGGATTTCAATAGTTTATGCTAATTACCCGTATATCCAAAAGCAATGACGCCATTCCCATCAGATATATACCAGATTGATTGGTCCCACCTATTGAACGAAACGTACCGTCTTCGTGCACCTAAAAACGAGAAAGAACACACTACACTATTTCCCCCCCTTAAATACCCTGATCGCATATATTACCATACTAACAAAGATTTACATTGAAGTTAAGGGTTAGAGGCTACGACACATCTGAACTAAAATTATTTCTGAAGGAAGCTATATAACTATTAGTATCAAATTCAAGCTTTTAAAACTTTGACATCTACTACATTAGATTGACTTGCAAGGCTCAGATGAGTGTAAAGACATTGACGTTCTGCTGCTGATCATTTACGTCTTTCATACGTGTCTGAATATTCTACGTGACATACTCCACTCTACATAGTTAATATACTAATACTGATGTTCATGTTCTTGTTTTTCGTTGCTTTGATATCATAATAACTTTTCACCGATCAATGATATATTGTTACTAGAAGTAAACACAGATTTTAGTGGTGACACTGTGACATTTTAAAATAACTTTATAATTTGTGTGATAGTTAAACAAAATCTTACACGTACCACATTATAATTTCCAGCAGTTCCCAGGTTACATAACAATAAAGGGTAGATATTTTCCTCCTCTGAGTACGGCTCCGTGGAGATTTGGGGATTCAAGTACATTTGTACTGGATCCACGTTATCTTTGCTGGAAGGAAGATTGTAAGGAGATCATAATATGATTTAATTCAATTCAATTCAAAGGGTATTTACTGTCATTAGAAATACAATATGAAAACGAAAAAATTTATACAGATGAAATAAAATAAATATCGCATCTAATGACAAAGAGGACAAAACGCCCACTGGCGTATGCGCCCACAAAAAGTTACATTTTATGAATTGTAAAAAATAACTAATGCAGAAGTGCATAATACAAGCAAAATAATATATAATACATCAGGATATGATTTGTAACAAAAAGATAAACTTCAGTCAAAATAATGTTTTCAACGCTTGTTTATACCATGTAAATCTATTTTTTATTTATAATAGTATTTTTATTATTAAATTTAAATTCATATTTAAAAGCACCATCTACCGGGAAAATATCATATCTTAGTGAATCTGTATTTTTGTAGCTTTGCTCTCCCCTATTAGATATCTATTTAATTGTTGCGATTCATTAATCACCAACAAGAGAACAGTAACTGCAGCCTAATAATTCATATCAAATTCACATATTTTAATAACATACACGAGCTCACCATTCTCTTTTCAAGAATCGAATGAAATGCTTGCGAGTTGCCGGTCCAACTTCTGACGATAATTTTTTAGCTCGTTCCGTGATGGGCAGAACAACTTTTGTTCGAGGTAATGTATCACACATGAAGCGGAAAGCTTTTATCATTGATTCCGTCTCCATTATATTTTCAACCCTAAATGCAAAAGTTCACATCGGTTCGGATGCACATAGATATATGTTAATGGTAGTCAAATATAACATTATGCTAAAATCATTGAGGAATTACATGTAACCCCTGCCACACAAAACCGGATAGGACCGACAGATTGAGGAAACGATTAGATGCTATTTCAGTCAATCACGCTGCAAACACTGAGTGTTCACCCAATGTCGGTTTAATGTTGGTCCATCGTCTGCGAAGCTGGCCATCAAACTGGTACTGGGTCAACGTTGAGTGTTGAGTTTCTAATGTACGATTCGTCAATGTGTATAATTTTATACCTTGCCTTTGTCCAAATATGGACATTTAACATTTGAAACGGACAGCACTGAACACACACGTTTGATAGTTATACCCTGTGTTCGTATTCTCTTGTACAGTATATATATCCTGCTGTGTCTGTATGTTATTATTTGTTCATTGATATAATTATATACACCAATGATATAAAGCTAATTCATTTGGCAGACCTAGCAACTTGGTTGAAATATACATCAATAAAAAGTGACGATAAAAAGTGAACGTATTAAAATATTGCACCATTGCCTGTTAGCCACCATATCGCTGTCTACCATGTTCCACGTACCTGACATTGAAGCTAGTGGCGATCGCCTCTTTTATAGCACTCCTAACTGAAACTCCTGTCGTATGCATCACAGCTTCTCTGCCATCATTGGGTCCTGGTTCTGTATTTAGATCGGCACGTTCTTTTATTAAAGCTATGGCTTTGTCTACTTCACTCTTTGGAAAATAGGCGCAGCACACACGACATTGCTGAATTAAACATAGATGAAACATTTTGGGAGGTGAAAGTGAGAAAAGTGACATAGCCATTATTGATGTTTAGCCGCGTAAAATTGTGTGTCGTGAAAGAGATACATATACTATACATATAGTATTAGGCGTTTGCAAAGTATTTTATTAATTTATTGGTTAATAAAACGTTTGTTTTCAACATTTTAAATCAATTTACCACGAGTCACCTGTTTATGAAAAGAAATATTTCTGATTGATTTACCCCATCATCCAAATCTGTGGTCTCCTTAGCAATATAAACCACTTTACAAGCAGTGCCACCTACAATAAGATCAACTGTTCATTTTACGCTTGTTTTTATCTGTTTGTATGCATTTTACAATGACGTTTATACAAAAGAAAATGTCACAAAAATTCATAAAATAGTTTGTGGTAGTTACGCAGTTAACTAAAATTAAATTAAATTAAAATATTTCTAATGGCCGTAGACCGATAACATAGGTATTCAAATGAACCGGAAAGAGATAACTAAGACATTTATGATGATTTAAAATTTGAAAAATAATTTAGTCTCCATGGTCTGAACAAAAAATAATTTAGCATTGTAAGGGTTGATCAAGTAATGCAATTTGGGAAATGCCTATTTTTCATAAATTAGAGGTAGTCATTTGAAGCTGGCAATTGCTTTAGCAATTCGAGCTCGAATGAAGAGCGAAATAAATGAGAAATACTAGACGACAATTAAGCAAGAAAATTATTTAACCCATACAGCGCTGAAATATTTTTGTATAAACCATGGAGACCAAAGGTGTTTTTTTCAATTTGAAATCATTAGAAATGTCTTAGTCAGCTCCTTCCGCTTCATTTGAATCCCAATGTTATGGGTCTACGGCTATTATAAATATGTTTACTCTTTCAGTGTGGGGATCGTCTTAACCCTTTCAGGCCTGAATTTACCATTGTAATCTTCATCCACTACAAGCTGCGAATTGCTGTCGCAATTCTCGACTTTTAGTGGATGAAGATGATTTGCTGTGGTTTAAAAATTAAAATGTATTGGTGAATCTGTTTCATTGCAATTTTCGTTCTAAAACCCTTTGTTGTAGGAAAATTAAGTCCGTTTTCAGGGATATAAAATGATGCTTTAATGCATCGTGAGGGCTTAAAGAGTTAAGACGTCATGACGTCTGTAGAAGTCAGATTTTGAAAGGGTTAATAACCATTTTCTATGTATATTTTCTCATACCATCCACCTCATGTTATTCAAAACTATTTTCAAACACAAATATTGACACACTGTGTATATCACATGATTTTTACTGAGAGTTTCAACCCTTCAAGCCCTCACGATGCATTAAAACATCATTTTACATCTCTGAAAACACAATTTATTTCCCTACAACTAAGGGTTTTAGAAGGAAAATTTCTTTGAAACGGGTTTACCAATGCATGGCAATTTTCTTTAATTTTTCACCCACATCAAGTCATCTTCGTCCACTACAAGTCGAGAATTGCGACAGCAATTCGCGGCTTGTAGTGGACGAAGATGACAATGGTAAATGCAGGCTTGAAAGGGTTAATATCAAAAATACACACGGTGACCCGTACACATCTGTGGTAGGTCGATATGTGTTGACATAGAAGAATTAACTTTTGTTTATGTGTTTTTTTTGTAGTTTCTATTGCTTCTGAATATATATACTACTTGCTACACGCGCTCACATATTATACTATTTATCTGTGTCATATGTTTGTGCATAAAAGTGGCCTAATGTTGTCATATATTAATTACAATTGATCGGAGAAACATTTAACACTGTCACTTAATAAATATATGTGGTAATATGATACAATTATTATGAGCCTGGTTATGGCGTTAATAAGTTCAAAGCGTACTGTTGATTATGCGGTTATCGATTTTGCCGTGCTGTTACTAATGCTCCATGTTAAATAAATGTGATTCCCATTACATGGAACATCCACCTCATGAGTAGGCCCTATGCTATAATTTATAATGATGCTTTTGCGGACTGATTCAGTTTCAAGTCTCTAGTGTGGGCCAAGGCCAGCACAGTCTGCATGATTCACATGCTTGTGGTTATACTTACTATAGGCCGGCCTACTATTATTTTGTCACCTTTTTGTTCTTGGTCAAATATCAGACCCAAACTATGAAGACTATTTTATAACCAATCACAGGATACAGTGAATAAATACACCTAAACTAAAAGTAAAACACAGAGATCCTACCTAATTTAAGCTAGTAGCCTAGTCTATAGCTTATATCAGATTAAAAAAGAGAACATTTATTTAAAGCGACACAATCATGCTAAAATCATCAAAAATCTTTATTTTTCTTTTGGCTTCTTAATATGGACATAAGATGTGAACATGTCCATAGACTAGAATTGCCTAAGTTTTTATTTAAATTTTGTGTTGCGCATTTACCAGTTAGGGGAGAAATAACAACGAAATTTAATGCATGTTCAAAATAAGAAATACTGGAATAAACTGATAAATGGGGCTTTCGGCACACTGCTACGTTGCCACAGCAATATAACATTTAAAAGACTTCCGCAATTTTCACATCGTATGGCCATATTAAGAAGCCAAAATAAAATACTGATTTTTAAATTATTTTAGCCTGATTTTGTCGCTTAAATATGTTTAGACATTGTTTGAAGCATAATCTGAAAATAGATATTACATTACAGGTAAGTTGGAGCAGTAGAAAATGCATACTTTTGAGAAATAATAGAAAATGATCAATTACCTATATCAAATGTGCAGCCATAGGAGCCAGCGATGCTTGAACGTGGTAAAATCCATTCTAGAGTCGTCATTGTGCAGGTTTATCCCATGTCAGCACTTAAAACAATCAGCATATTGTAATTGACCAGCTTAATACTGTCATTTTATTGGAAATTGATGCCGCGAAGCGAATAAAAACTAGTTAAGTATTTAAAATACTATAAAGTCATAAAATGAAAGTCATGTAGTCCATGTATTAAATGTGCACATTCGGAGATTCTTTCCGAGGGGTCCTAACAATTACATCCCAAGATCTACTGCAATCTACTCCTAGATGCAAATCGCTAGCATATTATTACTTACAATTTTATTAAATTACTGATTGTTTCGCATGAAGGGATTCCTCCTTATTCTTGTACCAGTAATTACCCTTTGCCCGCTGAACCCGACTACAATCGTTTTTAATCTGTTTTATAAAAAGGTTGAATCACAGTTATTGGGAATGAAATGAGTGTTTAAGCAAATGTTTGGTCATCAATTAAACACATATTAGTAATTTGCACCCTATTGAAGTTTTGGGTTGCAAAAGCGAGACAGAAGTTCAAGTGAACAGTTAAACTAGATAGTTTAACGGGTAGAGAGTCAACACAATTGCAAGAGTTTGACCTCAAATTAAACAAATATGACTTATTTTCACCCACTCGAAGTTCTAGGTTGTGGTGGCGATAGCTGTGGGTAAAGGATAAATATTTTGCTAATACTAACGCTACTCACATGGATATTCTTAAACAAGGTGGTCTCTACACAATAGTCATCATAGATATATATATATGTTTCAGTTATCAGTCTATATAGTACCCATGTGACGACTACGCTGCCGTGCAAAGACAAAAGGCAGTATCTGCTCACTTTTGTAGTAAGCAGATACTGCCTTTTGCTTTTGCAGATTAGTACAACACTATGGCATAACAGGGAGGACAAAGTCTGCAGTGTATGCAGCTATCTGTGGGTGCTATTCCGAACATATTGCAATCACACCAAACACGGAACGTTAACTCGATGCTAGGCCAGCTTTGATATGCTACTTCTGTGCACCAGTATGTGATATAATAATAATAACAAGTATCATTAATATTCTAAATTCGTAGCTCCAGCTGTAAAAAAGGCCGCGGCCTTCGGCCTCGACCTTTTTCACAGCTAAGAATGTAGAGCTCCTAGGGCGTTATCCTATTCGTAATTACCAAATAAAATGGAGTGAAATGGAATGAAATGGAATGAAATTGAATGAAATGGGATGAAATAGAATGAAATGAATGGGGTTTTATGCCAGCTTTGTGGACATTATCATGTAGGCTAAACTGAGCCAGGAGAGCCTCCTGAGGATGGTGAGATGAAGAAGATGACACTGCTCTCCAGACACAGGATTTGAAATTCGAACCCTGGCGATCTGAGGCCGAGCTCGTTTCTTCTCATTTACGGAGGCTCCCCATAATATTGAAAACGAGCGAGCGAGGAAGAAGCATTTTGTTTCTTTGAAACATGAATAGCGGAACAGGGTTAGAACCCGCGATCTCCGACTTTCCAAGCAAATAGCTTTAACCACTGCACCAGGGCCCCTGCCCTTGTGTAATGATCAGAATCCAGGAAAAATTAAACAAGTTATACACATGTCAATTATTTGATAACAACAATATATGAGTAGCGCCGTAGCTACCCTTAAAATGTTAAAGGTCATTCCCTAATCTCCCTATACATGGAACAGACACTAGGTGATATCCAGAGTGATATCTAAGTCAGTCGCTGCAACCATAGAAGTATATGTAATGTATGTTCTGTGGTTGCAACGATAACTGATCATTGTAGGGTCTCATTACGCAAAAATACATACACTTTATTGAGAAGGGAAATTAAATAACAATTGCCATACGATGCTGTCATTATGAAAAACAATATGAAATGGAAATACAATGTTTCCAGTTACTATTTAAGAGATTTATGTAAAGAGAAATAACAATCCACTTTCTTTAATTTAACCCTTTCAGTCCTCACGATGCATTAAAGCATCATTTTACATCTCTGAAAACAGACTTGATTTTCTTACAACCAGGGGTTTTAGAATGAAAATTGCCATGAAACTGGCTTACTAATATACGGTAATTTTCTTTAATTTTTCACCCGCTTCAAATCATCTTCTTCCGCTACAAGTCGAGAATTGCGACAGCAATTCGCGGCTTGTAGTGGATGAAGGTGACTATGGAAAATTCAGGGATGAAAGGGTTAAAACATAAATTCGAAAACGGAAGTAATTCGTTACATTTAGTAACATAATTGTATATTTTATCAATTCTACATACATATTATGTAGACCTACATACTGAAATTCCGAGAGGACCCAGCTATAGCTAGCAAGCATGTGTTGTAAATATTTGGATATATAGAAAATTAAAGCTGACACTGGCATATGGCCAGGCGATGTACGTGTATGACAGTATAGACTTCAATGTGGATGTGTATGCATTTGACATTTAAATATCCCGTGGGGGATTCAGAGTAATATGTTTATATAGTTCAATTTATATTAATTCTCTGCATAAGCCATGGGCTGATTCTGAATCTGAAGAAAGGGGTGTGTCGGGGGTTTGACGGCCTGCCCTAAGATTTGTTCGTACATTTTAGCCAAATTTGCCTCCTTTCAAAAGAATTTGTCAAAAAATAGGAGGAAGCGTCCCCCCTGGATCTTCCACTGTAGTCAAGAGTGTTTATTCGTCCAAAAAATTATTAAAGTGTATTTTTTCTGTAAAAGATTTATATATACTTTATATAAACTATATATAGGTTTATTTTCGGCCAATTTTTTTATAGAAGGTGAAGCTTTGAGCATCCAAACCCATCCAAATTTGTGGAGTACTTTTAGCCAAGTGGTGTATATTTCGGGAGTATTCATTGTACAAAGTGTATATTCAAACTTCAAAGGTATAGTTTTAGTAGATATTTAATATTCAACGTCGACGCCAATTTTTGTTTGTGACCTCTAAAAAGGATGTAATTACATATAATTTTAAAGAACCTTATTTCATGTAAAATATTAGATCAAATTACTAGAGGGTCTGACCGAGCGCAAGCAAAACGACTGAAGGGGCAATTTAATTTTTGGTGTCCTTATCAAATTTTTTACTTAGACAACAGTAAAACGTATGTAATTATTATATTTAATTTTATGATAAACGTTTTTGAACTTAGTTAGTGTTTAAGCGTTTGTATTTTTTAATATTTCCATTTAGTGTTTTGGCAATATTCTAACATCTTGAAAAATTTGTTTTTATCACCGACTGTTTCACAAAACAAAAAGTCATTTATTGATCAGTTGTTTTATACGGGGTAATTTGACATCCCTACAAATGATACTCTGATTTGATAAATCAATATCTAATATAAGTGTTTGCTACGTGTATGTATGGGGTGATGGAAAGCCCCTCGCGCCGAAGATACCTGTAAGTGACCGTTGGGGTCTCTAGTATGGGCTCGCAATGGCGGACGAGGGAAACTGCCCAATCTTCACCATTTCAACACAAACTTCCTTCCCCGTCGAATCGACGGTTCCAAATAAATCATAAAACTCTTTCTCCACTTGTCATGTTTATTCGTTAGACATCTGGCAACAACAACGCACAACCCCGCGCACGGCACGTCCCACTTGACTCAGAGAGAGCGACCTACGGCACGTCCGTAGTCGCCGAGTGTAACGTCTGAAGTGCGGGAAAAGTACCAAGACCGCATGGGCTCCAACTGTGTGCGCCCGGCACCAAGGTACGGAAACGAGGCAGTCGTCCACAGCTTCTCGCGTCCGGGAAGCCGGGGATAACTGCCACATAAACTTAACGAAGTAAGGATCCTACATATGTAAATAACTGACACCGTTTTTACATCTTGACCTTAGATGCAAAGGACAGAGATTGATTTAGCAGAGGGCTATTCTTTATTTGTTTGCGTTACTTAAAAATGTGTATTTCCACGAGTCTGCAAAAATAGAAGTTATGTTCTGTTTGGCTTTGATTTCTTTTTCTGTGTTCTGTTCTGTTATGTTCCAGATATATTTTGACTATACAATATTGAAACTGCTAAGCAATGCAAGGTAATGATGTAACAATGGTAATACCTGGAGAATTCCAAGGCATGATAATTTTGCCATGTTATGTACATGATGTAGTGGGTAGGTATACAGAAATACTTCGATGTGGTGATTTTAATAGCAGAACTGGTCGCACTCTAGAAATGTGACCCGTAAACACACTTTATGTGTCAGGAAATCATGGAATAAGCCACAGTCAAGGAAATGGCTCAATAAGGAGGAAGAATGATAGAAAAATCTTGTCCGATAAATAAAGCATAAAAATAAAGGCTTTGGCGTATACATGGTTGTAAGCATGCCATATAGGTTTGGTGGAATCCTTGCTAACACACACAGGGCTGTACGGCCAATGCGTTCATTGGCTTTCAAAATTCTGGGGCGGGTGTGAGCTAGGGCTTTTGTGGCATTTGTAGGAGCGCTGATAAGGATATTCTATAATATGTCATGATAATCGCAGTTACGTCTATTTAAAATAACAACAACACATTTTGTTTTTATATCACATTTTAATATACAAGTAAGTCAGCATAAGTCAGCATGTGGTCAAAGAAAAATACATGACGATGAACTTATTATAATATATTATACATCTAAGAAGTCTGTTTTTCTTTCACATTTCGTTCACGGTGATACTCTGCATTTTGTATTAAGGCACCTAAAGCTACCGTGTACAATCCGTCCTTCACAAAGTACACTTGTACTGGATCCTGGAAAACAACCCAACACGAAATATTTTATATAAACTAAGAAAGCAATGGATTTTCTGCAATTTGAAATCATCACGAATGTCTTTGTTAGCTCTTTCCGCTTCATTTGATAACCTATGTCATGGGTCTACTGTCATCATAAATATTTGACTCTTTCAGTGCGGGTATACGTCAGAATCTGACGTATCTAAAGTTAATCCCTAATTTTACCACTGTCAGGTCGTGCTTTATTTCTCAACCAGGCGCATCCCTAATTTGGCTACTGTCAGGTCATGCGTAATAATTAAGCTTCACTTGACAGTGATAAAATTATTGATCAACCAGGCCCATTCCTAATTTTGCCACTACTAAGACTGACAACAACCCATTCCTAATTTTACCACTGTCACGTCATACTTAATAATTAAGCATGACCTGACAGTGGTAAAATTGATAAAATTATTGATCAACATACAGGCGCATTTCTAATTTTGCCAATACTAACACTGACAACAACCCATTCCTAATTTCACCACTACCAACACTGCCAACAACCCATTTTAAATTTTGTCACTGTCAGGTCATGCTTAATTTATGAACAAATGCTAATTTATTAACCAGGTGATTTCCACTCTTAGGTCATGCTTAATTTAGAAATCCAGTTGTTTTCTAAATTTAACAATGTCATGTCATGTCATACTTAATTTATCAACCAGCCGCATTCCTAATTTTACTTCTGTCAGGTCATGCTTAGTTTACCAACAGGCGCATTCCTAATTTGTCCACTGTCAGGCCATGCTTAATTTATAAACCAGGCGCATTCCTATTATTTTCACTGTCATAACAACCTCTAATTTGCTCTCAGTTGTTATTTCTATAACACTTATGTTTTGTGTTTTATTTTAAATATTTTTTCAATATTTAGGTCTAAAATCTGTATAAGCTGGATATAGCGTTAAGACATGATTATAATCTTTCTAATCAATGATATTTAAATTTTTGCATGTTGGACAGGTAGTTATGTAGGGCCGCAAGTCATGTAAATTGGTTAGTGAAAATATGATTTATTAAAAATCGAGCAGTTTAAGAACTTTCCTTTTGCTGCGATCCTAGCTACATAGTTCACACAATTTTACTGTAATGTTGCAGTTCAGAGGTATACCAGCTGCGGTGAATCAACAGCTAAAACCTAAGTTTTCTTTTTACAGTTAACACCTTAATGGAGTAAATCACGAAGACTTGAGGTTAAAATGCTGACTTATATGATTTATGATTACAGAAACAAAAATAAACACTTGACACACCTTGATGTATATTTTGTGATATATTGTAATTATCATTAAGTATAAAATATTGCTCTTCATGGATTGAAGTGTAAACATTTTCTAGCTATTATTTTTTCCAGTATTAATAATATAAGACTGCTGCTCAGTTATCTAAACACAACCCCTTGATCCGCATATCTCAAATATTCAGATAGGCGTTTGAGCTTACTGCATCTTCCTTAACAGATTTAAAGGAAGTATATAATAACATTAATGTAAAAAAAATACGCTGCATAATCATCCGTAAGTGTTCCACACAGTCATGCGCAATGTAGAGAAATGTAGGTGATGCCTAATATCTACCCCATGCCTAATTTCGCTCGACACCGGCGCTGAAGGGTTAATCTCTCAACAATTACGTTATTCCATATTAACAGTTACTGTGTTTTCAATTTTTTTATTTAGCAACATGGACACTACGAAATCAGGCCAAATGGAAGATTTAATTTTTGCTTTTCTTTCCAGAAAATAACATTGTGGTAGGAATTTAAAAAAAAAAGGTGCAAAACTTGGAGAGTTTCTGCCAAAAATAAATGTATTTGGAATTAAAAATATAATTGTCTAGTGAACGTTTCTCAAACATGCAGTACAGTCTTTTTTCCTCTTTTTTATACACAAATCCGAAATAATACCCCTTTAGGAATTGTCAATGCAATTAACGGTTTCAAATGACAAAATGTTCAAAAAATTAAGCAAAATCACCTAACTTGTAGCCTATTATTTGATTAAGCGAATACAAAATATTACAAGACAAGGTTAAAATATGTCACTACCCAGCAAACACAAGACGTTGAATCAATAATGGCTTAACGTTGGTCCAGCGTCGTAGATGGACCAACGGTAAAGACTATCGATTTAACGTCTTGTCTCTGCTGGGTAGGAGTTAAATCTTTAATTTAAATCTCAGTTTAATTTACCTGATCCGCATCACAGTAAATCATTTGCAGAAACCCAGAGAAGAACATATCACGATACAATGCGTGGTTTACCAGTCCTCCCGTCAGATATACATTCTTACAGTTATACAGACGACTTGATAAGTAGATGGTCTGACACAGGGAAGCTACATGTGCCGATACTAATGCTTTAGCAATGTCCTCTTTTCTGAAATGGTCTGCAATAAACATACATATTTGACACACTGCAGCCGATACTTGGTACGTTTGTGAGAATTGATTTACATTAATTCTTCATGGATATCATATTGACCGCACGCATGTTTTTTTGTTTCTATTTTCATTATGTAGAGTGAGATCCCCGCACGGAAAATAAACTTCTTTTTTTTTCTTTTTCTTCTTCCTCTTCTTCTTCTTCTTCTTCTTCTTCTTCTTCTTCTTCTTCTTCTTCTTCTTCTTCTTCTTCTTCTTCTTCTTCTTCTTCTTCTTCTTCTTCTCCTTCTTCTTCTTCTTCTTCTTCATCATCTTGTTCTTCACTAAGAATCTCAACTTCCAATTATTTCCATTAGAAAAGATAAGATAATATTCTTGGTGGCATGGGCCTTAGAACATTAACCTTAGAACATTAACCTATATTTTTATTTGAACTAAGGGGGCTAAAGGGTTTTTTTTAATTTAAAAATCAAGATGAATGTCTCCGCAAACTATTTCCGATTTATTTGAGAACATACGTTATGGGTCTACAGCAATTATAAATATTTTACTGCTTCAGTGCGTGGATCGACTTTAGACGTCAGATTCTGACGTGAGATTCTGACGTATAAAGTTGATTCTCGCACTGAAAGGGTTAATACTTTAATGTACCGTTAGTAGAACAAATATGAGTGACAGCTAAGAGCCCTAGACCAATCCTATATTTAATACAAGAAATCCTATTTACATCACGACACTCTACCTTTATTAAGAGATGCCGCTCTGCCAAAAGAAAACACTTCCATCAAATCGGGAAACGCGTCGTAAGATTCATCTTTCCCAGATTTCTTCAGCTCTTTCATCATAATAGAAACATTAGCTTCATCACCTCTCTCAGCCAACTCCATTAACGTATCGTAATCCTGCATTGAGTTCAAATCTTATTGATATTCTATATTTTAATACAAGGGTTGTAATTAGATGCAGATGCGAGGGTTCATGCAATAGTGTCCTCGAAGTAAAACGTCATATCTGCCACAATGTTATAAAAGTATTGGGTCGACTAGCAACATCTAAAGGCTCCCACACACTACAAAGACTCCCCGCGATTGCTTAAAACGCGATAGTCGTGGCAGGTTTTAGAAAATCGCAGACAAGCTGGTTCTGCGACGGCAGCATGTCCCACTAGAAAGACTGTTACCGACTTGGCGTCGTCAACTACAGCAGCGATCCTAGTGGTGACCGTGTAGGCCCCCTAGTGGGTTTTCCGGAGGCAATATTGAGATATTACGATTGCGTCGCAGGACATGCCGCACCGCAACATCTGCCTACGATGGCTACGACCAAGACTGAACTTGTACTTGTTCAGTCTTGACGACAGCTTCCGATGCGACGGAAATCGACGAAATCGTCCTAGGAGTGGCTACACCGCACCGATTGTTTAAGATTATCGTCGCGTCTTAAGCAATCTGGGACAATCCTTGCGGTGTGTGGGAGCCTTTATGATTGTCAACTGTGACAAAATCTGAAGAGAACATATGCAGCAAACACGACACACCGACACAATGTTGGTCCAATGTTGGCCCAGCGTCGTAGACGTGGGCCATCATTGGACCAACATTGGGTCGATGTGTCGTGTTTGTTGGATATCTAGCCAGAAATGTTCACTTCTCAACAGCTCAGAGCTGCAAGATTGTTGAAAAAACAATAACTGATCACCACTTATTTGTATAAATTCGAAATGACAATAATGTAGCGCTTATGAGACAAATACGACTATACCTTTACATCCAGAAGTAATGAGGACATCCCAATCAAGAATATTCCAGATTGATTGGTTCCGCCCACCATCCTAGACGTACCATCTCGTTGAACCTGAAACAGCGACTATCACACTTCTATAAAGGGTCGTCATGATTCGCTGAGTAAACATTGTGGGCCCACACGCATGCGCATCATTGTCAACGTCCACATTAGCGGGTCCGCCGCAATGTAAATATTGTGTTCCAGTTAAGCAAAACGACAGAGCTGCTTTAAACATGGTCGATTATTATAAGATATGTATTAAATGGGAATTTAGACACAGTCTAATACTTAATGATATATTTTTAGTGATTTCTACCTATGTATCGTATTCTCTTGCTGATATATTCCTATTAATTTCCAAATATTGATTCAGACGCAAATCGAATGTGGTTATTCCGTAATAGTGATCACAAAGCTATGTAACCTTTCAAGTGCTAGTGGTGAATATTATGAGTCATCTGACATATTTAAAAAACAACTATTCAATAGAAAACGTCTCCACCCATACAAATCTGAACGTTTTGAGATTAAATTTAACAGTTTATCGCTAAACACAACTACAGTCGTTTTCAATCCATTATTAGCCCGTAAAATCACTCTTATTGTGAATTAAATCAGCGTTAAAGCTTTGCAAATGTTTGGTCTCAAACTAAGCAGATATGAGTAATTTTCCCCCATTTGAAGTTGTGGGTCGCGGTAGCGAGACACAACTTCGAGTGGGTGAAATTTAAATGATTTAATTTATGGTGTTAAGGGTTTAATATATGACACATTGATATTTTATATTAAGTACTTTTCATTTACTGCGACGCTAGCAATTCACACTGCACAGCGAATGAAAATATTCTTAAACATAAAAAACTTAAACACACCACGTTGAAATTGCCAGCAGTTCCAAGGCTACACAGCAAAAGAGGATATATGTCCTCTTCTTCTGAATAAGGCTTTTCTGTCATGTCATGATTTATGTACGTTTGTATGGGATCTATCTCTGATTTGCTGAAACATGTGTTTAAGACATTGTTAGTTTGAATATACAAGGCGAAATTCTGTTTTTAACCAATAGAATACATTTGTAATGGATCCTTGTCTTGATAACTCATTAGAAATTAAGAGAAATCCATAAGATTGGATAAATAAATAAACATTTTCTGATGATTTACCATTCCATTTTGAACAAATCCACCATCATCTGTCGCATAGGAGGTCCTAATCCTGCTGTTAGTTGTTGAGCTCGATCCGTGGCGGGCAGAATCACTTGTGATCGAGGTAATGTATCACACAGGAAGCGGAAAGCTTTTATCATTGAGTCTATCTCCATAAAAGTTTCTATCCTTAAAATTGTATTATTTTACACTGTACAAAGTGCGAAACACACTCAACGCGAACGCGTTTAGTGTGTTTTTTACGCTTCATAGTTTATTTGTACAACTGAAAATCATAATTAATGAAGTGAAGAAATGTATGTATCAATACATCGTGTAAGGTGAGTATTGATATATTGAAATTGAATTTTTTTTTATATAAACAATGAGACCAAATGTCTTTTTTCAATTTGAAATCATCATAAATGTCTTAGTCAGCTCTCCGGTTCATTTGAATACATTAGTTGCGAGTCTACTGGCATTATAAAGATGTTACGCTTTCAGTGAGAGGGATCGACTTGAGACGTCAGAATCTGACGTCTATGGACGTCAGATTCTGACGTCTAAAGTCGGCCCCCTCGCTGATAGTGTGAAAAAATATGTTTTAATATGTTACGATGTAATACTCTAACACACAGAACATACATACTGCATTTCTTAATCACAAACTCCGATATAAGTTGCGTACATAAAGCATTGTGTCCAGCTTATTACCTTGCCTTAAAATTCGTTTCCAGATATTCCTTGATTGTGTTTCTGACAGAGACTCCTGTCGCATGCATCACATTCTGCTCGTTATCGCTTGTTGTTTCTTTGTGCAGATCAGCTCGTTCTTTTACTAAATTAATGGCTTCATCAATGTTGTCCTTCGGGAAACGAGCGCAACAGAGGCGGCATTGCTAAACATGAAATACCATATATAATGAGTTTGCAGTAATTACGTTATTTTGTATCAAATACAATTGATTACGAAGTCGATATAATAAAGATTCTAGAATTAATATATTTAGACCACCTTGATAAAATATAGTTTGTTATTCCGATGTGCAACATTACCCACAACTCCACATGCAGTTTTATTATACAGTTATTGCGCCAGTCAAGTTATAATGAGAGAAACTAAAGTTTAAATTGATAAGTATCATCAAAACGTTTGACATCTGTTAATCAAGCTGCCCTTATTCTGATAAGTTAATTTATTTAAATTTTCACCCACATAAGGTTGTGTCTCGCTACCGCGATCCACAAACTTATGTGGTTGAAAATTAGTCATATTTGCTCAATTTGAGCACACATATTTGCAAATCTTGATGTTTGCACACATATTTCCTTTCCAATGACAGTGATTTTATTGACTAATAAAACATTTTAACCCTTTAACCGCCAAATTATTCAAACTGAATTTTCACCCTCTTGAAGTTGTGTCTCGCTGACGCGATCCACAACTTCAAGTGAGTGAAAATTATTCAGATTTGACAAAATGGAGGTCAACTGTTTTCAAATATTGCTGATTGATGTGACATTTTATCTTTGCCATGTTTAAAAGGTTGTACTTATTGTGCTAATAAAAATGAAAACCCGAAGATATGCGGCACCGGCGGTTAAAGGGTTAAAAATGATAATAGTCGTGATCAGCAGGATAAGGGTTAAATTAGGAAGAAAAGACGAACAACAACAACACCCATTATAGTTGTCTCTGTTATCAACCCATTTTGGACAATTCAAATCAAAATGAAATGAAATGAAATGAATGGGGATTTAGGCCACCTTTGTGCACATATAGGCTAAACTGGGCTCCTGAGGAGTGATGTGATGAATCATGTGATGAATGAGATGGCACTGCCCTCCAGACACAGGATTCGGAATTCGATCCCGTGCTGTCTAAGGCCGAGCACGCTGCCTCACGGTCACGGAGGCTCCCCACAATATTGAAGCTTTACGAATGAGCGGACAGGATTTTTTTTGTTTCTTTGGAGCATGAAGGCCTGAGTGGGGTTCGAACTCGCGATCTCAGACTTTCCAAGCAGGCAGAATTGACCACTGCACCACGCCCCATGCCCTAGAAAAAAAAATATGCTAATATCGCAAATTTAATGTTCCTTTCTCTATCATATTTTTTGCTTTAAAAGACAAATGAAAAAGCTGCATAAAACGGCTATGGAGGTGATTGACACTTAAAGGGTTAACCCTTAACCTTGAAAGCGCTGACATATTTTGGTATAAACCATGGAGATCAAAGGGGTTTTTTCAATTTGAAATCATCAAAAATGTCTTAGTTAGCTCTTTCTGATTCATTTGAATACCTATGTTATGGGTCTACGGCCATTAGAAATATTTTTACTCTTACAGTGCGGGGGTCGACTTTAGTCGTCAGAATCTGACGTCTACAGACGTCAGATTCTAACGACTAAAGTCGACCCCCGCACTGTAAGGGTTAAACCACTAAAATAGGTAATATCAATGTTTTAATATCAATTTTCACCCACTTGAAGACTGCTTGAAGTTTTGTCTCGCTACCGCGACCCACAACTTCAAATTAGTGAAAATTGCTTATATTTGATTAATTTGAGACCAACCATTGGCAAATCTTGATGTTTAAACACACATTTTTTTCCCAAATAACTGCGATTTCAAAACTAATGAAACAGATTAAAAACTACTATGGTCCGCTTCAAGGGGCAAAGGGTTAGGACATTGACCTCCCAACACAGGCTATTGGTATATTTGATGGACTCACCTCGATATTGAGACCGGTGTCCTCCTTGTCGATATAAACCACTTTACATGCTGTACCTCCTGAAACAGTACACTACAATCACATTAATACACTCTCTGACTGGCGACATTAACAATTTGAAAAGTGGCTTTAAAACAAAATTGTCTTTCCATTTTGCAATGACTTGATCTCAATATCATTCTAGTAACCCAATATAATGTCATCACTACATTCATGTATTTACAAACTGTGATGATTAGTGGTTATATTATATTGCATAACTTATGCAACGGATACAAATCGAAGTTGCATCCATTTTCTGGTGCTCTCAAGGGCAGACATTGTCTTCCTGGCTACGCCCCTTACATGACAAATATTGACAGATTGTCAAATTACAGCAACCATATGCATGTTTGAATTTGCACCATTGGTTAACACATCTATATAATATATTTTTAAGTGTGATTGAAAGCTTTTAGATAATTTACCGATATCAAATGCGCAGCCAAATGAACCATCAAAACTCGCACGAGGAGCTATACACTCCGCCAAGCTCGTCATCTTTAGGTACCGGGCTTCTGCTTCAACACATGTATACTAAAAATAAACATCAACAAAACATATACGTATATGTCTATACAACATAGGTAGTATGTGAAGTGATGTATATTACAAAGGGTGATCGGTTGTTGAGCTATTGACAGCCTATCTGGTACTTATATGACTGTTATCAGTGCTGCACAACATGAACAAGGTCAAAGTACAGCGAATAGTTCCAATAGAACCGACGTTCATCTACATAAATGTAACATTTCTCATCACTTCGTACCTTGAATGTGAAAGGGTTCATCTGCCACTTTTCGAAATGGCAGATACACCCTATCATATCAAAGGAGACGACCCGTTTATCATATATTATAATTATAATCTAGCATTTCCCATTACTCAAAACTTTATATATATTGGACAGTTTAAATGGTATTCATTTTTTAAGCGACATACATTGGATATAATAATAGAACTTGACATCCATAATATTTCTTACACACCAAGTGAAAAGTTAATTATAATAATTATCATCATGTTGATTAATAAACGAAGCAAATTGTAAGAAAACCAGGTTACCATTTTTATGCGAATTCCGAGTACAATCATAATACTTGCAGTTATGGTGATAAATTGCACCCACGTATCGCCGTGTGATGATAAAACTAATGTAAAAAACCTCTTGCGGATGATGAGATGAATGAGATGACACTGCCCTCCAGACACAGGATTCGAAATTCGAGCCCCCCGTCGGTCTGAGGCCGAGCACGTTACAATATTGAATCCTTCGTCCCAAATAGGAAGCTTATTGCCACTTTAAAATGTGACTATTACACTGGAAACCACCGAATTTATCTGGCATATTAATATAATGTTTGTTTGCTCCCTCCGACTCAAAATGTAGCTCTGAAGAACAGTATTCGACCCATCACGCTTTTCCAGGAGCAAAGGCCCAGCCCACGAAGAATCTTAAAATTAAGATCATCCTAACTTTCTCTTATTTGCATTAGAAAAGTTAAGATGATCTTAACTTTTCTAATGCAAATAAGAGAAAGTTAAGATAATCTTAAAGCAGCTCATTGGGATGACATCAATTTTCCTTTTCAATTTTGTACTGAAGTAGTGTATCCCCCAGATCATGATTTTATTTTTTTCAGAGTTTATAGATTTGTTTAACTATTTTTTATCAGCATTTCTATGAAACCGCTTAAAAACCAAACAAACTTTTTGTATACATAAACACTTGCTAAAGGACGGTTGAATATTCCCACAGCATTGGGCCACAAGCTCACGCCGTCGGCCCAGCGTTGGGCAGACAATCAGTGTTGCAGGTGTATCTTCTCATGTCCTGACTATAAGACACCAATTAGCGGCGATTGCTTTGATCTCGCCGTCCAAGACGTGGGAATATGTGGTGAAAAGTGCTGTATATTGCTGACTTGTTTTGTTTACATGGCAATATACGACCTGGAAATATATCTATTTCACTCTTTTTTTCGGTGCTTTAAAATGGTTTTTGACTTTTTTGTATTTTTAGTTAAGATCAGTAGGCTAAATAGCTTCATATAAATTAAATTTGCAAAATTGACAAAATTGAAAATGTCTCATCCCAAGGAGCAGCATTAATTATAAGATTCTTTGTGGGATGGGCCCAAGGGGCCCGTTTCACTATCATTCTCGCTCAGATATAGCTTATTTGCATATGAGGATCGTGAAGATTTAACGAGTGGGTCAGAGTGCTCGTATCCTCCCTATACATGTTAAAGAAGGATTCAAACGAGGAAAATCAACGAGATTTTTTCATTTACGTAAGCGGCGGTAATTAGGTCACGAAAAATCTGGAAAATAGCGTACCAAAATCGCGCCCCAGGTGCCCAGCCCACTAAAAATCTTACAATTAAGATTATCTTAAAATTTTCTTATTTTTATCTTAACTTTTCTAATAGAAATTAGAAAAAGTTAAGATAATCCTAATTTTAAATTTCTTACTGGGATGGGCCCCTTCAATTAAAGGGGGTGTTTCTAAACACAGAATATGATTTTTTATTCAATATTACATGGTTTTGCATTATTACAACCTTGGGAATGTTACTCCGGTGTCAAAGTTTTCATGTTAATAATTTTGTAACTGGTAATAGCTTTCTCAAAGACATGTTTCGCCCCGAATGTTATTTAATATACCAAAACATGAATAAAACTCAATTCAATAAACATTAAACACACATTGGAAATTATTAAAATCATTTTTGTCAATATCAGGATACTATTTTGTATTAAATGACCTTTGTTTAAAACAAATAGAACCATTTAAGTATAATATTATGATGTATTTTATTGTTATCAAACATCGAGGCTCGACGAATAAAACAAATTAGTTCCAGACCGGTCAGCGGTTCCACAAGCTGGAATTTAGTGCTGGTATATTATTTATTATTTTACTCGTGATCATTTCTGGCCTATATGCAGGTACTCATTCACACTTGAGTGTATCAGAGCCCATGATGGTTAACGGTGATCTATCACCCCTTATATGGTATGAATAATTATGTCCTTATATGGGGTGATTGGCTATCATGTGACCCTCTCAGAGGGTCACATGATAGCCAATCACCCCATATAAGGAAACATATGTGCCCCATCTAATGGCAACTTTGAATTATTTGTCACAAAATTATTCATACTATATAAAGGGTGATAGATCACCTTTTAGTGGTTTAGACAAGTATAGAACATTCACCATGTTGCAACGATGTCCCCTCACTTATTTGGAACGAGAAAACGGGTACTTATCCAGACATTACAGTAGCATAATCAAAAACATTATAATGTCATATCTGTAAAAAAAATATTGAATTATCTTAGCATTAGATTATATCGTTATACCTTTAATATGAAAACATAATTTTACGTCAGAAAACCCTAGCTGCACATGAAATGATGTATGTCATGGCAAATTTCTGCTTCATCTTCACATTATCTTGATACCTTTTAGATTTTAATCTAAAATGATGATGATCCATGCTCATACAAGACTGTCTGTCATATTCTAATGCCAATACAATTGTAATGTATTACAATAATACTTTCTAATACCGATAATCATATGATACTTTCCAAAATAATAATTATCTCATATTTGAAAATGCCATAAGGATTTTTAAATGTACAACCTCAAAACAGGTATTTTCCATTAAACTATGACCCCAATGTTATGCACTAAAAACACAATGCAGCATACACGCTATAAAGGGGTGATATTTAAGATTGGTTATTGGACATGGTGTTAAATTCTCTGGTATCAGTTATCTCGAAACATCCGCGAAAATTGAATAAATCCTTTCTGTTCGAGTTCTTTGGGCTCACTTGGGCTCACTTACATGCGCATATCGTATACGTTATTGATTTGTGATGGGTGCTCTGCGCACATAATGGTCCAACTTCCTGCATAACAGCAGCTATCGCTCCCGTAGAAAACTACACAATCATGGCCATCATGAAAATAGGACGTGTTCTGTAAACGATACAGGAACACAAGACAATAGCAAGCTCTATCCGTCTACACATTGGTCTACTTTTTATGTGTAATCTGAGGTTTTTCACTGCTCATGTTTTTATGTGTAGTCTGGGGTTTTTCACTGCTCATGTGTGTTCCTTCTATGTTTTGTATGGTGAGCTGCTTTAGTCTAATAATAGGCCTATGTCTGATCAATATGTTAAAAAATTCAATCACCAACTGTTCACTCACTAGGCACGTTTAGTCTTTTTGACAAGTATGTCTACAACAATAGGGTAAAAATATATGTTAGTACTGCGACATGTATATTATATGCGATTTTTTAAAATACCATTTAATTTTTTACCATTGTCTTATTGGATACGCCAATTACTGTAGCATAACTATGCACTTGAATATGTTTTAGGTTTCAACGCATTCCAGAGTGTCTTTTTTGCTACTATATCTATATATAATTAGTATGTTTTACACAGTAGCTATTTTATCTCTGGTTTTGGTGCGGGAGACAAGATGATAGTCCCCTATGTTATCTTGACAATGCCTTTTAATTTTATTTTAAGTAGTAGCCATTTATAATATCGAAATACCCAGTTTTTAATATGGAAATGCCACTTGACATGATTTTAGTTATTTTTCTCACACCATGTATATTGGCATATGATTTTACCAAATTAACAATATTGTATATACATGTATATATATCTCTTTCATTTCTATGATAAATGGGTCTGTAATGACTTTTTTTCTGTCAATAAAATATCTGTCTGTCTGTATACATTGGTTCTGAGCCCATATAATTATTTAAAATATTGTATCATGTATAAAATGCGGCTGTTTATGTTATAAACTGAGAATATAACTGGTATGTAGTTAAAGTTTTACTACAATAATCATACTTGATTTAGTGTGGAAAAAACATACTATCTATGTTAGCAGCAGACTTAGATGTGTGTTGCTAACTTCGGAAATAGATTAAAGTTTCTGGAAAGGTTGTGTATATAATTTCACATCTCCACATTATTATGTTTAGGTCCATGTTGAAACAAATACTGCAAATATATGCTGCAAAGGAAGTATTAGTACTAAGTTACGGAGCCTCAAAACATGTACTATAACACTAAATTTGTGCAATGAAAACTGAAATATATTGCAACATAACCACCATAGTATTGACACTCATAGTAATTGCAAACAATGTATCCAATATTTTGATTAAATAGTAACGCATAGGCCTCATTGGGGTATATGAATTTAACCAAATGAGTAGTGTATATTTTTGTAATGGCTTTTTTGCCTTGGGCATGAACTTGACTTAACATGTTGACGAAATTTCCAGTTTCAAAGGTAAGAAAGCTCATATTTAGAAGAAGTAAATATATTTTATGTCTATTTTGATAGCTTCTACTCTATTGACACATATATGTATTTTTTTCTCATTTTCATCCCCTCTTAGATGTAGATTGTAGCCGTAATCACCACCTAGACAACAGAAAATTGAAACAAAATAAAAATAATAAGATCCAACCATAAAGTCCCTAGTGTGAGGAATCTTTTCTTTAAGATGCTGAATCAAAACCAGGGAAAATCACCAAATGGTGGTAATTATTATATAAGATAAGTACAGAGGCCCACAGTATCTATAACGGTAATTTTAGTGGAGACAACATATTGATGAGAAAAACTATGAGATCGGTAAGAGATTGGGTGGCAAAATCAAGTGATAGTCAGGTACTTTAAAATTAGGCTTGATTCATTTATGGATTTTTTACGATGAAAATAGCGGGCTGTTTATTCTATATCATGTTACTGTGGGAAGTCAATTTCCCTGCAAACAATAATAGGTAGACGATGGGACAATGTCTTGTGTTGTCTTCAGTAGTTATACCCCCTCCCCCCCCCCCTCTAAATGGTCTGCTTTATGCCGCATTTTTTACGATCCACGCTGATAGGAAACCCACCAAACACAAGACAGCGAAACATTGAGCCAATGTTGGTTCAATGTTTCGCGTGCATGTGAAACCGGTAGTACTCGTCTATTGTGTGGAAGGTGTCTTTTGTCCAAGCACTTAAATAACAACCAGGCCCATCAGACGCTGGTTTATGTGTCTGGGGAAGGAGCATTTCTGAAAGCACAATTAATGGTAGAAGATGAGTAGTCAAAAAAGGTACCGCTACGTAGTGCCCGAGGTACTGGCTGACGATTTTGATGTGACACCCCGTGATTTGGTGACAGGACTTGAACAAACTACAACTTCTCATGGACTGCCTCATATTGCAAGAGCAAAAGGTAAGCACATTTATTTATATAACATCGCACGTTATTTTTCCACTGTGACGCATAAATATTAATGTGATCAGTTACGACTAGAAAGTGTTAAACTAATATATAATATGCGAGGCAGGATTGCACAACCGTATGGGTCACATGTCTTGCTAACTATCTAATTTAAAGTAATTAATCCCTCACATGTTTAAAAGTAAATTATGTATTCAATTACTAAAATATATTTATATATATATTGGTCCTATATATTTATACATTCATTCAATGATACAGAAACAATACAGGTCTTAAAATTCAATATAAATTATGGAATGATATGTGACTTCACGTGGGTGACAAACGAAAGAAAATATCGTTATCATTAAAACAGTGCCACGAAAATTGTCTTTCTAAAACCCCTAGGTATAGGATATTAAGTTGATCTTCGGAGATAAAAAGTGATGCTTTGATGCATCGTGAGGGTTTAAAGGGTTAAATACAGGATTTGAAATTTAGCATATCCGGCGGCTGATGTGAACTTAACTAAAAAATATTGTAACTGCATATTTGACCTTCAGGTTCTGTTAAGAAGATATTCTGGACTGTAGCATCTTTATCCACCCTGGCAGCGATGATCACCCATTTGGTGCTGGTCGCCATGTATTACTTCAGCCACCCTGTAGAAGTGACTGTGTCACTGCAACAAGAAAACCAGCTTACTTTTCCTGCAGGTAAAAACACTAAAAACACTAATTTATCCACCATACACCCATTTCTCAGCAAGCACGAGATCCAGTCTAACGTTGTAGCACCTTATACGACGCTGAGCTCACATTAGACTTTAAAGCGTTAAGTTTTAACAACTTGAAGTTGTGTCTGGCTGCCGCGGACTGGGGCCTTGGTGCGGTGGTAAAACTGCCTCCTCGGAAAGACGGTGATCGGGCGTTCAAACCCCACTCCGGCCTAGAAGTTTCAAAGAAAAAAATGTTTCTTCTCCGCTCACTCGTAAAGATTCAATAGTGTGGGGAGCCTCTGTGACTGAGAGGTAGCGTGCTTGTCCTCAGACCGTCAGAGCTCGAATTTCGAATTCTGTGTCTGGAGGGCAGTGTCTCTCATTCATCTCACAATCCTCATAGAGGTTCACCAGTTTAGCCTATATGTGCACAAAAGTCGCCTAAGACCCTATTCACTTCATTTCATTTCATTTTGTCTCGCTTCTGCGACCCGCAACTTTAAGTGCGTAGACATTAATCACATTTACCGAATTTGTATAATTAAATTTGCCATTTTGGCAAATGTGATGCTCATTTTCCCTTTAAATTTATTAGTTTATACGAGACTTAAAAAGGATAAAAACTGCTATAGCCTAGATAGTAGTTTTAAATCAATCGTATTAGCCGTTTAAATCACAGTAATTGGGAACAAAATGTGTGTTTAAACATCAAGGTTTGCGAATAGTTGGTCTCAAATAAAACAAATAAGGGTAATTATCACTCACTTGAAATAAATGTATTATTATGGGTCGCGATAGCGAGACACAACGTCAGGTGGGTGATAATTGAAATAATTTAATTTAGCGCTGTAAGGGTTGAAGGTTAAAACAACCCGGGGTGGATGTCTCCTCCTTCTGGGATAATAATGAATATATTATCTAAAATGACAAATCATATCTTGGAAAGGCTAAAATGTTTTCATTATATCAATTTTGTCATATATATGAATAATCTCTTGTATGGTTTTAGTTTTCTTAGAATAACATCGTCATGATATTTTCTTTACTTGACATGCAATACAAGATAATTAAAGCAGCACGAAATATCATACACACTGACCATGTTGACATTACAATCCAAATGGTGACGTAAATAGATTAAAACAGTAAATATATTTTAAACATGATGCAAAATTTATACATATAATATATATGTGTTTACAGTTACAATTTGTAACCTGAGTCCAGTAAGAACCTCAGCTTTGCAGAAAGAATTGGCTGCCAGTAACATAAAACAAGATGCATTGGTCAGAAAACGGAGAGCTGGTCAGTTATTAATTACATTTATTGATGATCATTTTATATAGTCGTCATGGATTTGTCAACAACAGAAAAGTATTCTTGTAAATTACCTAACTCGTTAAGTGTCCCCCCCCCCGAAAACCTCCTCATGGACATTGAAATCACTCTTTTAATTGCATGCTACATTTCATGCTGAAAGTGAAATGTGTAGTGCCTTACATGTTTTAAAACGGATGTATTGATTTGTAGATATTATGGTAAATCAATAGCTCCACCAGTTATCCAAACTGGTTGATTGATTGTTTGATTTACTTTTCATGTATTATTTCAATGTTTCATGGATGAAGGCCTATAGGTTTGACTAATGAGGCCTACTTAGAATAAAAGGAATTTGACAATCATATAAATATGCTCAAGGCACCCTTCTGTCGAACAAAATAATTAAATGGATGTGTTGAACCTTGTTAACGCCTCTCTTGAAGCTGCAATTTTGAATATAAAATACTTATGATTATAATCGGAATGTATTTATAGACAGTCAGCTTATAAAATCTGCTATACTTGTTATTTTTTACCGCATGTTTAGTAAGTTGTGAGGATGGTTGGATCTACTCATCCACATATGACTTATGTTATTACGTCTCCACATCCACCCTGGATCAGCCTAGTGCCATCACTGCGTGTACCAGCTTGGGAGGGGTCCTAGTCAGCACTCCCGACAACAGCAAAAACAACTATATAGCCAGTATATCGTAAGTCAAACCAGAAAACACAGAACGTTCACCCAATGTTACAATAGTGGAAAAATCCCATATCATATTTATCTGTTTTCTTGTGAATTCCCTCTCGCGAATTTGTCTCTCGTTTTCCAAATTTTGAATGTCACATACATTATTCTCACTTATCATGTCACATTTACCTTACATCTCCGCCATATCTGACTAACTTTCAGATTACATTAGCAGGGGGAGGGGGGGGTTAGGTTTTGTCTTGTGATTTAACGTCAGGCATGTTAACAATATTGCCCTGTGTCTTATCAACATACAACGTCATGAGTTCAACATACCTAGAGGGGTACTGGAATGGTCGTTAGTAGTAATATTTTTGCCCCCCACTTGGGGAGGGTCACTTGTGATCTGTTCCCTCTGTTGCATGCTGTACGGCATGGTACGGAAGCACTAGTCTACAGCGATTATCCAAGGGCAGCTGCAGCCTCCTCGTATCTGACCATAATCTTCGGGCGGATTGCCAGTGGCTTACCCTGGCGCCTCCGCTCGACAGCGGTGCCAATGCAGCTCCCGCGTCAGTGCAGGCACTGGTGTAGGCCGTGGTAGCCTTACATAACCAATAATAGAGTGTTTCACATTAGGTCTCTCACGTGGGATGAATGGAGCTACCCTTACACAGCAGGCACAGCCACGTGGAATACATGTAGAATATGAGTGATTGTGCCGCATGGAATAAAAGTTGAAAACGCAAACTCGTGTCACATGTTAATATCATGTGTTTTCCACGTGTTAATGCCACCTATAATACATGTGAATGAACCATGTGTTTTTCACGTGTTAATGCCACCTATAATACATGTGAATGAACCATGTGTTGTCCATGTGTTAATGCCACCTATAATACATGTGAATGAACTATGTGTTTTCAACGTGTTAATGCCACCTTTAATACATGTGAATGAACCATGTGTTTTCCACGTGTTGATGCCACATATAATACATGTGAATGAGCCCATGTTCTTTCCATTGGTTAATGTCACCTATAATAAACCATGTGTTTTTCACTGATGTAAAAGTTATTATAATAAATATTAATAACATTAAATCACTTAATTCACCATTCCTGCACTTCCACCTCTGACACTTATCTGAAAGATACATGAAATATCACAAGTCAAATTATTATTATCAACATTATTATTTTTTTATGGACGCATTGAGACTCGAACCCTCGACGACGAGATTAGCGACTTCACGCATTAGACCATTACCCAGCAAGCACGGAACGGGATTTCCCCGTGGAATCTACGAATGTCATTTACAAGATTTGTTGGCGCCCAGCAGCAGGTGTCTCGTTCCTTCAAGCGTTCCCCTTAGACTATTAAACTTATATAAAGGGAAATCGTATGTCCTAACGTAATATAATAGGGCCTATTCATCACATCATTTCCGAATTGAAGGATTATTAAAATAAACACCAACTTTAAAAAAGGATGATTATTTGTTGTTAAACTTGAGAGGTTAAAAAAAATAATTTAAAGCCGAGTTCTATGGTCTCACACAACTAATGTCCATCATTTTATTTTTGGCAAATGTCGGTAATTATTTTTGTGAGAAACTGTGGCGGCTCCGGAGCAGATACGGGGTGGGGGGGGGGTGATCAACGATGGGTTTATGCCCTACATTTAAACTGCAGAAGTCTATACCGGCGTAATAAGCTACATTTTAATTATAGAATTTAGGCCTAATTTAACGAAGAGGTCCATATCTGACAGGTGTTGAGTTGTTCAGGTACGAACCTAGGCAGCACCAGCAAGCACACAACATTAAACCAATGTTGGCCTAATGATGTTCCGGGTTCACCATTTATCCACGGGAACAAAACCACGTGTAATACGCATGGATACACATGTACACTAATGATCCACTTGAAAAACCCCACGTGGAATGCACATCATAAGGAAATTTAAGCTCAAACATCACATGATATCCACCAGATATACACGTGGATAGGTACACCAATAATCCATGTGAAAAATACACGTGGAAAACATGTTAAACAGAATCAGTTGGCATTCTTCACATGATATCCATCTGATATCCACGTCAACGGGTACATCATTAATCCACGTGGAACAATTCACGTGGAATACACCTGATAATGTACACCAATAATTCACATGATAAATGCAACGTGGATTACACGTGAAAAAAGTAAGGCTCAAACTTCACTTGATATCCACCAGATATACACATGGAGAGGTACACCAATAATCCGGGGGGGGGGGATGGGTGTCACCTCCGCGTGGTCCCCCCTGGGCAACTTCATAGAAGGCCAAGCACACCCAAACGTTTTATTAATATTGTGTTTTTCTCGCGTTATAACATATGGGTCTAGAGTATTTTGCATTACTTTTCAATCTATATAACATCGGTTTGGCGGTAAATACAGAGCATAGTCATTGGTTTGTGATGTTCAATATGATCTGAATCGGTATGTGGATGTGTGTCTAACGTTCTATTAATATACGGGACTGTCATAAGTATTTCTATTGTATGTATTCGTTTTTGTAAATGGTTTCTCTTTGGCATCCTGGTGTTGGACGGGATGTCCGAAAGAAACCATTGCCATATAATTATTTTTTCACTTCATTGTTTTAATGGTTTCGCTGTGGCATCCTGGCGGATAATGCAGCATGTCATAGAGAAGCCATTGCCGTACAATTAGCCTGTGATGACTTACGGTGTCCTCACGGTTCGTGATCGCTCTGTGATGTCCTCCAATATCACAGACCTTATTACCAACTGTGGGGGCATTGTAAGTCTTTAATTTTTGAGAATTTTTTGTGGTTTCATGATTTCTCTGGCCATACTGGCCGAAAAGTGAAGTAAAGAAGACATTTACTTACTTAATTAATGGTTTCTCTGTTCATTGTTTATGTCATTCATATTTATGTCTAAATGGGTTTACTTGTTTTGATTATAGTATATAGTATTATAGTATATGTTATATATTTGTTTTGACAATGACACTGTTTTGACTTAGACTTATAGTTTTTACACAATCACTCCAATTATATGGAGATATAGTGACTTGAAAAGTCGTTCATTTTATAATCACTTCATATTTTACATTATTTATACTGATATTTTTATACCCATTAAACTGTGTTGTAGTGCAGGCGCTTCAACATGTCATCAGACTCGTTACATATAGGTGCCAGGAGCATCGTCATCTTATCATATCAAACACTTTAAACTGAATATTTTAGTACGATCATTCTTTTATTGGCTTAGTCTTTCCTTTACTACTTTAACTATACAATATGGGATATTGTAATACCTGGAATTTTCACTTAAATGGCCATACTGGCCGAAAAGTGAAATAAAGCAAATATTTTACTTACTTACTTACACCAATAATCCATGTGAAAAATACACGTGGAAAAAACAGGCGGCATTCTTCACATGATATCCATCTGATATCCATGTGAACGGGTACACCAATAATCCACATGAGATATGCAACGTGGAATTACACGTGAAAAAAAAAGACTCAAACTTCACTTGATATCCATGTGTAAATCAACACCCATAGTTTGTTTCAGCATTAAATTGCATGGCAAAACCCAAGTCTCCGGCCGTCTGGGGTTAAACCCGTGGACATGCCCAGAACCGATTATCGGGCAAGCGAAGGAAAACGATCTCAATAACCCTCCATGCCCTATCACCCCCACCCTCACATCATCATCTGTAGGCCTACATCATTCATCTCATCAATTGACTCGTCGTTTTTATCGTACTACATTGTAACTTAAATGACAATTTGTGCCGAAAAGTGACGTATAGCAATAATTTACTACTACTACTCAACATACCTAAGTATAATTTTTTACTAACTTTGATACAGGAAACCGCGTCTACATATGTCTGCACGTGTGTTTTCTTACATTTCTTATACGCACTGATACTCATGGACCCCAATTTTTTTTTAGCATTAAACTAGTATTTTAGTTTGTATTATTTTTTCCGAATAATAAATTCAGCCCCTTGCAATTAATGATTAAATGTCTGAAAATTAATGCAAATCTTTGTATATAATGATTTGATTTATGAAATCAACACAAAATCTTTTTGATCTAAGCAATCTGATTTCTCAATTAATATACCGTAAACGACCATTCTGAGTTAGTTGTCCTAATAATGTTATTCCTCAACATTATTCCCGTCCTCGTTCAATGGATCGTCTCTGATTTATGGCTATCCAATACTGGCGGATTATCACCAGTGTCTACTTCCATATTGACCTCTTTAGTTCTTCCCTATTCTGTATATGTTTCCACATAATAAATCCTTAATCTGACTAATCAATCCTTTGATTGATCCTTATTGTTTGGGGCATGTGGCGCAGTTATTAAAATTGAATTCATATTATTACAGAGTAGGCATTTTGACTGATAGAAACTACTGGATTGGATTGAGTCGCAGTACAGGATTTTCAGACTGGACCTGGCATAATGGTGCTGGCTACTCATATACAGATTGGGCATCCACGCCATCCTCCTCTGATGACTGTGCTTATGTAAGCGGAGCTGCTAATGGATGGGAAGGTGGAAGCTGTGCGGATTACAGACGATGCTTATGCGAAGCAGGTTAGTCTTCGAAAGTAGATTGAACGCATTTAAATAGGCATGCCTATGCAAATAATGCACATTTTGACTTCAAATTTACGGATAATTAGGGTGAAATTCATATTAAGCTTAAACATGTTAAACGTTTTATGAATGAGCTCATTGAAGTATTCAGACATGAAATCAGCAGATTTTCATCAGCGCAAATATCAATACCTTTGGGGTGCTAGTTATATTAGAAACTGCAAGAAACCCAGTATTTTGCGGCTAGGTAAGACGCTATAGGATCGTATGGTGTTCTATCTCTATTAAAAGCTCATAGCATCAGGCCCATGCCTTATAAAACGTTAGTTATCTAAGTTTCATTTTGAGGACAGTCCATAATCTTACTCATGGACATGGACACTGTACCAAGTGGCAAACAGTAATCATCATTAAAACTTTCAATTAAGGATAGACTTTAGTCGTCAGAATCTGACGTCTGTAGACGTCAGATTCTGACGACTAAAGTCTATCCCCACACTGTAAGAGTAAAAATATTTCTAATGGCCGTAGACCCATAACATAGGTATTCAAATGAATCAGGAGGAGCTAACTAAGACATTTATGATGATTTTAAATTGAAAAAAACCTTTGGTTGTTTTTTTACAAATTAATTAAGCGCTTTAAGGGTTAAAACTTTCAAGTGTGGGTCAACGTACGTCTGAACCGTTGGCTGCAACTTATACAGATTGTAAGTTCAATACTCATGATATGTATGTAATATAATTTTATATTTTATTTATATACTTTTGACCCAGCGCAAACCCAACACCCAGGTTACGTCTGAGCACACGATTAAGGAACTTCCAGTGTTCTGCACAGATGTATAGATTGGGAAGATTGGGCGTCGGGCAAACTTCTACGTGTTAATAATTATATTGATGGCTGTGTGTACTCTTGGTGTGTTTCTTGTCAAAATAAGCCAAACATGAATGTAAGTTAGGGTCTGAAAATGAATCGAAACTGTAATATGTGGTGAGACCTTATAATAAAATCTATACAGTTGTTTTTTAATTAGCAAAAGGTTTACTGTTTTATTTTCAGATCACTATATGTACTCTACGTGGTATTACGTAAATGGTCAGTCTTATAAACTAACATCAACGTCGAAAACGTGGCTGGAATGTGAAACGCATTGTGATAATATTTATGGATATCTTGCAGTGATCACTGGGAACACAGAAGCAGGACATGTTGACTCTTATATGTAAGCTCACAATCTGACGAACTGCATTAGACTATGTCCAAAACTTAGGATATATAAATACATACATACATACAACGTTGTGCGCAAACTTGTAAAAAAACATGTAAATTTGTAAAACTAGTAAAGTTTTAAAAAAGACTAAACTGATGATGGTGAGGAAAACCAGATGACACTGCCCTCCAGATACAAAATTCTATATTAGAACCCTGGCAGTTTCAGTGAGAAAAAGATACATTTTTATAAAATGCGCACTCAAGGTATGCCTTTTATCAGCAAATTATGTGGCACAAGGTATGCCTTCTGTCGGTAAACTGTGGATTAAGAAACCTGTATGCCTTTTATCAGCAAATTATGTGGCACAAGGTATGCCTTTTGTCGGTAAACTGTGGATTAAGAAACCTGTATGCCTTTTATCAGCAAATTATGTGGCACAAATTATGCATTTTGTATGTTTTTGTCAGTAAACTGTCTGGCACAAGGTATGCCTTTTATTTTTAGTAAAATATGTGGCAGTCTTTTATCAGCAAATTGTGTGGCTCAAGGTATGCCTTTTATCGGCAAATTGTTTGGCACAAGGTATTCCTTTTGTCAGTAAGCTGGGGGGGCATAAGGTATACCTTTTATCAGTAAACTATGTGGCACAAGGTATGCCTTTTATCACAAAAATGTATGTCACAAGGTATACCGTTATCAGTAAACTGTGTGTAACAAAGTGTGCTCTACAGCAGCAAATTGTGTGGCACTAGGTATGCCTGTCAGATCACTATAATAAACAAAAATAATATATTTAATTTATTGCCTATTTTTTATCTACCATGTCTATCATATCCACACTTGATCCATCAATGTCTTTATTTGCAGAACTAACAGCGGCGAGGCCCATATTGGGCTGAAGCGCTCAGTAACCACAGTATCAGACTGGGAGTGGCTGGACTCCAGTACTTACAGCTGGAGCAAGTGGTCTCAAACCCAAGGCAGTACCACAACATGTGCACGGATCAGTTATTCCGGTGGAGCATGGGTAGATGTCGACTGCACCGAGTCCCATTACTATGTGTGTGAAGCGGGTTGGTATTTAGTTTTACTTCATTAAATGATACAATATAATGCGACATATTACAGATAGATGGCGACTGCACCTGTTTATTATCACTTTAAAAATATGTTGTAGGTGTAATATGTCTCATAACTGTAATATATGAAAAAAACAAGCCTTTAATTTGACAAACTGAATAATTTTCACTCACTTGAAGCTGTGCATTGTGTGACCGAGGCACAGCCTCGGGTGGGTGAAGAAAATTTGATCTAAACAATTTAGAGATCTTTTTTTTCAAAATGATGTCATTTGCATTATACAATAATACAAGCATTGATAGAGACTTCAAATAGTCAAATATAGAACTGAAAAACGAGATATTTGGCAACTGTTACATTGTTACAGTGAATTTTTTTTTTATAATAGTAATATATTATAAGAATTATAAGCAAGGTAACATATAAATTTGGTTCAATAAAACGTATTCATTTATTATGAAGTCAGGGTCAGATCATCTGGGATAAACTCCTAGTTAAATATTTTAATTTAACGGATGTATAGTATAATCACGATAATATCCCAACAATGCGAATATACTTTAGCATATTATTATTAGGCCTAAATTGACATTTTTCCAAAGCTAATTATTACATACATCTACGCGTTACAGTTAGCACGTTAATTGACCTTTTATAATTTTGTATGTATATATGGATAAAAACCTAGCTGTACACATTTTAAAGAGCATAAATGTAGCGTGCACTATATCTGTATTGTATATTGTACTATGTCTGTATGATGAGTGTTGTGTAATTTGTGTTAGCAATGACGTTTATTTATATTAGTGTGCAGGATTTCCATCCTGATAATGATTACATTTTCTGTAATTATGTTTTTCAGCTGGAAAAGTAATAACATGGGGACGTAAGTAATTGTATTTACATAGTTATTCTGTAACCACCCATTAATATAATGAGCTTCAATTTGCTATTTTCTAAGTGGGTATCTTATAAATTTGATAATTGTCATGTACTGTGGTAGGAATTGCCGTAGTGAATGCATATATAATGAGAATTCCGGTAGGTAAAGGGGATAGAGTATACTATTCTACCCCGACAGGCTGAGTCGTATAGCTAAACAGCGCCATCATTCAGATGTTATTTAAATTAGGAAGTAGAGTACCATGCATGGGCTGGTAAAGCGTTAAATATAGACAGATTTTAACTCTTTGCCTGCTAATCGCGACTATTGTCGTTTTTAATCCATTATTGGGAATGAAATTACTGTTTATACGTTACAATTTGTAAATGTTTGGTTTCAAATTAGACAAATATGAGTAATTTCAACCACTTGAAGTTGGGGATCGCAGTAGCGAGACACAACTTCAAGTGGTTGAAAATTTATCTAAATTAGCAGGATAAGGGGTAATTATATGGGATTTACACATAATCCAAACACTTCGCTTATTTATTTGTGCAGCCACATCATGTCCCATAGGAGATGAATGGGTGTACTCAATATCACGTAATAAATGCTACTACGTATCAGAGACAGAAGGAACTCAATCTACCGCTGCCAGTTACTGCAATGGGCTCGGGGCAAAACTTGCATCGTCGACAGATGAAGCAGAAAACGACTACATAACACTTAAATCGTGAGTAAATTGAAATTGAGACGTGCTCACTGCATGTTGAAATCCTCATACTTAAACTATTTAGTCTGAAAACACCCTCTTGAATACACAGTTTTGTCTTTTTTTCTGTTACATTATATCTTTGAGTGACATGATTGACTGGTCTGCTCTGTCGGAAATAATAATACATATTTGAGCTATAGCCATTTTTGTGGACATACCCGTTAATTTTACCCGCAAAAACAAGAACAAGATTCATTGCGTTGTTGTGGCGAATATGTCAACGTTAAATGACATGAGTATAAAACACAAATACCCAAGCATTTTTTTCTTTTCAAATATTGCTGACTAAAAACTACGTTTTGGCATTGAAAAAGTTTAATGTGCCATCTGAAATATTTTAATTCTTTCAGCGCGGGGACCGTCTTTATACTTCATAAATTGACGTCTGTATAAAGACGATCCCCGCACTGAAATAATCGAAATAATTATATTGGCTGTGGACTAAAACCCATAACTAAGACATTCAAATGAAGCGAAAATAGCTAACTAAGACATTTATGACGATTTCAAATTTGACATAATTGGATTATTATTATTTCAGGGTGAAAGATAACAATGATAAGATGTACTGGCTATCATTGGACAGAGAAGTTTCCACATCACAGGGATGGGGAGGTTGGGTTTGGCTTGGAGATGGCTCGGCGGTCTCCTGGACTAACTGGGACACGAACAATGGGGAACCTGAGGGTACAGAAAACTGTGTACAAGTTGGGTACACTAATGACTACTGGGACGTTGACTACTGTACAGAATATAGAAGCTGTATCTGCGAAAAGGACAATTTGGACAGTATGTATCCTCCTATCGAGTCAACTTTGTTTTAACCCTTTACCCGCCGGTGCCGCATATATTCGGGTTTTCCTTTTTTATTAGCACACTAAGTACCACATCTTAAATATGTTAAAGATAAAATGTGATATAAACCAGCAAGATTTGAAAAGAGTTGACCTCCATTTTGTCAGATCTGAATAATTTTCACTCACTTGAAGTTGTGGATCGCGTCAGCGAGACACAACTTCAAGTGGGTGAAAATTCAAATTGAATAATTTGGCGGTTAAAGGGTTAACCCTTATCCTGCTAAGTTGTGCGTCGCTACCGCGATCCACAACCTCAAGTGGTTGAAAATTACTCATACTTAGTTTGATGCTGTTTTGGAGTAGGCCCCCTATATATTATATATATTCAAAATAGAAGAAATCAAAAACAAAATGCAAATTTTAAATAAGAGATAAATATTATCAGCTAGATTATAAAATAAAACGGATTCCTGAATTGGATGTATTCAAATTATTATTCATATTTATCTATTTTCTAGGTGTAAAATTTTGTAAATGTATTGTTCTTCGCAACCCACCTAGCTCCCAACATTATGATAGGCCCCACTATAGCTTCAGGTGTGATAGTCAATCCAAACATATTACGCGAAAATATAGTTTTAAAATAAAACGTAGAATTATCGAGTACCGGTACATCAAGAACGAATTCATGTTTTATCAGAGATTGAAAATACGTTTTATTTGTTATAAGCTTAAAAATGATGCCAGTGACCATACATTAACCATTGCCCTGCTGAGTTAATTTATGTAAATTTTCAGTCACTTAAAGTTGTGTCTCGCTACCGCGACCCACAACTTCATGTGCGAATTTCGCGAGGACAAATTCGCGAATTAAAGAATCTCGTTATTATTATAATAGCGCTACTGAAGAAAAATGAAAATTCGCGAATTCTAAACTTCGTGAAAAGTCTAAAAATCAGAAATTCGCGAAAATTAAACACGCAAAAATTACCAGATCTACAGTATTTAAATTCTCACTCACTTGTAGTTGTGTCTCGCTACCGCGACCCACAACTTCAAGTGGTTGAGAATTATTTGTTTAATTTGAGCACAAATATTTGCAAGTCTTGATGTTTAAACACTAATTGTTTTCCCAATAACAGTGATTTGGTCGACTAATAAAACAGATTAAAACAATAGTCGTGATCAGCAGTAAAAGGATTAACCCTTTAAGCCCTCACGATGCATTAAAACATCATCTTACATCCCTGATAACAGACCTGATTTTCCTACAACTAAGGGTTTTAGAATGAAAATTACCATGAAACTGGTTTACCAATACATATAGTCATTTTCTTCAATTTTTCACCCACATCAAATTATTTTCATTCACTACAAGTCGAGAATTGCGACAGCAATTCGCGGCTTGTAGTGGATGAAGATGACTATGGTAAACTCAGGCTTGAAAGGGTAACTAACTGAGTTGAATGATGCAGGTTGTTCTGGGTGGACTACATACAATGGCCATTGCTACAAGCGTTTTGACAGCTTGGAGCATGTTGAATGTGTCACTGAGTGTGACAGTTATACTGACTCCCATCTGGTAACTATTGAGGGCTTATCTGAGAACTCGTTTGTGGCTGATCTGTCGTAAGTTATCAAAATAGTTTCCTTTACTTTCCAATCCTCAATGTATTATTATTATTTAAAACATCTATATAGCGGTCCGTCCAAAGGGTGTTCTGGACCGCTGTACATACTAAAAATGAAAATTAACGAAGTCACGTAAAAGTTAAGTAAAACATATATGAAGTTATAATCAATGTTAATAATACATATTGAAAATTAAAAAATATTATCAGTTAAATTTAATTGTAAAAGATAAAAACGTCATGTTCAATATACAAGTTAAGATTAAAAAACTAATGCAATTCTCTGGTAGCAAAACATTGTTTTCAAAGCTGTTTGTATGATAAATGTTGCTGCACTGTTGTCGTTCATTATCAGTGTCACACCCCCCTACTTTGGTATCACACTCCTGTAATTTAATTCTAATATTTGTTCGTAGAAACAATCAGATAAAAAGACATTTCTACTATCCAGGTCTGATAGGTTCTACATAGGACTAGTACGCGAGCAGCTGGATAGCTATACTGTTATCAGGGACTGGACTTGGGCGGATGGTAGTCCTTATAGCTGGTCAAACTGGTTGTCATCTAGTCAGGATCCGGAATCTGAGGAGTGCACTTTATTACGTACAGCAGGTGAATGGCTCGCTGCCAGCTGTGACGAAACACATTATTTCATCTGTGAAATGGAAGGTAAGTGCCGTAAAATGTACCAATTATATAGTTTAGCTTTATATAATTTGAAAAGGTTTTTCTCAAAGTAATATACTAATTTACTGCGCATCCAACCCACTCGGCACACGACATTGTTGTGACGTTGAATCAACGTCATTGACGTTGATTCAACGTCGCAACAACGTCGTGTGCCCAGTGGAAAGCTATTGTCTGGGCATTTGGTCATATACCTGTTCAAAACGTTCCACAAGCACCAACGTTGGACCATTTATTGCCAAAGCTGTATAATTTTGTTTTTTCAAGGAGCTAAGCTTGTCCCCCGCCGTGGCCGCATATTGGGACAATTCCAGATGGCCTCCATTTATATCAGGGTCATGTTTTAACTAATAGCCGTAGAGACACATTAACTTGATGCTACTTTTCAATGGTTTTCGACTATGTATAATTCAGTTATGATGATTTGGAGTTGATCTGGGAGTAATTAAAAGTAGGAAAATATATATAATTTGCTTTTATTAAAATAACACATTTTCAATGTATGGTAGTGGTTTGAATGATATTCTGTAAATCGTTCTGCTAGCAACACATATGTGTCAGGCATTGGAAATGAGATATCCCTAAGATTGGCAGAAGAGCCAGCTTTTGGGTTTCAGGTGTGTCAGCAATATTAGCCACTTTGAAGAGGAAACCTCGTCGAGATATTTCGTAACAGGAAATAAGTTCAATTGCACTTTTCATTAATTTCTGAGTATGGGAAATTATTTATCTGGTATACTTTCAAATAGATAGAGACAAGGATTGAATTTGACATTTTTCTTTAAATGAGCTATTTATATATAATAATATTATATAGGAATTCTGACATGCTTTCTGGTTTAAATACAGTGGTGATTTCACAATAACAATAGTCGGGTCAATCGTACATAAACCCACTCTGCCGATGATTTCACACACTAAAATCTTGCCATCCATGTATATATGACGTGTGATCCAAAACAACTGTTGTTTTTAGATTTTATTTCAGGTGCTACTTCTTTACTTATTCATTGTCTTAGCAGAAGCATACAATTCCTCTCAAATTGAAAAATAGGAATCATATTTAAATTTTCATCATATGAAATCATATTTAAATTATCCGCGAATAATTTATATAATTTCATATAAGTGTGACTCTTAAAATTCCCGCACTTCAATTGGGTTTTTGCGCAAAATGTAACTGTCAGAAATGTGACAAAATAATATAGCATTTGAAATTCAAACAATAAAGGTAATCATTATCATACATCATACAAGGTATGCCACACATTAAATATTCCAATAATATGCTGACCCTGATAGGTTAACCCTATCAGTGCAGGGACCGTCTTTATACGTCAGAATCTGACGTCTGTAGACGTCAGATTCTGACGTATAAAGACGGTCCCTGCACTGAAATAAATAAAATATTTATAATGGCCATAGACCCATAATATATGTATTCGAATGAAGCGGAAAGAGCTAACTAAGACATTCGTGATGATTACAAATTGAAAAAACCCTATCGTCTCCATGGTTTAACCCTTTTGGGCCTGAATTTACCATTGTCATCTCCATCCACTACAAGCCGCGAATTGCTGTCGCAATTCTCGACTTGTAGTGAATGAAGATGATTTGATGTGGTTTAAAAATTGAGAAAAATTAACAAGTTTTGGTAAACGTGTTTAATGGAAATTTTCGATCTATAACCCTTGATTATAGGAAAATTTAAGCTGTTTTCATGGATGTAAAATGATGCTTTAATGCATCGTGAGGGCTTAAGGGGTTTAACAAAAATATTTTGTTCTAAGGGTTAACGAGCACAGCGGAAAACTTTCTGATACATTTGAGTCCGTATTTCTCATCATGTCATTATAGCAAGGTGAAGGGAACGGATCCCCCTGCTATAAGACAGGATGGTATTTCTTAATGCGATGAAAATGAAATACGAAACTGACATATATTGGGTTGTGCTAGCTCAACAAGGCTCAAAAAACCGTCTCACAGCCAAGAGAGATATCACAAATAATTAACAGGCTTCAGATAAAACGATTATTCATAGATATGTTTTTAATTATGTATAATTCATCAAGGCTGTTTTAACATACATACTACTAGTATCTCGGATAGCATATGGACCACGATCACACGAAAACAGTATAGATAAATGTGTGCATTTCTCAATAGATGACAAATTTACTGTCGTGCTTTTGTACTATTACATGTTGAGATTGTTGTCATTCTACCATCGATATGTAGCCTATAATAGGATTAAGCACTATAGAAGTGCTTGCTTTTGTATACGTAAAAACACGCATATCTTTCAAGAGTGAGTCAAATCTCAAAGGATAAAGCAGGAATAACGTGGTATTGAAATAAAACAAAGTAGACGAAATGTTAAAGAAACATGTACTAATTATGCCACCGTCTACCATGAATAGGATCATAGCACAACTAGGCCTAACCATAACTACAAAAAACACGTATGTACATTGTGCTTAATTAAAGCTGATACCATTATTCTTATTGTAAAGATTTACTTCTTCTGTGTTGTATTTGATAAATATTTCAATCACAAATTCTGTCAGTTGTCACTGTCGCCACGTGTATGCAATGTTAATGTGGTTATGTATAGTTAAACTAGGGACATTTGGCTCCAATATGAAGAACAGTTAGAATATGTGCTGAATGTTATTATTTTACGGTAAATGTTGTTGTTGTTGTTAGTGTTGGTGTTGTTGTTGTTGTTGTTGTTGTTGTTGTTGTTGTTGTTGTTGTTGTTGTTGTTGTTGTTGTTGTTGTTGTTGTTTTTGTTGTTGTTGTTGTTGTTGTTGTGCTGGTTATTATTGTTGTTGTTGTTCTTGTCCTTGTTGTTGCTTGTAGACGTCTGACGTCTAAAGTCGGTCGACTCCGCAATAATAGTGTACATGTTTATTTTTCTGGAGCTGACTATTAAACATCTGTCTAATTCTTCAATAAACGTATCACTAGCAATCCCTATTTAAAAGTGGCTACTATCTGATTCACTTGAGGAAAGTAATTTGTTGTAGGAAAATACATAACCACGGTAGATACGAGAACATCGGATGAGCCAACAACAACAATAGAATTAACTACTTCGGTAGAACCAACAACAACAATCGAGGCTACTACCATAGTGGAGATAGAAACAACAGAAGAACCAACAACAACAGCAAAATTGCCTACAACACTAGAGCCAACAACAACAATGGAGCCCACTACCATAGTAGAGGTCGAAACAACGGAAGAGCCAACAACAACAGCAGAATTAACTACTTCGGTAGAGCCAACAACAACAATCGAGGCTACTACCATAGTAGAGGTCGAAACAACGGAAGAGCCAACAACGACAGCAGAATTAACTACCACAGCTGAGCCAACAATTAAAGCTACTACCATAGGGGAAACAACTACAAAGCCAGAACCAGCAGCAACGATAGAGTCAACTACCATAGAGGGAACAACTACAATGCCAGAACCAACAGCACCAGAAGAATTACCTACGTCTGCAGAAACGGCATCAACAGTAAATCCAACTATCACTGCTGAACAAACATTGGAATCCACCACCACAGTAGAATTAACTACCACTGCTGAGCAAACAACAACATCTATAATAGTAGAGCCAACAACAACAGCAGAGCCAAGTACCACAGCGGAATCGGTAATAACTATCACAACCACCACAGTAGAGTCATCTACCAAATTATCAGATGCAAATACCACAACTATGCCAACAGTGGAACTTACTACCACAGCAGAATTAACAGTAGAACCAACAACCAGAACAACAACAAGAAAGCAAATCAGCACATTAGAGGCAACAACAACAGCAAATCCAACGACCAGAGCGGATCCATCAACAAAAGTACAGAGAATGTCTACAGCAGAATTAACAACTGAGGGAGTAGAACAATCTACTACAGTAATGCAAACGACAAAATTAAATCAAACCACATCAGCTGAGAAAACTAAACAAATATTGGCCATCACGACTGTTGAACTAGAAATTACAGAAGTTGCAAATAATAACATAAATTCCACTAAAGCGGAAGAGCCAACAAGCACCCCACAAGTGCAGAGTGAATCAACAACCATCAAAACAACCGATATATCATCAGAAAAAAACAATTATGGTGAGTCTATATTAGAACAGCACATTCAGAATACAATATTTCCGATAACATGATTTGAATGCATACCAGCCCGAAGCCTTCTCAGGCTGTACTGTATTGTACTGTACTGTACTGTATTGTACTGTACTGTACTGTGCTGTGCTGTGCTGTGCTGTGCTGTGCTGTGCTGTGCTGTGCTGTGCTGTGCTGTGCTGTGCTGTGCTGTGCTGTGCTGTGCTGTGCTGTACTGTACTGTACTGTACTGTACTGTACTGTACTGTACTGTACTATACTGTACTGTACCGTACCGTACTGTACTGTACTGTACTGTACTGTACTGTACTGTACTGTACTGTACTGTACTGTACTGTACTGTACTGTACTGTACTGAACTGTACTGTACTGTACTGTGCTGTACTGTACTGTACTGTACTGTACTGTACTGTACTGTACTGTACTGCATTACATTACATTACATTGCATTACAACCCATTACAACCCATTACATTGTGCTATAATGTGCTGCAATGCTACTGTACTGTTCCAATCTGCTTTGTTGTGCTGCAATGCACACATGTAATTCTCTTCTTTAAAGATATCTAACTTTAGCAACAACTTTATTTGATATTTCATACATGAGTGTACAGTATTCGTAAAGTGTATAAAACCGCAATGTATGTTCACAGTTTCGGTCTGTTGTTGTACATGCTGCCTCGACTCTTTCCTTACTTGTAATACATGCCGTGGCTCATCATCACTAGATGCTTTCTCCTGTGCTAAACCCATCCCTCCCGAGACAACGACTAATACACCAACCAGCAGTAGATATACGAAACACAGCTCATCCGATACAAATAAACCAACCACAACAATGCCCACACAGCCTACAACAACCCAAGTGGAACCAGAATTGAGCTATAAGGGGAACATAATGGATTATTTATCTGATCTGAGTCTCGAGAAAAAACAGATGCTTGGAACTCAGGCAGAGAGCATGATTCTTGATTGTCAATTTGAAGGATCTTCTTGTTTTATATGGTGAGAATGTAAATAATTTTTGAAAAGAGACTACCCAGCAAATACGAGACGTTGGCCCAATGTTGTGTTAATGTTGGTCCATCGTCTTCGACGCTGGCCCAACATTAACACAACATTAAGCGAACGTCTCGTGCTTGCTGGTTATATACTTTCTCCAGTTGGTAGTTAGGCCTATCAATATCCAGCCCGTAATTGTAAAAATAGATTGTATGTTGTGTGCCATAGGCTTATAAATTCTTGTATATATCGTCACCTTGGATATGAAAGGGTGTATCTGCTACATTGCAAAGTGGCGAATACACCCTTTCATATCACAGTCCTACCTGAACGATCATATTTTACCCCCGATCCTAATTTTTTTGTCAAATTCCCTCCCTGATTTATTTATCAGTTTATCAGTGTGTATTTTTGTGTGAACAGCCCTTTTGGGCCAATTTGGCAGTTTCTGTAGAAGTGAAATTGAAAAAAGTTTCCCTACCTACCATATTTTAGTAGGCCATGTAACCGGAATCCCTCCCCCAGAATAGCAAAAAAAATCACCAACCTATACCCGGTTTAGGAATGCCCTGTAATCGAATACAGAGGGGTTTTTTAATGATTATAAGCATTTTTCTTCACTTGAAATGGGAAATTGCGTTTGAAATTCCGGATTTAAATTATTTTTTATGAACAAACAATTCAGCAACACAAGGGTTAAACTGTAGAATGTAAACTGAACATTTATGAATCTAGCTAACAAAAACTTAAACTATACACCATGTTTCTCTTGCAAACCATTCAGGGAACTCTCCACCTTCTATAATCCCGTACACGGGAACTGTTTCGTGTATAATTCCGGATGGAACCAGTCAATAGAAGAACAAAATTCCAAGAAAACTGGACGAAAAGCAGGTATTTATTTGCCAAAAAAAAGCCACAACTGCGGAAATGCGCGAAAATTTGCAATAAAAATGTTAAATTTAGATTCCCTAAAACAATTTAAATACCGTACGTTATAAGTCTGAGTAGGCCCTATGGTAGAGGGATTACATATTTGGGGTGTGAAATATAGCAATATCCAGAAGCTGATAAATAAAATAAGAACCTACTAGGGTTTTGACTGATCTCTTTTTATACATAGATGTTATCGTGAATATTTTATCTAAATATCGAACATATTGATCTTCCATTCAGGTTTGCAGATGATCTTGAATATCAATCAGAATGAGTACATTAAGGATATAGGAGAGAGTGCGGGAGCACGTTTAGTAATTCATCATCAATCACGTATGCCCTTCCCGGAGGATGAAGGCATCACTTTACAACCAGGAGAACTCACCTCAGTGGGTCTCAGACATGTAAGCAAAATAAATAACACGTTTTAGAATTCTGGTGGAATAAAACAGGCCTAACTGCTTTGTAATAAAAAACAACTCATACATTGATGTTGATTGTTTGTGATCAATTTAAACTTGGATAATTATTAAGGGTAGTAATTATTTCATTGTAATAAAAATGAATTGTATAATAATAGTGAATTTTAATAATGCTATTCTTAAAAATAAACATCAAACGCGATATACTTTTCAACAAGATGTAATTCAATTTGTTGTCAGTTGAGGATTGAGCGTATACCTGGCAGTACCAGTGATTGTATGCAAGACACAGAATCTAAAGTCAACCGTTACTCTGAACTTTATCAAGTGAAATATTCGTATACTGTAAGTATACACATGATGTACGCCGCCATAGCAATCAATGTAATCCACCGTCTGCGACGCTGGCCCAAAATTGAACCAACATTGGGTGAATAGCTCGTGTTTTGTGGGATATGTTTCTATGATGTTGTACCAATGTATCTACGCACATAAGGTTTTTTTGTTAAGATGTATCAAAATAAATCGACCTCGTTTTCGTAAATGTTTGCTTTTTGAGGAAACGTTACATTCAAATCGTCAACTGAAACTACTATGATATTAACAATGTTTAGAATAGGTCAGGTAATCTGTATTGAATGTGATCTATGTGTCCTTTTAGGCTTGTGCTAAAACATGCAGACAAATATCAACAATAAAACTTTGTGATTGCTTCGATCCAAATTTTCCAAACTTGCTAGAAAGTGATGTTAGATCATGTAAATCATACAACGAAACCCAAGGTATGTGAACTCGCTTAAATTACCATTGATAATAATCTTTTTATAGTTTTAACTCTCGATGTGTGTGCACTATATGCCTTTTTAATAATATCACGCAAGGGCGAGCGACGGTAATCATGGTAATACAAACTTACTTATGTGTAACTAAGAGATATGGAAAGATTGAATTGTGATATATATATTCACATAAAAGGATTCACAATATTCTAGAAAAAAAGTGTTTATGTGGGTAGCTTCTATGATTGAGTGATAGTCATTCATAGATAATCGTCGATATTTTACATATCACCAATATGATATATACAATGTACATAAATGGCAAGATACGTATATAAATTTTTAGCACATCGAGTGAGCGAAAATGTTTTCTAAACTATTTACTTGTTACTTAACAATAACTTCTTGTGATTGAACTGTTATTATATACACGTATATTGATTTGATTTTTGCTTTGAACAGCTATCTGCATGCTATACGTAGAACAGGCATTTGTTTCAAACAATATGACTTGTGATTGTCCAAACCCATGCCAGTAAGTTATGTCATACTTAATACAACTATCAGTGCACTATTCTCTTGTTTAAAAGGACAGGATACGCTATGTACCCGATCGGCCGGGTCCCACTCATGTTAGGCTCAGGCGATTCGTTTTCGAGATATAGCAGTTTCAAAGTGAAAAACTATTTTTTGAGCTTTGACTCCGTCGTGTACCCACGGTATTGGTCCAATCGTTTATAACCGGTTCAAAATTCACGGACAAATAGTTTTCCGAAAAACGACCGTAGAGTATTAAAAATGAGAAGGTGCTGGAAAACAATGGTACGCAATAAAACGTCGAAATGATAACTTTGCGCTTTAACCCTTTTCCCGCTAAGTTATTTAAATTTTCAGCCAATTGGAGTTGAGTCTCGCTCCTGCGAACCACAACTTCAAGTGGCTGAAAATTATAGTCATATTTGAGACCAAACATTAGCAAATCTTGATGTTTAGATACACATTTCAATCTCAATATCTGTGATTTAATCGGATAATAAACGGATTAGAAACGACAATAGTGGCGATTAGCGAGATAAGTACGCTTGTTGAATTGACGCAACATATGTCATATGTTGAATAGTATCCATTGGATGAAAATTTGTAGGCCCTATTATCAGATAATTGGTCGGTCTGAGATTATATTTGCAATAATACACGTGGGTACTTAAACAATGCTCATCTTCAACAATAAAGTGATAAGTGATGTCAGAAATATCTGGGTGTTAAGATATTTAATTAGAGGTCATTATCCATACGCCCAAGGTTACTGCTTTGCAAACTATTAGGGTTATTTCGAAATTTAATATTTATATGTATAATATATACAGCCTTTTTTTTATATAAAAATTCACTATGTCAATCTTTATGATATGTTGTTTATTTAAATGAATAAAAATAATACTTTACACTTAATATACTTTACAGGGAATCCACGTTTTCCACAACCGTGTCCACTGGAGCATGGCCATCAAATACCTACAAGGTAAATCTAACGTGTTTTCTGCAATTCACGAACTAAAAGATATATTTTAAATACAAACGAATGACTACTTTTGCACCTCACTAACCACAAAAACTATTCAGGCATAGTAGCAGTCACTATTTCATCCATCGCATATTTCAGCTAAATTAGGTATTTCTAAACATTTCTTTTGTGCATTCGACTGAGCGTGAGACAAATATGTATAAAGCTTTAGGGGTTCATCTAAGGAGAATTACACATTATTTGCTCTTTTTGTGCCAATTATGTAATTGGATATTCAATTCTTCGCCCAAACGTCAAAGTACACTTTATTTCTAATTAGACACTCACACTGGAATTCCCATGATCTATTTTGTCTTTCGTCACAGAATGATATCCTATCAAAGTTTTCTAGTCAGCTGAAAGATTTACTGGAAACATCCAGCGGTGGTCACAGCTTGTATGAAGATAACCTATTGAAACTGGAGATTTTCTATGAAGAATTAAACTTCGAAGTCATCAAGGAAAGATATCCATATAAAGTTAGTGCTAAGTCGATTTTTCATGTAGCTAATTCAACCGTTATCCTGCTGATCACGACGATTTCCCATTTTTATTTTGTTTTATTAGTCGACCAAATCACTGTTATTGGGAATGAAATGTGTGTCTAAACATCAAGATTTGAAAATATTTGTGCTCAAACTAAACGAATAATTTTCAGCCACATGAAGTTGTGGGTCGCGGTAGCGAGACACAACTTCAAGTGGGTAAAAATTTAAATACTGTGGATCTGGTAATTTTCGCGTGTTTAAATTCTGATTTTGAGACTTTTCACGAAGTTTAGAATTCGCGAATTTTTATTTCTCTTCAGTAGCGCTATTATAATGATAACGAGATTCTTTAATTCGCGAATTTGTCCTTGCAAAATTCGCGAAAATTAAAACCTCGCGAATATTACGAGATCTACAGTAAATTAATCTAGCGGGATAAGGGTTAAGTATTAATTGTTTTTCTTTTATATTCTGATCAACGTATTGTTCAATAACAAGAAAGGTGGGAAAAAATGAAAATGGTAAAGGACGAGAAAACGAAAAAAGAGTTGTATTTTTTATTTATTTAGTATCTTTTTACTCGGTAGTTTTGTCAAAAATGTAGCCTTATGGTATCACAATGGATTCAGCGACGCATGGGTCGTACATGTCTTATTCAATTATGTAGTTTATGTAGACAATTCAGATTTGAATTAGGCATACAGCCACGTGTTTATTTGTTAAAGATATTTATTTTGTTATTTTTGTCCGCATATTATAGGGGCTACTTTAAATTCTGGATATGACTTGTTTATCCGTTATTCTTATGTTATCTAATTCAATTAAGTATGTCTCATTGTCAATAATAGGCTACTCGTTAGTAAAAAAAACATTTCGACTAAATTAGGAAGAAATAATCTGCTACCCTGTACGTAATTCGTTTTTTTATTTCAGCCACCTAATTTCTTATCTGACGTAGGAGGTATAATGGGACTATGGCTTGGCATATCACTTCTCACGATAATTGAGTTTCTCGAATTTGGCTTTGACCTGTTGATACTAAAGTGGAACACGATGAATCGCAGACGTATTTCACCAGAGGGATCCCCTACAACAGGAAGCAGTGCGAATAGAATTCAACTTCCAGAAGTGAAACATTTTAATCCCTTGTCACATCTGCGAACAGCTGCAACCTGAAGATTCATTTAACCCTTACAACGCTGTATTATTTTTGCATAAACCATGGAGACTATAAAGATTTTTTTCAATTTAAAATCATCATGAATGTCTTAGTTAGCTCTTTCTGGTTCATTTGAATACATATGTTATGGGTCTACGCCCGTCAGAAATATTATAATTTTTTCAGTGCGGGAATCTTCTTTAAACGTCAGAATCTGACGTCTATAGACGTCAGATTCTGACGTATAAAGACGGTCCCCGCTCTGAAAGGGTTAATGATGAATTATTCAAGCCACTAAAGTCTATTTCAAATATTATATTTATATTCTTTAAAAATCGGGTTATAGTATAAGCTTCAAAAGTGAATGATATTTTGGTATTGAATCATTAGCGGACCTTACTACCGTGGAAAATCAATCTATTTGTTTATTAATCAATAAATCAATTCGGTAACTTATATAGCGCCTAAATCCTCGGAGATACGACTAGCGACATATCGCTGTATTTATGTACCATTTGTTTTATCTTTGTTTCATAACAAGGTTTTGACACCTTAGTGGTGACAATAAACACAATGCTATTTATTTATTTATGTGTTTATTTTATATGTTGATATATCAGTAGTTTATGAGAGAAACGTTTGCATTTGAAAATTATTAAAATATGTGTCATGTACACAAAACAAGTGATGGCCAGCATATATATGGCCAACCTACGTAATCTGCGTATGGCTAGCGTATTGGTAGAGCATTAATAGTAGTGTATGAAGAACTCAAGAAGATGAGTTCGAAGTGGGAAGTTTTCTCCTCATGTTGTTTATACACCTATATCATATGTTAGCTATAGAAGGAAAATATTTGACTAAACAAAGAAAAGTACAAAATAAAGTATTAAATGTACAAATAACAATAGGGCCACCATTCACGCAATATGTTTTTATAGATATTTCAGGGGTCAATGATTATGAAACAAATACCAACATACCAATAATCAAATGATAAATATATACATGCATACATAAATGAGGATACATCAAGTATAAAAATAAATATAATTGAAAATAATTAAATTTGATAATACAAAAATATATTGGACGTTCTTCATACCTCATATTTCAGGCAAAATAAAATTAAATATGGCCTATTTAACTTTTTTTGTTTACATAGACATACATGCAAAATAAAGTGAATAAGATTATTTTGGATATCCATTCTAGCAATATGTGCTGGTATGCTTACAACTTTAATAACGTTTCAGTGGGACATATGACCAAATCGAAATAGACCAGCACAACTATATTGGCGGCAATTTTATAATTGAGCAGGTTCCGGAAGCCTGTTGACTGGTCTCCTTCTTTTAAAGCAACGGGATTGTTATGCTTCACTGAACAATAATATTTACATTTACAGTGGTGGATCTCCCCACCCCCACCCACGGACCCAGGCAGGATTGCCTATTCTACAGAGTTTTCCATATTCTACGAATGTTCATGTTTTTTTAAATCTACGGGCGTATTTTTTTATTAGGTCATAATTTGATTTGTACATTTTCGTAAACCAAGGTAGACCTATAGTGTTTTAAATATGATCAAACCGTCACAATGACCTGGGTGAGTTGCATTTGAGGTAGCATTGGCTTAAAGGCGCCTTCTAAATTATAATTGAAAAAGCAGCATGATGATAACCACGATCGAGCGGCAACATGACGCATTGCACAACGCCATGCTAGATAAAACTTTTGTACCAGTTAAATATTTTTCACAATTTCACAATCCACCTTTTTCTGGGTCTGCGAACAAAAATATAGACCTATTTAGTAATAATATCAAATATCATTGTGTTTATTTGAACATGATGTTTAAGTATACATAATCGAAACAAAAAAAAAAAAAAAAAAAACCTGTAATATTTCAAATGAAATTGGCCGGGCAAGAAATTCATTAGTGTCGCGAATTATGATTTTTCACGCTATGAAAGTATCGCTTATTATGATTTTGTGCGCTATCAAAGTTGGAAACAAATTTCTGGACATTGTTTTCGTCCATTGGGCAACCCTGTCACAAGCCCACCCCTACAACAAAAAGTCATAGCCTGGATTTACTACCAATAGGCCTAGGCCCTACCAATTCATGTCTACGCTATCTAGTGAGGTGGCGTAATTAGCAGCAAATTTTCGAATTATCGTTACCAGGCGGATAGTAACAGTAATCAGTATTAACCTTTTAACCGCCAAATTAGTCAATTTGATTTTTCACCCACTTGAAGTTGTGTCTCGCTGCCGCGATCCACAACTTGAAGTGAGTGAAAATTATTCAGATTTGACAAAATGGAGGTTAACTCTTTTTAAATCTTGCTGGTTGATGTCACATTTTATCTTGCTTGAACATATTTAAAATGTGGTACTTAATGTGCTAATAAAAAATGAAAACTCGAATGTATGCGGCACTGGCGGTTAAGGGGTTAAAGGTGTGGTCAACTGTCAAAATTCGCGGGACAAGGGTCCCCCAGAAGGCAATAGTGCCCGTGGGTAGGACAAGGCCCTATTCCATAATAATACTAAATATGCGTTTCATACCCAAAGCCTCATTAAGAGCAAGTTCTCAAATCACTGCAAGTTCATATATACTTGAGCGACATCTATGAGTTAATAATTCAAAGCTCTTTGCCCTTGCCCCTACTTGGTCGCTGGCTTGCAAACAAACTGATTGTATTACTGTGAGGATGTTGAAACTGCTTGACCCCAAGCTTGTATTGACATGCCCAGTAAACACAAAACATTTGTATGACTTTATGCAATGTTGGACCAACGGCGAAGACGTTGGGCCGACGTTGTATAAATGTTATACAAATGTCTCGTGTTTGCTGGGCAGGAGGACTTTCTCTCAAACATTGGACATTTATTCAATGTTGGTTCAATGTTGTGCCAGCGGCGCAGACATTGACCTAGCATTAAAACAGCATTGGATCAATGTCCCGTTTGAGTAGTATCTTGTAATCAGTTCAGTGGCTATATTAATGCCGTCAATCTGTACTCAATAGGCTACTGTTGGCCTACACATGACCGTCCCAGGCATGCGCGTTTTGCAGTTGAATGATTCTTTAACAGCCTATCCTGATCAATGTTGGACTATATGATCCAAAAATTATTTCTTATTTAAGATGACGAGCAGCGTCAAAATCCAAGGTGAAACAATAAATTAATATTATTTTCGACAGAATAGAAGGAGATTTGTCGTGCCGGGTGCAGGCCTACCTGAGAACCCTATTGTAGACACCAAAATCATTGATCTGTCTTAATCCTAGTAAAAGTTATACACATGTTTTGCTATGTCTAATGTACTTTCCATCCACACCACTATCTCGGGCATATATAGACCCTATCTTAAACCCCGTGTAGGCCTATATAGGCTTATAGTAGACACCAATATCATGAATGGGGTCTATAATTATGCTTCCATTCTGTTGAAAATTACACTAATGCCTATTGTCTATTGCTTGACTTTGCACAAATGGCGACCATCTTGGTTTTTACCTACAATTTAAATGCAATGTCTAATATATTCTCTTGCCACACCCCTCCTGTGACAGGCACCAAAATTGTGAATCTGCTTCTATTCTACCTAAATTTATATCAATTTAAAGCAGCTGTCGCAAATGCTTCACGTACTGAACCATAGGGGCCTACTATTTACATATCGTCCCGAATTTGGTGGGACAGTCCCGATTTTTCACTTTGTTTCCCGCGTCTTGAATTACCCAGAAAATGTCCCACATTTCACAAGTTGTCCCTATTTTCACAAAAAACTAAACGCTATTACTGTACTAAGTGGATTATTCTTGATTTTAGTACAATGCAGTTATTATTTTACGACGTTTCCTGCAGATTCTGACCTGTTTTAGTATAAATATTCCAGCTCTAAAAATGCATCCCGAGAAAAATATTCCCGGGTACATGCACTCGGGCCCCACCAGCAGCGCAGGCCGAATTTTCATGTTCCTATCACATAGGCCTATTTTAAGGATTATTCATATAATTTAACTTTATTATCAAGCCCGTTACCCTACTATGGTTCTATAGGCCTAGGACTACGGTACCCAGTATATCAACACGATACATCGACCCAATGTTGGGCCAGCTTTGCACACGCTGCTCCAATATATCGAACCAACATTTGGTCAATGTAACCTTAGATCGTGTTGACTGGATAGCCCTTAGTCCCATCCGTGACTCAATGCATTCTGGGCAAGGCATCGCTCGCGTGCCCAGGAACTAGGCTAGCTATAGGCATATAGCCTGGAAAACTAGTAGGCCCTAGGGCTATGTTTTCATAGACATAGTTTTTTTAGCTGCACGGGTGAGCCCACGCGTGTCCTGTGTGGGAACCCGGTCGCCTGTTTCCATTGGTGCTGTTTAGATATATAAATCCGCATGTGACACGCGCGCAAATAATAGTAATTTCCTTGGTGGTAGACCAGGTGGTGATTATGATGATGATGGTGGTAGTGATGGTGTCGTTGATAGTGATGGTGGTGGTGGTTGTGTAGTAGTGATGGTGGTGGTGATGGTGGTTGTGTTGGTGGTAGTGGTTGTGTTTGTGATGTGGTATAGTGGTGAAGGTGGTGGTAGGCCTAGTGGTGATGGTGGTAGTGTTGGCGGAGTGATAGTTGTGAAGGTGGTTCTGTTTGTGGTGTGGTAGGTAGTGGTGATGGTGGGTAAGTTGATGGTAGTGGTGATGGTGATGATGGTAGTGGTGATGATGGTGGTGGTGGTGATGGCGTTGGTTGTTGATGGTGGTGATGATGGTGATGATGTTGGTAGTGTTGTTGGTGTTGATGGTGGTGGTGATGGTGGTTATCTTGGTGATGACGATGGTGGTTGTGGTGATGATCATGGTGATGATGATGGTTGTGTGGGTGGTGATGGTGGTTGTTTTGGTATTGATGACGATATTGCATGGTGGTGGTGGTGATGATTATGGTGGTGATGATGGTGGTTGTTTGTGGCGGTGGTGTGGTGATGGTGGTTGTGCTGGTGATGGTGGTGGTGATATGGTGACGGTGTTGGTGGTTGGATTGGTGGTGATGATGATGGTGGTGATGCTGACATGGTTGTGATAATAGTGTTGGTGGTGGTAATGATGGTGGTGGTGATGGTGATGATGATGGTGGTTGTGATTGATGGTTGGTGATGATGCCATTGATGGTGATGTTGTTGGTGATGATGATGGTGATGGTCGAGGCGCCCTCACCTGGGGCACGTGTAAGTGGATGGCAGTGTGGTGGGAGCACGCCCCTTTTTTCTGCCAAATTATTTAAAAAGTCCCCTGGGTGTGCAAAATATATATTGTTCAATACTGGATCCGCCCCTGATTATACATGTTCAAATCGGGTTAATCCTCACAAATTTTGCAAAACACGTGGCTATACAAGGGAAAGACCATCTGTGTGAAGTCATTTTTTGGAATTCCCCATGTGGATTTGCCATGCGGTGCGCCTACGTGCGGAAAAAATCCAACATTGTTGTTTTTTTTCCCAGCGCGTGTGAATGGAAATGATAGGGCCTACATGGATTTAAAGGAGGCCAGATAGGCCAATTAATATATAGGCCTATGGCCTAGGCCTACCCGCGTGGGTGATCCCCACGGGATTAAATTTTAGGCTACTAATGGAACCGGGCCCCAATGTTAATTAGAGAGTCCTAAAGGAGTGTCATTCAAAATTTGGTGATTATTATAAGTTAATTTACCCGCCAAAAGTAGGTAGACCCCTAGTAGGCCTACATATAGCCTACCTGTAGCCATTAGCAATAGGCCTACGGTAGGGTGAAAAATGGTAATTGATTAGTTTTGGTATCATTGTCACCAATGACCAGATGACCCACAAATCGCAAGATAATTCTGTGTCAAACAGCCCTGGAATAAAGTGCCCGATGTCTAAAGGTGCCCCAGTCTACCCTAATAGTAAGAATATTTATAACCCAAACTGACATAGGCCTAGCCTACCAGTGAATACAGTAGGCCTAACTGTATTCACTGGTATTTATCATGTTTATGTATTTGTATTCATGAACAGGCCCTATATGTCCTCATGTGAACTTGTCCTGATGCTCCCTCCCCCTCCATTATCTGCCCTCAATCCAATCTGACCATTGATGATTCCTGTCATGCTTGACTGGGTTCGGTAACCTCGACCTGACCTAATTTTCACGCCTGGTGGGCCATGAACTTTTCTCTTAATCGCCACCTAGCGAGACAATGGCGCGAAATGATGGACAACAGACGGGAAAGTAGTCGCAACTCATCGACGGATTTGCATTTATATCTGATAAAGCATAATAATATTGAGTTAAAATGTAAGGCAGAGACCTCTTCATATATTTTCCTAGAAAAGAGACGGAAAAAATCACTATTTGCAAGTCATTTAATTGTAAAATAAACTGGATTCCTCTGTCTCCTGTCGATTTGATTCACCGTGAGAGGATCCAAAATGGCGGAAGGCGAGAGACCTCCCGAGTTAATTTCACAGCAGACAAATTTGGTTGCCCGTCCTACAGTCGTTACGTTAGCCGGTAATTATGTGTCGGAAAATGGGGAGATTAATGCAGACATCCTTCAACAAGCTTTAGAAGAAGCATCACAATCAATAGGCGAAACTACAGTGCAATATGCAGAGGATGTTGTAATAGCAGACGCTCCCGTCCACACTGACAGCGTTGACGTTGTTGATACAGTGGCTGGGCCTGTCACTGTAACAGATGGAGGGGTGACAGTCACAAACGACTCTCTCACTTGTGAAGGTGCGCCTGCATGTGTATCTCTACCGCTTCAGAACATGACTAATACCATCTTTACAGATGGATCTGACCAAGTGGTTTCCCATCTTGGCAACCAAATCATGACAGTTCCTGGAACATTAACCAATGACAATGACAACACACAAATCATCACTGTTGAAACTGGTGATAATCAGAATGTCAACAATTTGCATTTTCAACAGTTGCAGAATGTAAATGACATGCAAGCCTATCAGATTGAACAACAAGCACCCCAGTCTGATAATGTGACTAAAAATATTTATGTTACTGCAGATGGAACAATTATTGACAGTGAACTTGTAGAAGGTGTAGGACAACAGGGTGGAGAAACTTTTGAGATACAGGGGCAGCAAGTAATTTTAGCTGACCAGTCCCAAATTGACCCTGCACAATTTGGCTTCTACTTACAAGATGGACAAAATTTGGAAGATGGTCAAAATATTGTTTTGACACAAAATGCTCAGGGAGAAACACAACAAATAGTGCTTACTGAAACTCCGTCTGGTGAATTACAGCAGGTAGTTCTCGCCCAGCCGGCTGAGAACATGAAAACTGAAAATGTGTCACAGACTCGTAATGAGCAAATAGTGCTAACAGAAACACCGCAAGGTAATACCAAGCAGGTAGTCCTTGCCCAGGTACCTGATGGCCACCAAACTATTATACTGCAGCAACCTGAACCAGTTGTTAATGTTCCACCAGAACCAAAACAACTACATGTTGTTCAAGAGGTTGCGGTCCCATCTGATCCTAACAATCCCCAGGCTGGATGTACTGTTGTGATGCCCAATAAGTCCACCCCAACTGATGCTCCCTTAGGCTCTAGTCAAAATCCTATCCGCATTGTACAGCAAGGAAATCAATACACCTCACTACAGCAACTCACACAAGAACAACTTTCACAGATTATGCAAGTTGTGCAAGAACAGCAAGTTGCAAAAGCAGCAAATGGCACTTCTGGTTCCAGTGTGTTATTTAATCCTGTCACCAACACTCGTATCGTTTACAGAGTCATTTATCCGTCAGAGCTTCATGGCACAAAAAAGATAGCGCCTGCATTAGGCAGACCAAAACAGACTGCTATTCAAGTTAAGGTTCCATCTCGCTCCGCTTCATCTGGACCAGTAGGTCTGCAAAAGAGACAATATAAGAAGCGTAGACGACATGGTGAGATAGATGAGAATGCAGATGATCCAGAAATCAGTAAAGAGGAAAAAGAACATCGTAAAAAACAAAGACCTCGGACAAGATCTGGCAGAGTTTCCAGACCACCAAAGCGTATGGTACAAGATTATAAACATATTCATCCCTTAGACTATGATGAAGAGTATGATGATTCTGATGGTGGCTACTCAGATTACCGTGTCAGTGACGAGGAAGCGGCTCGTAGGAAAGGAGATTCTGATAACTCATCATACATGATGCTTGGAAGTAAAAAAAGTTTATTACACAGATGAAATATAATTGTGATCTCTTGTAAAACCTAATGTGGCTGCACTCTGGTGTAAATGTAAATTATTAAATATAATTTTAGTGTATTATAAAAAAATTATTATTAGTTTTAAATATTAAAAAATGTATTCAACAATATTAACAAGTTATCATGGTTATCATGCTCATAGTCAATTTCATTATTCCTTTGCAAGTTTAAATTTTTTCTTTATTTGAAACTGGTATTACCGATGTTATTGCCATCTTCATATAGATGAAAAAACATACTAAACCAGAGCTAAATTGTAATTGACATTGGTATTTTACATTTATTTTAGATCTGTATGAATCTAGATTTGAATAATCTCAATGTTTTTGTTGTGAAAATATTAGAATTAGAATTTACTGAAAGGTATCACCTGCATTCAAAGGGTTAAACACTTTTGTGGTAACTTGAACATGTTGAAGTGATGTCACATCTCCAGCAAATTAATATGTGTTTCAATTATATTTACTTTGTTAACACTACTAGGTACTAAACCAAAGAAGTGGAAGTGCAACTCTTGTGACAAGTGCTATATTGGCAGAGCAGGTCTAGGCCGACATTACAGACTAAATCCCACTCATGGCGCTCTCGAGGGTGATTTATCATTGTTCCCAGATGCAGATGATGGTAATTTTATGTTTTTTACAAACAAAACCTGTATTTCAGATTTTCAACTTTGACATACTTCCCTATCAACCTCATCATGCTCATGTGATGAGTGTGTGATGAGTGGTGGTCCGACTGCGTGAAGAGAACAGGGATCTAATAAATAAATGTTTTGTTTTTGCAAAGAACTGAGTTTAAGCCTCGATGCAAATTGTTTTTAAATTTCACTAGTCATGCTAATGTTCTGTAGGGGCCTACATATCAGCATATGTGCCTGGGGAATTCGTTTGGTGGAAAAATGTTAATTTCACCTGACCTGGTCCCCAGGTCCAGTCCTGGGGGCCATTTTGGAAAATGGCTGCCAATGATACATGTATGGGGCCAGTGATTTTCCACGATCGCGGAACAAAGACAGAAATTGCGGATACGAAGATCTGAAGCAGATCTCAAAAGCCCACGAAATTTTTATCTAATTTTTTTTATCAGCCTGTATTTTTGTGTGGACAGCCCCTTTGGGGCAATTTGATAGTTTCTAACCCTCTCGGTACGTTGGGCTCAAAGGAGTATTGTCGTCCCCTTTGTGCGTCGCTCGCGGAGCCTTTTGGCTACCACACCAACATGGTGCAACAGTTTGAATTCATAATTCATGAAAACATTCAACCCCTCCCGGCATATTCTTATACCCAAGGTCAAGGTCATAGGTCAAGGTCAACGATTAAAAAAAATTTCTTAACGCAATAACTTGAAAAATAATTGGATCTCTCCATTTTTTTTGTGAAGTTACCCATGCGGAAGAAGATGATCTGATTAGATTTTCAGCTTTCCACCGATAATCAAAATGGCCACCACCTGGCAACTAATTTTTTTTAATAATATTTTTTTTTAAGATTTACCTTGAAACCTGTTATATAGGTTTTCGGATTGATGGACAGAGCCTACAGCTGAGGGGTCCTGCCACCAATTGATGGCTATTTTTAAAGTTATAGTTAAAAAGTTATTTTCAAATGATATAAATTTCCTTTTAAACGATGATTAAGGCTGACGGGCCTTGTTTTTAAATGTTCTGGGTTAAATATTTAAAAGCTACATTGACTTATGGCTCAAGTGTGTGCAATAAGGTCCCAAAAATCACACTGTATCCCCGTGCGTGCACTTATAAGTGAATTTTGACTGTTTTAGACATGGTTCTAAAAAATGTTTGTGTTCATTTATAAGTGCATGCACTTATATTTGACCACTATACATGTGCATGCACTTATAATAAAAAATTACTGTGTGCGCCGCTGTGTAACTCACCCATATACTGCAGGTGACAATAATATTGATATGTATCAGTGTATTGGCTTATAAATAAAAACCCTTACTGGGATACCTCTATATTAATTAAATATGGAGCTGATCGTAAACCCAAACTAAAGTACTGTAGTTATTTTCGAACACTAAGTGCATCTTGAAAAAAAGTGCATGATCGTTTAGTCGCGCCAGGATTCTGTCCAGCTTCTGTTTTTTTGTGGGCGCAAAAACTACTGGTTAATTTTTTTTTTAATTTCAACAAGACATTCCTAGCAACATGGGGATGTGCAAGTGATTTTTTAAAGATGCGACCAAAATTCAAAATGGCCACTAGAGGTGGATCCACTCCAAAAAAAATTGTGAGCGCAAAAACTCTTACAGTCAGAAATTATCCAAATTTTACTATCACATTCCCCACCATATGGAGATGTGCAGGTGATATTTTCAAGGTTTTACTGAAATTAAAAATGGTCGCCACAGACCAACTTCAATTTTTTGGTTGGCACAAAAACTCAAAAAATTAGTTCAAGGGCAATTTTTTTGGAATTTTAACATCACATTCCTAGCTACATGTGGATGTGCAATTGGATGTGCAACTCCAAAAAGTTTTTGAGGGCGCAAAAACTTCAAAACTTAACGTCAGAAATTATTCAAATTTTACAATCACATTCCCTAAGATATGGAGATGTGCAGATGATTTTTTTAAGGTTTTGCTGTAATTCAAAATGGCCGCCACAGATGAATTTCAATTTTTTTGTGGTCGCAAAAACTCAAAAACTTAATGTCTTAAATTAATCAAATTTTACAATCACATTCCCCACGATATGGAGATGTGCATGGGATTTTTTCAAGGTTATTCAAAATGGCGGCCATGCATAAACTTCATAATTTTCCGTGGTCGCAAAAACTAAAAAAGTCAGAAAAAATGTGCAGGTGATTTTACTGATATTTAAAATGGCCACCACAAGTAAAATCATTGACCAATAGGAAATCCTTCTACACTGGCAGGAATAAATTTCACTTAGAGATAGTTTACGTGCCCCCATGCTCCACAAATTAAAATGCCTCTCCACATCTGCTCTCATACCACTCTGTCCAGAAAAATAGAGGATCAAGCTGTTCATAGCTTGTCTGTGATTTACTTTCAGCGTCTGTAGATGTCAGATTCTGATGATCCCCACACTGAAAGAATTAAAATATTCCTAATGGCCGTAGACCCATAACATAGGTATTCAAATGAAGTAGAAAAAGCTAACTGAAGCGATTAAGGAGTAGTTGCTAAGGAGTAGGACACATTCATGGATTGTTGATGAAAGCATCTGGCAGATTACTGTTAAATTTCACAATGTTTTACAATCTTATGTTTATTATTAAAAAAATTGGATCGAAATGAATATTCGTTAAATTGTTTTATTAATCCAATTGTGTTTTTTCGAAAATTGTACAAATTGCCTTTTCAAACTTTAAAGGTCATTTTCCCAAAATCATGCAATATTTTTATCAGACTTCATATTTCTCTCTAATCCTAATTTTGTGTAGATTCAGGATCTGTTGAAACCTCCAATATTTAAATCAGGGACTTACGACTCATTTTGCCAGATCTGGTCACATAATATATTTTGCGATTATGAAAATTGTTTATACTCGACCAACAGCATGAACAGTACCAGTAACTTTGTATTATTATGTTATACAGAGTCATCTAATCAATCAGAGCAGCTAGCATCTGCATCCACTTCTTTGACATTCACTGGTCAATTACCCGATTCAGTGACAGAAGTTCTCTCTAAGCCAAGTACCTCATCTGGTATTGAATCTGTAGCCGAGCAGCTCTCTGTTGATCTTGCTAAACAAGAAGACATTTCTATTGATAATGCTCACACATCTCAACCAGAAGATGTCACACCTTCATCTCCTGCAATAACCTCTACTGCCATGTCTGCTATGACTACTGCAAGTCCGACAGTTACTACATGTACAACTACCTCTGTGATAGCCACCACTTGTTCAACACGCACTTCCACAACCTCAGCATGCTCAGTAACAACTTCTAGCAAGACAGCCATTTCCTCATCCAATGGTATTTTGAAAACAAGTTCAGCAAAGCCAGGTATTTTTCAGCATCATCCTCATTTACCAATATATATATCTTATCTTTTAACGCTTATCTTTTCAGAATTCCTTCCTTGATTTCATTAAATACTTAGAAACCGTGATAGTACACTACCTAAAGTTGTAATGATAGCCTCAACTCTTGTCTGGTATGTTTGTGGAGTTCTGCAATAATTATAATATTTTTTTAATTAGTGCCTAGAATTGCGGAAGTCTTTTAAATTTTGGGTTGCTCAATGCTGTGACAACGTACGAAAACCCTTTTTTTTCAGTTATTCCTGTATTACTTATTTCGGGCATGCATAAGTGTCTGAAAAAAAATCTCTTCCTTATTTCTCTTTTAACTGGTAAATGCGCAACACAAAACTAAAAAAACTTACAAGCTTACATAAATATAGTCTATTGACATGTTGACATATTATATGGATATATATCAAGGAACCAAAATAAAAATGATGATTTTGGCCTGATTGTGCTTCTTTAAGTAACAGGACAATGTTTGTTTGACAAAAACAATGACCTGAATATTATTTTGTTTAAAACCATAATCTGAGATAATGTTTAACATGTTTAATTTCAGGACACACATTTTCAACAAGTGGCCTTTTTTTCTGTTGTAGTGTACAAATAATTTTCTTGGCATTGCATAACAGAAGATAACAGTAATAACATCAATGATTGTTTGATAGATTATGTATTATGTCTATGTCATTTATTAAAATAATTCTATATTTCAGCTCATATCTCTGTCCAGAGTGGAACGAGTGCCAAACAAATCAGTGCAAAGATGAATGCATCTTTACGAAGAAAGAATCGTCTAAAGGAGGTAGGGTACTTTTTCATGATGCTAGCCAGTTATTTTGAATTAAATTCAAATATTTGGTTATGTTTTGGGAAGAAGTTGTTTTCCAAATATAGAAAAAAAATTCAGCCTCGGCTATCAAGTGACTCATCTGCATGTATCGCAAGTTTTTTTGAAGTGCGGAAATGCCTAAAATAAGACAAGATAACCAATAATATGGTTGTCTACATGTGATAATGCATATTTTCAACAAGATCAAATTTTATGTGGTATATTCAGGGAACATTTTTTAGTTAGAAAAGTATTGATTAGCGATTTTCTCCTCCAAGCATTGACTTCCATTACATCCTTATAATCAGGATAATTTATGTATAAATATTTCACTAATCAATTTCAAATTTGATTAGCAAATAGGCAAAATTGAGTAGGGGCCTATTTTTTTGCTATGCGATACTGAACAAAATTTTCCCTGATATTCTGAACTCTTTTTTACTTTTTTTATTATGATAAAAACTTAAGGAGATGCCAATCCTTGGCTGCCATTACAGGCGCAGATCCAGAGGGGGGGGGGGGCGCTAGCCCACCCCTTTTGCGCCAATTTCTTTAAAAAGTCCCTCAAATTGGCCGAACTATGCCAACCAGAGTGTCAATGACACAGAAGCTCAACCTTAATTAGGGCAAGTTAATTACGAATTTAAAATTCTGAAATCTGCGAGGTAGTTCCATGCACAGGCATGAGCTCTTTCAAATAAACGAAACAAAATTGAAATTGGATAAGAATTGAGGGAGAGCTAGCCCACCCACTTTTGCGCCAATTTCTTTAAAAAGTCCCTATATTGGCCAAACTATGCCAACCAGAGTGTCAATAACATGGAAGCTCATCCTTAATTAGGGCAAGTTAATTATGAATTAAAAGTTCTGAGATCTGCGAGACAGTTCTAATACACGAGCTCTTTCAAATAAACTAAACAAAATTGAAATCAGATACATGTAAGAATTGAGGGAGAAGCATTTCTTGTGAATTGTGGACAGAGTGCCCTTATTAGGTCTTAATTAGGTTATAAGTTAAATAATAATTGAAATTTCTGAAATCCATGAGGAATTTAATGCACAGACACAAGCTCTTTCAAACAAACCAGACATAATTGAAATCGGATAAGAAATAAGGGAGGAGAAGCATTTCTTGTGAATTGTGGACATAGTGCCCTAATTAGGTCTTAATTAGGTAAGAAGTTAATTATTAATTTAAAATTTCTGACATGCGTGAGTTTGTTTAATGCACAGGCACAAGCTCTTTGAAACAAACCAAACATAATTAAAATCGGATAAGAATTAAGGGAGGACAAGCATCTCTTGTGAATTGTGGACAGATGACTAATGAGCTAAAAAAAATTGCCTTAAACCCCCTCGTTCCCTATTTTTTAAATCTTGGATATGCCCCTGCATTATGAATTTCAGTAAATCTTGAAAAAAATCATGTGCACATCTCCATATTTCTTCAGAATGTGATTATAAAATTTGAAAAAAAAAGCTCAAGTTTTCGTACTCACAAAAATTATGAAGTTGAATTTTGGTAGCATCTTTAAAAATTACTTGCACATTTCCATGTTGTTGGGAATGTGATTGTAAAGTTTTAAAGATTTCTAATCTCTAGTTTTTGCACCCAGAAAAATATGAAGTTGGCGATTTTCAGTTTTTGTGCCTATGGAACACGTGACTCGTAACGGATGCTGGCATGTCTAAAAAGTTTTTAGACCACTTTAATAGACGATTTGTTCTCTTTCACAATAGACTATATAATTATATGTATTATCTCATTTTCTACTAAATACACTATGCAAATTATTTTGTGCAGATGGTTTGCAATCTGTTATGGACATGATAAATTCTGCTCTGAATGTGTTTCAGCTTCTACAACAATGCAGTGAGGAAGAAGTTATGGAGGTCGTTCTTCCCCGTTTGGCTCACTCTGTCACGCTGTGGGAGTTTTTATTGATGCGTGTCGAGAAAGGTAAACCATCACGTCCTCACTGTACTGATATACTAAGAGAATACGATCAACTAAGAAAACACGTTCGAGGTATTTGCAAGAAGTGTCTGAAGCTTACATCAAGCAAGTCGGATGGGGAGAATTTTGAGATAGCGTGCACAGCTGGAACTAAAGTTCAGGTGAGTCAACTCAGGTCATTATATATCAGGGACAATTTTGTTTTAACCCTTTAAGTGCGGGGACTGTCTTTAAATGTCCGAATCTGACATCTGTAGACGTCAGATTCTGACATATAAAGTCGGTTCCCACACTGAAAGAATTGAAAATTTATTTTGGCCGTAGACCCATAACATAGGTATTCGCATGAATCAGAAAGAGCTAACTAAGACATTTATGATGATTCAAATTAAAAAAAAACTAAAAATGGTCTCAATGGTTTATACACAATAATTTAACGTTGTACATGTTGTAAGGGTTGAACTATTGACCACTCACCAGTGATTTTCTCCCTTGAGTTTTGTCTCACATTACATCCTTTTTGACCTATTCTGTTTTCACACTCTATGTTTTTACTGGTTTGGTTGGTTTTACTATTTCACATAAAAAATATGGTTGGAGCTCTATTTCTGCTTTGTAGCTACATGCCTCCTTATTTGCTCAGATTGACCCTGTTTGCTCAAATTGTACTTTTTTTTACTTAAGTTGTGTCTTGCCACATTTATCAGATTCTATGGCAAAATATTTCTTTCTGAACATGTTAATCTTCTTTGATTTTGTTATACATGTGTGTTATGACCAGATGACCACTTCTCTCTACATTCTCCAGTTGTATTTATAAACACACATCATTGTTAATAAATAATGCTAAAGGTTTATTACATACTTTATCTGTACTCCGCACACTCGATATTTCACAGAATAAAATGTCCGTCTGTCTGCAACTTATAGGGATTTTGAATGCCCAAGTCTTAACTTGTTTTTTGAATGAAGAAAAAGTTTTTGTTTTCCAAAAATATTTAGCATCAAAATTAGTGAAGTAGTGTAAACCAGGAAATATTAGCGGCTTTTAACTTGGCGGTTTGGGGAGGGGCTGAGATTTGGGGAGATTAATATTGGTGGATTTACTTTGGTGGTCAATACTATACTTAAAGAGAAACAACGACACTTTTTATCAAATGCCAATATAAAACGGGCTCCAATATCTTAATAATTACAGGTTTACAGTAGGTAGGTTGAAATAAGGTTTTAATGGCTGCGTATCAACATTATCATTTTATAATGTGGGCCGGATATGAACTGTACATTGGGCACGGAGAAATTTATTTGAAAATTCTTGATCAGCTATGTTCTCCTTCAAGCTTTGATTCACACTACATAAAAAATCCTTATCACTGATGTATAAATATATCGCTAATTGATCAACCTTTACAATGCTCAAATATGTTTTTGCAAAAACCATGGAGATCTTAATAATTACAGGTTTACAGTAGGTAGGTTGAAATAAGGTTTTAATGGCTGCGTATCAACATTATCATTTTATAACGTGGGCCGGATATGAACTGTACATTGGGCACGGAGAAATTTATTTGAAAATTCTTGATCAGCTATGTTCTCCTTCAAGCTTTGATTCACACTACATAAAAAATCCTTATCACTGATGTATAAATATATCGCTAATTGATCAACCTTTACAATGCTCAAATATGTTTTTGCAAAAACCATGGAGACCAAAGGTTTTTTTCAATTAGAAATCATCATAAATGTCTTAGTTAGCTCTTTCTGCTTCATTTGAATACCTATGTTATGGGTTTACGGCCATAAAAAATATTTTAATTCTTGCAGTGCAGGATTGTCTTTATTCTGACGTATAAAGACGGTCCCCGCGCTTTAAGGGTTAGATTAGAAGGGGGAAGTTTAGGCAAATGTAGTTGTTAAAATGTTGATAAATGATGATCTAGTGCTAAAGAATGAATGTGTTTCACACATCACCTAAACTGGCTAAAGGCCTGTATAAATATAGTTTCAAGCAAGTTTCAACTAAAATATATACCATGTTGAAATTTACGTGTAGTTTGTTGTCATGAATATAATTTGTTTTAATCATTTGAAGCTGGAAAACTATTCATTTTGGCTTCAAATGAATTAACTCCGTAGGACAAAATGTTAAATTCTTTATTGTCAAACTAAAAATCTTTTCTAAAAGCATCACCAAAATAGAATAAATGTTTAAAATGTTGAAATATGCTTTTAAGAGGTAGGAAGTGGGATCTTCTAAAACAGTAGGCTTATTCCAGTAGCCTGTTGTAAGCTCTTCCAAATTTTTTTCCGGGGGGGGGGGGGGGATAAAATTATCATTTATGTATCCATTTGTTATTTATCACTCATGTGAACGAAAATGCTTAACCCTTTTTGGGCTGGGATCGACATCTGATGTCTACATCTGATGTCTATAGATTTTGATGTCTAAAGTCAATCCCCCCACTGAAAGAGTAAAATATTGATAATGGCCATAGACTCATAACATAGGTATTCAAATAAAGCGGAAAAAGCTAACTGAGATTTTTATGCTGATTTAAAATTGAAAAAACCCTTTGGTCTATTGGTTTATATAAAAATATTTCAGTGCTTTAATGGTTAACATTGATATTTTTGCAGATAAGTGATCCATCTTTGGCTAGAAGTTTAGATATGGAGATTGGCTATTACACTGTGGAAGATGATTCCTTCTACAAAGAACCAGAGTTCCAGTACAAGTTACTGGTTTCCAATAGACAAGAAACATTTGGTGAGAACCCTCCATCAAAAAAGAGGAAGTTGGAGATAGTACCTCCTGATCAGCTGCGTATGCCATCTAAGCGTGTCCGTATCCACATGGCTCCTCCTGACCAATCACCCCCTCATGACATGACAAACGGCTTCACATCAATATCACCACCACTCCGCTCCAGCAAGGGGGTGTTACCTAAACTTCATAAATCTAGTCCAAAGAAAAGTGAATCCAGTTCTTTCGGAATGCATTTTACCCCAAAAACTGCATCCACACCTTTCAATAAACCAACTGTTAAATTTGTTACTGTGTCAAAACCAAATGAAAATGGAACAGGTATTTCCCAGAAGTCTGTGCCGAACCATCACATAGTGCAAATAGTCTCGGCTGATGTGCAGGACAAATCAAAACAAAAATCTCAGTTTAATGAGCAACAGCTACCTACCACAGATTCACTGCAATGGTCAGTGTGCAATGGTGAAAAGAAACTATGCAGTGAACCTATGAATGAGCTTATTTCTGACACAAACAGACCAGAATGTATGGCAGCAACCACAGACGCTAAACCAGATTGTATTGTAAAATCCACTGTTATTACCACACCTGATAGTGCTGTACAACCTGTTTATACCACTGGACAAGATTGTGTAGCAGCTTCAACCATTTGTTCCACAGACAGTGACTATATAATCCCCACTTTATACACATCAGCGGTGGTATCAGATGACCAGATAAAAACAGTTGAATCTACCTCTCCTCAAAATACTGTATCAATTTCACTTTCTTCATCTTTAACAAGCCCAATAAAATGTACAGAATCATTGCCACCATCTCCCATCATGCAGAATCCAGATATATTAAAGGAAGAAGAGACACCTTGTACAATTGTCGGTGCTCAGATTAGCCCTGTAAAAATCATAATGGCTGATCCCTTGGAAGAGGAAGATAAAGTGAAGGAGGCAGGTGAGGTGCAGGTTCAACCACTGGCCACAATACATTTTCCAGCTGGTGATCCTGCAGAAATAATGGCTCCAGATGTTCCTCATGTTCAAGATGTTATAGAGGTGGCTAAGGATGAAGAAACAATCGAGGAACAAGTGTTTATACAAAATGAGGCATTAATTGATGGACAGCAGCATCTACAGATTCAGGAAGGATCTCAGATTTATCAAACTGAAGATGGATTGCTTCTAATCCAGAACCCCGACGGTACAGTGCATGTGCATGGCCAAACAGATGAGCCTGTACCATTGGAAACCTTACAGGCAATCATTGGTGGTATGGGAGATACAACACAAATTATCACAGAGACTGTAGTGCCGTGACACAATCAAAATGGGTATTTTCACACTGATACATCTACTACTTGATCTTTTTGAGAAGTTACTTGCAATTACATGTTCCAGACATTTGTTATTGAATAGTGTCGTGTTATTTTATAAATGGTCCCATATTTCTACATGTTGTCATGCAGCTTGTACGACAACATTCAGAAAATGATTCTGTACTGTGTTAGTGTAAAATTCGGGAGGATATAATTGATCCTCTTTAATTTTATAAGGCCTTGATAAATACTGTTCAGTGCTGTTGAACCGGGTTTTTTCGGTGAACCCAAAATCGACTTTTCTATTAGTTACTGTTTTGCCTTGGCAGTTTATAAATAATGTTTTCAGATTATGTTGTAATATATATTTATTACAATTCTACGAATAATAATTACAGGCAGCTGTTTCCATATGTAAATGCATCATCATTATCATCATCATCATATTTTAGCATCATGTCACATCCACTTACCATAATAATTTTTCATAAACATTCTATTACAAACTGACTTCAAATGTTGTTTTCTTAAAATTATAAAATAATCAATTATAATTAATACTACAAGAATAGACTTTTAACATTGCGATTGGTTTCACATTCAGTGTTCTACAAATTTTCGATTAGACATAAATAATTGTTTTTGATATAGTAGCACATAGACGCCAAAATATTGAACATTCCCAAAAATAAATATTCGATCTGTTGAGCGTGCTAGCCATCCCTTGGTGATGCTGACCTGTAGGGCGTGTTGACCATCTGATGGGGAGTGTGCCTGTGAAGAGAAATGAGTATGAAATGGGTAGATGGTATGAGGGATTTACTAAATTAACCCTTAGAGCACTGTAGTCGAAGTTGACATTCTGTGTTTTCATTAGCACCTGTATAACCAGTTGTTAAAAATAAAATATGCCTTCAATCTTAAAACAGTGATATATGTTGAGACTTAAATTTCACAAATAACACAAATTTTCAGTCACTTGAAGTTGTGGACAACTTCAAGTGGCTGAAAATTTAAATTTCTTTGCTCAGTGCTCTAAGGGTTAATGAACTAAGATCAACTTCATATCATCTCACAATATTACCCCGGGTAATTTCAGTGAATTCTTTACATACATTAATTGAATTAGTAAATTAAAATCAGTCTCATCGGCTTCACCCCTTCCCAGGACTATAGGCTTATGTCTTTCCTCAGCAATAAAGCTGAATCCTTTTCTATGATTATAAAGCTTCATCTCTTCTAGGACTGAAAGGCTTCAAAATGTACAATTGGGTTTGTAGACTGATATCTTCCCATGAAAGAATAATCCCCACTCTTTATCTCTGATGGAAACTATTCGCAAGTCATTGATAGAATGATGTTTTCCCACTTAGATTTGCTCTCGATCTCTTGTACACCTGTTACTCTTCTATCCTTTAGAGTCTCAATCAACAAATTATGTTTCTTCGTTTAACACAAATGTTCATTTTAAGAGGTATGCCACTACGGTTCTTAGTGAGTTTTTGTCATCTGTGTCCGGTTTCTACTAGCATGCTTTCAAGTAGCAAAGTAGCCGAATCATCAATATAGGGCTGATGCATCCAACATGCAGAGTACATCATCAACTCCTCTCTACTTTGTGAGTGGGACACATTTTTAGAAATTGTGTTTTTCACTTCCAGTTCTTTTCTGTACATTACAAGCAGTTTTTCAGATGTATCATCTGCCAACATCAAACATACAGTTTATCAAAAGCTTTTTTAAACCTACTAAAACTATCTTTAAAGTTAGCTATAAAATTATACATCTACATAGATTTATGTAATTACTAGCCTTTAATTAAGTGGAAAAAAAATGTATTCTAATCTCAAAAGATAATATGATCAATGTAAAAATGTCGTGGCAGGCAGCGACAATTGAATTTGAATAGCAAATCGGCACACTCTAACCATTAGGCCACATCACTCTCTTATGTGCAATGGACAACTTTCATCAAGCTTAAAATGATATAATAGTTTTACTTTCCACACTGCTACATAACTCACAGAATATGTATTTCCTCAGCAATAAAGCTGAATCCTTTTCTATGATTATAAAGCTTCATCTCTTCTAGGACAATTGAATTTGAATAGCAAATCAGCACACTCTAACCACTCTCTGATGTGCAATGGACATCTTTCATCGAGCTTAAAAAGATATAATAGTTTTACTTTCCACACTGCTACATAACTCACAGAATAGCTTTGTTGGCCATGTTTGAAACAGTGGTTCTTCGCAGAAGGATTGATTGTTCTGGTGAAATTCTAGGTCTGTCACACCTTTCAATGTGCTCGTTAATGCTTCCATTTTCTTGAAGATGTTTTCCTGGAATATGAGAAACAACCTATTATTAAAATCTGTCATTCAAGACACGTTAACCTAAAAAACAAATTAAATAGCTCGCAAATTGTTATAGAATCATACAATATGATCGTAGATATCTTTAGTGATAGATTGAATTTTTTTTCATTGAACATGTTGAAAGTTTTTTTCATTTCTGAACTATTCTAGTTTAAACTTAAGGAAGTTCACAAAAAATTCTACAGATAATATGTTTTCGTGGGGGAGTTTACTTTTTATGTGAACCTGCATATTGTACCCCCTTTTTATCGATTGCAGCTTATGGATAACGATACTTGTTCACTATCCTGTGGAAATAATTTATTTTTTGGGCTTCATAAGGGCATATCGTACTTACAATGTTACTGAGGCGCTCTGTCAACTGCATACATATTTTTTCAAGTTTTTTAGGATAATCTGTTAAATTATCAACACTAACGTCTCCATCCTCTGCTGCCTGTTTCGATGCAAATCTGCACAAATACCAGTTAGTTAAACTAAATGTTATAAAACTATAAATACAATACATGTATTTATATAATATTGTTTACTACATTTAAAGGATATTTATTTATTTAAACATATTTATACAGAGTAGACAATCATTATCATTATTATTAGCAGGCAGGCTATTTTGCATAGCGTCCCCTTGGTTTTAGAGGGTCATACCTGCACAATGTAAAGTGGCAGAGACGACCCTCTAATAGCAAGGAGGCGATATATAAACCGAAATGATTTTTTTAACATGTACATCATAGGAACAAATCAATTCTAATATATAATAAACATGTATACAAGCATACATCATAATTATGGATATATAATCATTATAAATGAAACAGTATGTTTACTTAGAAAATATAATAAAATAACATGATAAGACTAGCATGATTACGTACAATATAGGTGAAATTAACTGGCAGTTGCTCTCCATCAGTTTCCCGCACTAAAACCATTAAAAAATAGCTACAAGGTGGTCTATACCTTGTACTTTTGTAGTAAAAAACTACAGCCTCACATGTAAACGCTTTAGTGGTTCATATATAAAAAGACATACAACTAGAGTATTTATAAAATCATCATGAAAACTATGTAGCATTTAGTAGAGACCTTGTAGCATATAGATCGAAATATACATTAATTTCCTAAATACAAACATTGAGATTATCCCAAAATGCATCGGCCGGCATCAAACCGAAAAAATGCTACCAGATATATTCTTTAGGCCCAAAACCTGTATACCAGGATAAGTTGGACGGGCGGCTCTTCAACTGTCCACACCGGAGTATCCACATCAGATCCCTCTGTCTCAAATAATAATCACTTTCAAATGTATTGGCCGGTGCCATGATTATATATAAAGGGCTTATGGTAACGTGACAATGTAAAATAATTTTAAAAGCAAGTGGTTCGTATTTTAAATATATGTGCATTGTTTCGTGTGTTTTTCTTAAATTTCTTTAGCCGAGATTCAAATGTATTGTAATGTAGACGAATCTCCGTTTTACTCACATTGCTTCCAGCTTGATGTTAGATAATTCACTTAGAATTTCGGCACCCTTTGAGTTCTGTGTTTGCCACTTATCCTTGAGATTGTGCCAGTCTGCAGCAGCGTCTTTCACCTTCCGTGCTATTCCTGTGAGATTACCCTGTCTTGGACTACGACCAGGACTCACTGGAAGCAAAACAAAACACAGCAATGAGTGTATGCATCGTATGCCAACACATAACAAGGAAGAATACGGAATAACTGAAAATGCTTACTTTGCTCTAAGTCTTGGCATTATTTAAAAAAATATATACATTTTTGTATGCGGTAATAATTTTTTTTGCGGTTGTCATTATCCCTTCTATTTCAACAATTGAAGGGTTCAGAACAAAACCAAGGGCAAGTCAATTTTTCAGCTATTTGAGTTTGGGGTACCATAGGACAAAAAAAACAGTGTGCCATGTGCCTATCACAACATAGCATCATGAAAATAACCAATTTCGATGACATAAGCGGCCATTTTGTTCAGGACAAAATCAAGGTTAAGTCAACCATTTTTGTCCTATGGTACCCCAAACTCAAGTAGCTGAAAAAAAAGTGAAAATGACTTAGCCTTGGTTTTGTTCTAACCCCTTCAATTAGGGTCACTCTTTCCCGAGAAACACGCAGCGGTGAACCGATGTTAGTTTAAAGTTGGGCCAACGTCGCAGATGGTGGACCAACATTAAACCAGCATTGGTACAATGTCTTTTGTTTGCTGGGATATGATTGTGCGCACCAAAGGAAGACAATCATTCGAGCCCGGTACCTCCAGGTCCAATTAAACATGTTAAAGTGAACCAAGTTATCAATTAATTAGCTATCCTTGCGTCAGAAATTGAATTAATTTGATCAGCAGGATATACCGCTAGATCGGCAGCCTCGCGACTCTTGTGTGTTGTTTTCTCTACAACGTCGACTGGAGCCAAAGTTGTTTGCGGTAGGCCTATTCATAACCTGCCAACGAACACAAGGAATACCGCCCTAACTAGATAATCTGGCATTATATCTTGTATATTGGCATATGAACATGATAAAGTTGAGAACACATGACAATATTGATAACACATTTATACAATGAAGATCTATATAAAAATATTGTGTGCTACAACCTATACTCAGCGAATTGTGACGATCCACTAAATTTAAAGCAGTACGTTGGGTCGTTATTCTTCCCTGGACCATAATATTTACATTATTCACATTGTGAGCCCATGCTTTACTCAGCGACTCATGATCACACACCTACATTAATCCAGGCTCTCACTTGACTTGGTAAGCTTTTATTTTAACATATGGTTCAGCCATTTAATGTTCCTTTCAATATAAATTGATCCGTCTTTTATCATGTTTATCATCTTCATAGATCCATTCACAAGTAGGCCTAAGTTACTTTTAAATTAATTTAGCCCTGACCTATATCATGTATAGGCTATTTTAATTTGCATTTTGTTCACAGATATTGAAGCACTGTAAGTTGCATACAATATTGACTGAACTGATACAAAGCTGTGAATTATGAGGCTGTTGTTCTAAACAGTCACTTTTAAGTTGCAGCCCAGTGAGTAGGCCTATAGGTGTGTTGGGATTTTGGTTACGGCTGCTCGTGGGCAGAAATGCACCAAGTCTAAAATACGCGACTTTGAGTGTTGGTATAATGTTGGACCAGCGCTACCCGGGGCCACAGGCCTAATATAATGTTGATCCATATGTTTGCTTGGTAATTTAGTTATTTAGGGGGCCACCATTCAATCTCAAGGGGGAGGGGCAGAGTTTTTGTCGCGGACAAATTGCAACCCGATACGGCGGCGCGCTGGAAATTTCAAATTTTATTACATGTTTCTATAGAACAATTCTTGGAAGTAAATCATTTATTTCATGCAGAATCTGCCCGAAAATACTCCAGCCCTCCCCCTGGAGATTGAATGGTGCCCCCCCTTACTATATGTACATGAAGTAGGCCTACTGACTTACTAATTCAAGCCAATATCAAATGAATATTTATATATTAATTATTAGACCTACCGAATACCGTCCTATGCCAAGGCTAGGAATATGGTAGGCCTATATATAGCTGTTTATGAATTTAGTCTAGGCTTTAGCCTTTATAAAAAAAAATAGTTTAATTACTAATAGCATAGGCCCTTATCAGCTAATATATATATAGACAGTGCCAGTTCTGCATAAAATAGTATACAAGTTAATAGTGTAGGCGATTGCAGTCACGTATGTTGGCCCAACGTCTACGGCGTTGGTCCAGCCATTGTTGAAACATCTCGCACAAAAACCCGCTGATGATAGGTTTCTTCTCTTATTATCGCCCACCAGCATGTGGTCTTGGCAGAGATTATCAATATCAACACGGTTAGTTTCGTTCAACAAATTAAACTATACTTGACTTGTTCAATAAAACCCACCTATTACTGTTGCATATTCTTGTATGTTCGGAGGTGGTGAAAGCGGACTAGTATTGGAAATAGATTTATTTAATGACGGTTTCTTTGGAGTTCTCTGGCTCATTTTGTTGATATACGTGGTTCATGTTCACTCGCTAGATGGCGCAACACAACGATTTGTTTACATCCCAGCACGGCCTTGACATTTAAAGTGACAGCTGTTTGTTTACATGGCTGATACAGAATAGACGCGATTCTTCCTTTCTATCCAGGTCATATCGTAATTCCGGACAGTTAAAATAAAATATGGTTAGATCGAGTATTTATTCTGGCTCATGATTGTTGTTTTAAGGGCGTTAGATTATCACCGTGGCCTACAAAGACGATACGTGTTGCACATGATTACTCATTCTGACAGCGAGCTGCCAGTGCCACTGCCAACCAGCATGCCATGACATGATCAGCCTAGATTCTACATTCAGTAGCTGAGTAGGCCTGCAATCTACATGTTGTGAACTTTTCGTAGCCGGGTGAGACTGTTACTCCATAACATGATTATGACATCATATCAATTATCATTGCATATGACATGATGATAGGCCCACGGCCACGGTGAACGGTTGTTTCGACTTTAGTTAATACATGCATGGATACGTTATTATAATAAGTATAACCAATATATATGAGGCTTTGGCCAGTTTGGGTGCAATTACATGTCATTGCTATTGGAAGGATGGCATGATAATTTGCGCTAAGCCTAATAGTGAAATAATTCAAATGAGAAATACAAATTATCTTGCTTGAGCCTAAATAATTATAGACGAGATGAATCCAATGGATACGTTACCTCTAGAGCTGTGTGTATGGATATTCAAGGAACTAGATCCACATGCTGTTAAATCAGCAATACTTGTGGATAAAAGATGGTATGATGTTGTCATGGACTCTGATATGCTGTGGCGACAGTTGTGTCGACAATACTGCTGCCAATCACTTGTGCAATCAGACAGGAACTTAGGATATAATTGGAAAGTAAGTATTTCACCCCCTAAAAAGTGGTAAATTATATTCTTTGCATTCAATTTTTGATACAAATTAACAAATACATCATGTATGTATGTTAAAATATTCATCATGTATGTATATATCTACAGGCCTACTAGTAACTATATAGGCCTAGCCTTGGCCAGGAGGGTTGTGTTTGTTTGTTTGTTTGTTTGTTTGTTTGTTTGTTTGTTTGTTTGTTTGTTTGTTTGTTTGTGCAGTGGACTTGCCTTAAAAAAACCACACCTGTAGGCCTTACTGCTAAAGGCGGTATCACACTTTAAAGTATCAGAGGCTACTATAGCGTATGTGAAATATGCCAACTTGAGAATAAACTTGAGAATAAAAAAGGAGTGAGAATCTCACTCTGAGGGGTATTGAAATCGGGAGGATGGACGCTGCAGCCGGTCACAAGAGTGCCCAGGAGGGGGGAAGACCAATTTTTGGTCAGAAAATCGGGAGATCTCACGCCCAAATCGGGACACTTGGCACTGCTGTCAGACAGACACTCATATGGTATACATTGACAAACGGTAGCCCCGGACACCTTAGGCGTAGCTAGTAGCCCTGTATAATAGGCTATAATATATATAGGCTTTTTCAAGGACGGTGGTATACACTGACACACGACGAACGAAACCCGAAAATTATTTTTAAGCATGTTTAACACTTTTGTGACTATGGTTAACCGTTCATAGCTTAAAAGTAAACGTATTGCCCATGCTGAACGTGCTAAATGGACATACCCTGATACCCTGACATGGAAGTGCACCGTACCTGCTAGCGTGGGCTATTCATAGCGCAATGTAGAAAAGCTGCAGTTTATATAATTATATATTTTAAATAGGCACTTCGCAGGTGATATTGGAAAGCTGGACATGTGGGTTGAATGCGCTACCAATACGTCAGCCATACGCAGGTTACGTTGTCTATTGGCATGTCACATATATATACGCTGGCAATAAGCTGCTCATACGATTAAATAGTCCTATACGTACACACAATTTGTTTTGTAGGCCTACGTATGACACACGTATTTTTTAGTTTGATGCGGCTTCCCTCGTGCAACTTGAGGCGCCAGCTGTCCTGCGAAACTCAAAGAGTCAGCTTACAGTTACAAGGATGATTAGTCGATCAGCCCAAGGAAAATAGAATCAGCCTCAAACTTGATTATGCCAGCCTGATCCGGAATTATCAACCCCAGAAAGACGAGGACCAAATTGGGAACGCCGAGACGCGGAACTACAAACGCGCATGGTCGGATCCGCCACTGTCCCCCGCAGGGGCACTCATCACCAAGAGACTTACTGCAAGGCCAGTGATGTTACCACCCGGCAAACATGAGACGTTGGTCCTACGTTGTCTTACTGCTGGACAACCGTCTACGACGCAGGCCCAACAGTAAGCCAGCGTTGGGCCAACGTCTATTGTTTGCTGGGCATTGAGACGGACGCAGTGCAGGTCTAAATTGGTAAAAATATGCCCCGGCGACCCCCCCCCCTTTCTTCATATCTTGGATCTGCCTCTTTTAAAAATAAAACCCTCGCAAACTAGGGTCGGGATCACCGGCCTTGCATAACAATTACCACCACTCATGACTGGCGGGGAAAACACTACAGGAATGTGTTGTTGTAAACCTGTGTGCCCACTCGAGCGATATATCGGTGTATGCAGATCTCCGTGCATTGTGTTAAATATACATACTGATAAATCAACATTTATATAACGGGGATAAACTATATTTTATTTACACATGCAATATATTTACTCATTTTCAGGATGTATTTAAAAGGAATTATGGCGAAAGTGGACTGAAAAAACGATGGTTGAAGGGAGATTTCAGCAATGTGACATCTCCCAAGGATATACTAGGAATACCGATGTGTGCAATGAGCACAGAATCATGGGGTGAAATATTAAACATGGAGCTGGATAAATGACAATTTTTAAATATTTCAGGTCTACTTATCATTCTAACTGTAAATATAACTTATGAATCATACATAATTTATAGATTTATGATATACCTTTTAGAAGGATTTAGTGTTGATCAATAGCTATACATTTCATTTTTCAATATTTTAACTATTTAAATGCTATGATTTTATTTTCAAATATAATCTATTTACATGTTTTTTTCATGTTAATTATATCATCCGTAAAACCGGAATTGCTTTTTTCATCAGTTTAAATTGATCAGTTATATATAAAGCACTGTAAAAAACACTGTATATATCATTATATCAATAGTCGATATCTGATTATGACACGCTATACAAGTTGCAAATATGTGTTAAGAAAATGTATCATTATTTATTATCATACTTTTATGGTTTATATTTATCTGTTATATGTTTTGGCCCTGGTCAAATTTGTTATTGTTTATTTTTGTTTTAACTTGTATGTATACCTTAAATTTATACCTAAGTTGCATTCACCATGCTCATCATATTCGATAGTGGACCAATAGTCGATATCTTATTATGCACAAAGGCATGTGAATGTGAATAGGTAAGTTAAGTGAAGTGTTAAAATTCATCATCAAATTATTTCTAATTCATATTATCTGTTATTTGTTTTATTTGTCGCCCATTTTAAGTATATTGTTTCTACAACCATTACAGATGCCTTAATTAGTGTAATTGGAAATTAAGAAACCTTATATTTTTGCATTCATAACTTTGATAGTAGATGGCATTATAAGTAACAAAAGAGAAGTTACTCAACTGATAGTTCTTTAGAGTTAACACAAAGAGTGAATTGTAATGGGAATAACCCTTGAGTGTGGGCTTACATTTAGTGAATGCTTTCCCAAGGAATAAACAGTCAGAATAGTAAAAATAGTAATACAATTTTTTTTTATCAATGCCTAGTGAGCTATTTATCAGATTATTATGATACTTTTTGTTTATGCACACTCATAATATACACAATATGAGAGCGTTCAGTATTGCTTAAATATCATGATTGTACAAATCTGGTTTAAATATTTGATGCAGAAATATTCATATTGTTTTGGAACTATAAACATGAGAAAAGAATTGTTTAAGTTTATGTGTAAAACATATATATATATACATATATCACATACAAGTGATCTAAAATATTTTTAATATTATGTGCATTGATATACCGGTATGTCAACTGAAAACGTACCTGTGCAATAAATATACATTTACTTTGAACCCGTCTGCCTATGTTTCTAACCAATATGATTGATAGTGCATGATTTAGCTCGCATTTATCTCACATTATTTGAATTCACGATTATCTTTATTTTCCGCGATTTAATTATTACTTTATGCCCTAGTAATACGTTTTCTGACGAAGTTTCTTGTGCCTTCAATAACAGTATGGACTCCTATATCCTATCATTTTGTTTTAAGTCCACATTTTCCTGATTAATAATAAGACATACTTTCTTTTATTAATAATCAGGAAAATGTGAAAATTGTTTAACCCTTTAACCGCCAAATTATTTAATCTGAATTTTCACCCACTTGAAGTTGTGTCTCGCTGACGCGATCCACAACTTCAAGTGAGTGAAAATTATTCAGATTTGACAAAATGGAGGTCAACTCTTTTCAAATCTGGCTGGTTGATGTCACAATTTATCTTTTAAAATATGGTACTTAATGTGCTAATAGGAAATGAAAACCCAAATATATGCGACACCGGCGATTAAAGGGTTAATAACATCATTGACACTGCTGAACTCACCGGGCTGGCAACTATTTGGTGGCATTCCTCAAGTTCCCCCAAACGTTCTCCTGCTCATGGGAGGGGGCCCTAGGGTAGTGGTTAGCACCGCTGCCTTTCACGCCAGAGTTCGGGGTTCGTTTCCCGGTTTCGGCGGTTTGAAAGAAACAAAAAATGTTTCTTCCCCATCACGTGTGAAAGTCAGTATTGTGGGGAGCCTCAGTGACCGAGAGGAAGCGTGCTCGGCCTCAGACCACCAGGGCTCGAATTTCTAGTCTGTGTCTGGAGGACAGTACCGTGTCATCTCATTCATCTCACCATCCTCAGGAGGTTCTCCTGGCCCTGTTTAGCCTATATGTACACAAAGGTGGCCTAAAGCCCGATTCATTTCATTTTTGATCATAATACATTTTGTTTTCGAAAGCTTCAAACTATTGGCTAAACTCACGCAGCCTCATCCGACATTCCGTCCTATCGTTAACAAAAACCCTGCGGTATTGAACATAATTGAGAGTAATTTTTTGCATTAGACTGAAGTTGATATTTATATTAAAGCTGCATAACTATTTTGTTTATTTTATTCAAAAGATTAATCCATGGAGAATGGTGTTTTATTGTTTTATTTTACTGCTCCGGTTACTGAGTTATTAAGGATTTAGGTTTGTTGTTTTTAACAGTGCTGCCCCACCAAAACAGACCTGATCACAGCGGAGTAAGACACACTGTGTGTATAATCAGGACATTAAAAGTACCAAGTGGCAGATAACGGTCATCATTGAAAAAAGAATGGAAGACTTAAAATTATTCTTATTTTTTAAGTGATCATAGATACATTTCACGGTACAAAGTGTATTGTCTCATGTCATTTAGACATATCTAGAAATTATTACTTTGTGTGATATGAGTGATATCTGCATACATAATAATGTCATGTTTATTTTCAGTACCGGTATAGAAAATGTCACTCCTTTCTTAGTCTCTGAGGAAGTGGCCGTACTGGAAGGGATACTGGTGGTCAGGCCGAGAACTACAGCTTGGGTCGTCTCGCGGACAAAGGCGTTTCTCGCAAAGGCATCCCACCAACTCTTTTTTCCCTCCAGCTGGTCCAGAAAGTCATGATGTCTTGGAGAATGAACAGACTGAGACTTCTCTCTCTGATGTTGCTGGTTCTGCTGGTGCTGAGGCTGCCTTCTTACTGGGCCTTCTAGCTGAGCTCGCCGTCACAGCAGATTCAATAGACGAATTCAACATAGAGTCAAAGGCAGTACGAGTCTGCCGAAGTGCGACAACGTCCTATTGGCTATGCTGGATGCCAGGTGGTTCCTAAGAAGCGTAGAGCATGGCCCAAAGGGTGTCTTGCGCTTGATACATCTCATTGTGGGCCTCCAGCACCCTATCCTAAGCTGGGCCTTTTTCCAGATCTTCAGAGGCTCGCTGTATGACGACCGACGCTCTCTCTAAATCTTTAGGTCCTGTTGACAGAGCATGGGCCACTAGGGCCATGTTTCACTGCTGTCGCCGAAAAACACCACCAGCCTGGCTCTGCCTTAGCGACATCTGGACCTCCACAGGAGGCTCTGGGTCCAGAAAAGGCTTGGCGTCCTACGATGTCAGTACAGTTAAGGAGCACCCCTTTAAGCCTTAAATCCCCTGAAAGGGGTTGTACCTTTCCTCCTGTTCCAGCGATTCTCCAAACACACTGTCCTCGATCTCAATATCCACCCCCGTGCTCATGATGGATACTCGTCTGGCATCAGTAGTAGGAGCGTGAGCTGGTCTCTATGCCACCGACCGACCCAGTCTCAAATGGGGATTTCCCTTAATTTCATCATAAATTACCCTGATGTTGTTTCAGAAATGGTTTTATTGTATTCTTTGACCATGAAAACCCTGATATAGAACTTATCTATAATGTTGTATCATTTATATTTTAGGAGTTATGTCACTTTCTTTAAATTTTGGTAATGGCGGTCATTTTAGGCTCAAATAGTGATTTCGCCTAATTTCACTATCAATAAACTTTCAGAAAAGGTTTCATTGTATTCTTTCACCATGAAAACCATGAGATAGAGCTCGTCCATATGATTGTAGCATTAATATGACACAATTTATATTTTTTGGTTATGGCGGCCATTTTAGGCTGAAAAAGGGGTTTCCCAGGGTTGATTTTGGTTGAATTTTTTTTGACGTGACCTGGCCTGTCAGAGAAGTCACCGAACCCCAAACTTGCTTTTTATAGAAAATGTCCTGGTTCATGTCAATTCTTACTGGACTAATACTGCCTTTCGAGTTTATAGCAGTATCAGGTCACTCTCGAAAAGCGGGATGGCCGTTGAGTATATGACTGACCCAGATATCGTGCATGAGATTGGTCGAGATGACTTTCTCAACCAATGATGTGCTTGAGATCTAGTCCAGCCTCATTGACATCACACTGTATTAATGTCATGTGTCTGTCGTCCATGTTGAAATATCCAGAGATGTGAGTGACCTAGATGTTTTGTGTGTGATTGGTCATGGAAGGCGATATCGTCCAATGGTTTGATGTAGATCAACAGCATTAAGAATTTTTTTAACACAATAGTGGCTATGACTTTAGATGCTATTAAGACCAAGGGTTAGATTTTCAGAGGCAAGATATATCATTGCAATGTATTGCATCTATATCATAATATATTTGCTTTGGAAAGTATAACATCTGCTAGCTTCCCGTAGTTTCAGACTCTCATTGTGGCAATTTCTTAAGATTATATTGGACTAGTTTGCTTCCAAGGTAGGCAATGTTCTCAGTAAAATCTATGGGCTATCTACAGGGAATAAACTGATGGCTCAACCCACAGCTCAATAAATTGGAGACTATGAACTGTTGTAAAATTGACGACGGAAATTCTAATAACTCAGCAAATACAAATATTTAGGCTTATTCAGAAACAACGTTTGGCGGGCCTACTATAGGCTGTGTGATGACAGAAAACTGGATCTATGGGTGTTGTCGTTTTTGAGAAGATGTGAGTGATAGTCATTTGGGACACACGGAAAAGGCCACAAAAAATCAGTGCCCAGAATCCGTTTTGTGAACCATAATAAAACATTATTGGAATGAGTTCCAATAATGTAACAAGCAGTGGCGGGTCCAGCATAGGGCGTAGCCGGCGTACGCCCCCTCCCCCTTATTAGTGAAAATATTGCATTTTCGTGCATTTTTTTTAAAAAAGTGAAGCTAACACCCTTTTTTTCAGGAAAAATGTGGCTTACGCCCCCTACTCTTGCACATTCTACATCCGCCACTGACAAGAAACCTGCAGTTCTGAACATTATTGAGAGTTATTTTTTTAAATATATCAATCAGATATTGAAGCAATGGGCCATGTAAAATTAAAATCAAAACAAATATATATTTTCCGCCAATAACTATTTTTGATTTTTGACAGTGTCCTTGTCTAGATCCCGTAAAATAATACTGTCAGCATGAGGTCATATGAGACCAATGAGATGGGTGGGAGATGTTGACCAATCAGAGTTTCAGCATGCCTGTCAATCAGCCCTGTCGTTAAACTATCTATATGACAATGATTTGTGTCAGCAATACGAATATGATACGTGTAATAAATATTTTGATAATAATATTATCCATAGGATAACTACCAAGCCTCTATGCCTGAAATGGGTAAACATGCCCAATAAACTATTCCGACTTTTATTCATGGCTAGATTTCCACTGGGGGGGGGGGGTAATAGACATCAAAATAAGCTAAATAATACAAAAAAAAGCCTTCTGTAAAAAGCTATGCTCGTTAACTTAGCTCAATTTATACATGTACGGGATTATGAAAAACGTCGTCCCCATGTCTGAGATACGCGGTTGGTCCATCAATCTGATCCACTATCATGGCTATATATGTCTTCACTGCTTATCGCAGACCGCAGCACAAAACTTTCAAAACTTTTGCAGCTCTAGTCTATGAACATGTGTACATCATATGGTCATATTAAGAAGCAAAATTAAAATCACCTATTTTTTATGATTTTAGCCTGATTGAGTCCATTTAAGTTTCACAGACCACTCTGTTGTAGATGTTGTTTTAACACTGGGACAACGTCGTAGAGGTAGACCAGCATGAAACCAGCATTGAATAACATATGTTTGTTGCATAAATAATCAACTCCACAGTCCCGTCTGCTGTGAAAACATTCCTCAGTTCCCAAACTTTTAACACTACAACAAGTTAATCGACTACATTCGACCTGTAGGATTTGATGATCATCTACTTTCAGAACACGCAGTCCGAGAGTAAATTATTGAATATATATATTTTTAAAAATACTTATTTGGTAATCGTATAAGCAATCAATCCATGTGGTTCGCATAAGCGTGGTACGCAATGGCCAACTTGGGCATTGGTTGACAGTCAGCGTCACGTGTTCACTGAGAATGCGCGCACATTTTCCCATGCCCACGCCGACCCTGTGACTGTGGCGTGTAGCAGCCATTTATGACTGAAATACTCTAACAAAATATAATGGCGATGGTACTCAATCGGATATTCCGACGATTTAGGAGTCCAATAGTTGGTTTATTAAAATTATTAGCAGCATTTCATACATTTTGGAATCAGCAGCTTGTTTTCTGTCATAGGCCTACTGCAATTAAACGTTGTTGGCATGTTTTGGATCATTGAATGCTGAAACTTCCTATTAAATCCAGCGATAAACATCTCACAATTTGACAGCGTAGTCTGTGATGGTCACATAAGCCTACTGGCGGCACTATTTAGGTTAAACCGGCACAAAACGCATGCCAGGCGGTTCAATATTGATATAGTGGCAGCGCTGATATAAAGAATCTCTTACTGTGATATTTTGTCGGCTTGGAAATATAGACTTTTCTTTAAGAAACTCTAAAATTCTGAGGCACTTGAGACTTGGTTCGCTGCAAGTTTACAGTTAGGCTTTTTTCCAGTTCTGGACGATCATCATCCCGCCCGACCCTGGATATAAATTACCGGTCTCAGGCTTTAAATCCTTCAATGTTTATACACCACACAGCGGAGACAATGATCCAATGCAGGTTCAACAACGCTCGTACAACATTGAGCCAGCATTGGATCATCGCCATCACTCAGAATAAACAATAACATAATTACCTTATAACAACATACAGTGATTGAGTTGTGCTTGCTGGGGAATAAATTGTCATTTGCTCAATTTTCTAGCTAGAGGATTATACAATGTATCAATCTGGGCTAGTTTTAGCTGAAAAGAACAAATCTGTCATTTTTAATCCTTAGATATTTAGAAATAAAAAGATTTAATCCACAGTCAGTAGCTTAGTCATGTCACAGTGTAGCCTATTACATAATCGCAGGTGGGTACGCCCAACAAGAGATGCGGCTTTGTGCTGTGACAGGAGGCATGACAGTGTGTACAGGATGATAGGCCTACCACAGACCTGTCTGTATACAGATATGTACGCTGGAAGGTTACTATCCCAACGTTATCTCCTCTGCAAAGGCAGTATTTACTTACTTGTAAGGTGAGCAGATACTGCATTTTGTTCCACACCGCATTTCGTTATCACGTGGTTGCCAGCAGCAGACCCCCGAGCGGAACCTATCAGAAATACGACACTTCCGCGACATTAGCCCAGCATTGAAACACTACTGGATCAATGTATGTTGTTTATTGGTCTATCTCTCTAGCGATGTGATTTACCCAGATAACGTGTAGGTGATTGGTCAAGGAAGGCTATCTCGTCCAATAGTTTGCCGAAGATGTAGGTCAGCCTCATTAAGAATTTTTTTTTACCATGCTTGTGGCTGTAGTGTCAGATGCTATTGAGACCCATGGTTAGATTTTAAAAGGCAATATATATCATTGCATAATATTGTATGGATATCATAATATATTTGCTTTGGAAAGTAGAACATCTGCTAGCTTTCCCTAGTTTTAAACTTTCATCGTGGTGGTTTCTTAAGATTATATTGGCCTAGTTTCATCCTAAGGTAGGCATTGTTCTCAGTAAAATCTACTGGCTATCTACAGGGTATAAATCAATAGCCCCACACACAGCCCAAAATTTCGAGACCCCTAACTGTCGTAAAATTGACCACGGAAATCCTAATAACTCAGCAAATACAGATATTTATGCTTATTCAGAAACAACGTTTGGCGGGCCTACTGTAGGCTATGGAATGACAGAAAACTGAACCTATGCTTTTTGCCGTATTTGAGAAGATGTGAGTGATAGTCACTTGGGACACACATTATATGGACACAAAAAAACAGTGCCCAGAATACGTTTTGTGAACCATATTAAAACATTATTGGAATGAGTAAAAACTGTAATCGCATATTTTCGACCATGGGGTAGTTATCGCTCTCAATAAGAGCCATTTTAAAAATTGCACAGCTTGCTTGAGCTGTTACAGTTAACTGGAAATAATGGGACACACACCCATTCTACACTTGGGACACAGATGTTCTAGCAGTCCCAAACATCCATTTGTAAACATGTTATTACAGTATTGGAATGAATTCCAACAATATAATAATTACCAACTATTTGATTTTTACTCTATCAAAATAACAAAATAAAAAAACTCGCAATAATTGTCTTGGTTTTTTTACTGTTTAAAAGTACATTCATCTATAACATTCATCAACATTTCCCGTCCGCAACATGTAATACGATAGTTCCCTGTGAAACTGGGCTAAATAAATAGTTTGCGTCTCATACAAATCGCATGGGAAATATGCACTACACATACTTTAATTTCATGAAGAGGAGAGCACCCGAAAACTAATATAAAAAATGTTAGTAACATTTTGTACAATTGCATAATGAAAATTCGACTTAATATTATGATGAATAGCACAACAATAAACTAAAAGATTATTCAAATAAAACAATCATTTAATATAAATGACGTTTGTGTAGTCATATTAGAATAATATTAGGATTTTAAAATTCCAATAATCACGACCCTGTTGTCAAGTATCTCATAGTCCAGGTACATTTCTTAAAAGCATCAAATTAATATTTTGGGAGAATCTGAAAACTTTGTGGGATTAGTAGGATATGAGCCTAGGTAATTTGGTGCAATCCTCTTCACTTTCCTCTACTTACTCAAGAGCATATTTTGTCAAATAATTAAATAACACAGTGTATAAAATTTAAACATGCGTCCACATTATCAACACCATTTCTCCAACTCAATCAAGTCTTTAAGAATGTACACAAATTGGGAGTATATTTTAATTACTTCTCATCTGCCTCCTTTCATATTAATTAGATTTATAGACATTTCATTTAGTATACCTCCCAATATACGAAATCTTTTATCTGGAAAAACTCTTAAGCACACTACGTTCGCCTATACACATCATTGTGTTGTTTCAAGCTTTCTTCTTTTCTGTAATACATATATTTTTTTGTAAACATATAAGAACAGCTTGTAATTCACAAGTACACTGAGAATTTTAGATCTGGCAGTAAATTCGATCTACAGTAGAATTGGTGACAATAAGCTCGACATAAGACAACACGGCAGTCGCATGCCTCATGTTTATATGAGATATGGCTGTCTGTTTAGCCTGCTATACGGTGATAGGTACAGTACTCAAGTGACGGGTATATTAACACCAGTGAAAGTCATCAGAACCACTGCATTCCTTATGTTCACAAAGCAGATGGGTGGGCGTGTAAAACACATGATACTCCAGCCTGATCACACTCAGTTTCCAATTTACCCTTGTCCTGCTGAATTGTTTCAATTTTATTTCTCGTCATTTGAAGCTGGAATTGCTAACGCAATCTCCAGCTTCAAATGACGAAAAATATATCTTTATATGAAAAATTGACATATTCCAAATTTAAGTATTCGATTAACTCTGCATCTATCACAAACTATTTTATCAATTCCGTGGCATTTTATTTGGTTTCAAACTAGCTTCAACCCATGTATATATAGGTACAGCAGGACAAGGGTTATTCAATATTTCACTCTGCGGTGCTGACATAACTATCTTAGTGATTTGTAGACACTGGCATGATGTAGGAGAGTATATAAATATATCTATTTACAATTAGGGTTCACTCTCCATAAAATAACACTTGAATAAATCAAATGTGTTGTGGTGAATGATAGGCAAGTCGACTTTGGTTCAGAGGAAGGTATATATCAGCATTTGAAGTTAGAAATGTGTGTTACGAATTCCAACTTCAAATGGAAAAAATACTACCTAGGATTGTAGCTGTTTTGATACCTTATCACCTCTTCCCAAGAAAGTAAATTAAAAATTTAACCCAGTTAAAGGTGGTTATAAACTTGTAAATTGAATAGTTTTGTACAATACTTAAATGCACAATTTTTTTTCATCAAAACCTCAACATTTAAAATATTCTTGTAGAAAACCAAAGTTTTTTTTTAATTTGAAATGATCATGTCTGAAGTTAGCTCTTTTCACTTCATTTGAATCCCTATGTTATGGGTCTATTGCTATTATAAATTTGTAATTCTCTCATTGCGGGGATCTACATCTGACAGCATCAGATTCTTACCAATGTCGGTCTTCCCATTGAAATCAAATCCCTTATTCTATCTCTCACATTTCTCTGTTTACAAACTTCAATGTATATTGCATAATTCAAAAGAAATATCTGCAAGTAGGACATTTAGATTAATGATTTCCCCAAATGAACTTCACCCTGACGATTTTGAATTTTTAATCACATTCCCTTGAATTGAAGCATCATCTCAATTACTGGTGACAAAGTAGCTTAAAATAACTATTGAAATCCCCACAGCCGGGATAGTTCCAGACTCTCCTTAACCCTTTAAGCCCTCACAATGCATTGAAGCATCATTTTACATCCCTGAAAACAGAATTAATTTCCCGAAACCTAGTGGTTTTAGAACGAAAATTTTCATGGAACCATTTTTAAAATAATAGTATTTTTTTCTTTTTTTCACCCACTGCATGTCATTTTCATCCACTACAAGTCGAGAATTGCGACAGCAATTCGTGGCTTGTAGTGGATGAAGATAACATTGGTAAATTCAGACTTGAAAGGGTTAAATGATTTATTATGATATTTTAATACCTTTAAATAACTCTTGAGGTAAACAAATGTACATGTTCAATATCATATGTATGAAGTATGACTAAAATATATAAAATGTTGTGTTGTATATTTTGAATAAGTAAAAAGATGAGTGTCAGATTATATCCAGCTTTTTAGAAAGGAATGTTACTTTTCAGAATTCAAAACTGGAAACCTTGTTACTAAATCCAGCATCAGTGAATGAAATATATTGAATCAATTAGCAATTAAAGGATAAAGCTACTGCAAATTCAAATTGACAATATGGTGTTTTATAATTTCAGTCAACAATAAATATACAAGATTGACATCCGGCACATATACACAATATACAATAACAGTAATAATGCATATCTGTAGAACAGGAGTTGAACAGAATATATATGAAAAAGTTCAAACAAAACAATAATCAACAGAACTTGGGTATAATAGTTATGGTTGAAAAGTTATCCAATAAACCAATATGAATAGACCACAGTGATATAGTAGCAAATTATTTACTGAATTTATAACGCTTATAACGGTCAGAGTACATAGTCACAGATCTTCTGTTATACCGAAAGTGAAATGCTTGTGAAATCATGAACGAGAAGTCTTTATGATGACAACCAGATCATCATTGATGTGAATTGCATGACGAAATACATTTCTTTGCAGTGAATAATTTGTAAAGTTATGTCAACTATTACTGAATAAATTATGTGAACAAATATGAACAATGGTTAATTTCAAATCATCATGCTTTTCATACATTAAATTATTCGATTTCCAACAGCCTTTGTTTTCTCCATTTTCTTGTTGCATAACATTATCTTAAAACGCTTATATTTACTTCTAGTTTTACTGGCAGACAAAACATTTTACTGTTAATAGAATAAAAACATTAGAGTATTTATGCAAGTTTATTTCTTATTTAAAAACATAAATGTTTTTTATGGTTTAAGCTATATAATAAATGAAAATAAATATCACTACAAAAAGTGTTCATACACTATTTTACCAGTAGAATAATTATATTCATACAGTTCATGTAAAAAACTACAGCTGTTTATAAATAGCAGAATATCCTGCTGCAATATAAAGTGGGATAAAATTTTGATTTCAGTAATAGTATGTACTAATATTTTGGACTTATTAAATGAAAAAGACAAACAGAAAGAAACAGTTCATGATGTTTGAAACTATATAAATAATAGTATGGAAAGATGTTATCATGATTTGATAATGGTAATACATAGAGCTAGAACTTATTTAAACTGACAGCAGGTTTTTGTTTTTATATAGTGTTGCTATGATATAAAATCACTTCAATCACTTCAAATTGAATTCCAGTTATTTATTTCACATCTATGGAAACATATGTGGCAATCACTGTTAATCTAACTATTCTAATCAAACAACACATCTTTTACATGTTTTAGTCTGTTACATGTCCAGCTGAATGGAGTGATTATATAATTCATGTGTTATTGTGACAACACAACTGAAGACATGAAGTATTTATAGATATAGATGGCAGCTAGAGATTTAGTAAAGCATCAATTTATACACTGCAGTGATAAACCCTCTGCTAGCTGTGCTAGTACATGTAGCATTGGGTCAACGTCTCTTTGTTTGCTGGGCTACATAAAAAGGATTTATTTCCAGATTTCCAACCTTTAACAGTTGAATTGTTTTTCACTCTTTTTCATCTATTTGAAGCAGGAATTACTTTCCAGCCTAAAACGGATAGAAAATACCCGTTAATTTGCAAATTATCAAATGAAAGATCCATATAAATGCTTTTAGGTATATATTGCCATAACAGCTCAATACTTAATTTTAACAGAATAAACCTATAAAATGCAAAACATGGATATTTGCATTTTCTATTTTTTTTTATTTAAAAATCAATTCAAATCCTAGCGTAACAGCTTGCAGAGGGCAACCAGACAGCTGACATAGAATAACATACATAAGAGAAGTATTTCCACAGATCAACAAAACAGACTACCAAAACTCATATCAACCATTCTAAAAGTCAGATTACATTCAGCTTAGCTTATATTTTTGACATGAATCACCAATTGATACAACTTCTGCATGCATGGTAATTGAAAATTAACTATTAATAATAGATTGGTGTATTCATCAAGAAAGTAATTGAATTTCAAGAAAAGCAGCATAGTACTACCTCACATTCTACTAACATTGGTAAGAGCAACAAACAGTCCATACATCTCCCTGAAAGTATGTCAATATTTGTGAAATTCGGCAACAATAGACTTCTCTTGCATTACAACCACTTCAGCTTTACTTTCAAAATTGTTATGCAATTTTATTCACATCAATCCATGAATGTGAAGTTCAAATAATTTCTTGGTGTGAATAAAATTTGATGTGGAGTAATGTTGTAAAGAGAGGGAAGGTATGAGAGTGTTCAGTTTGTTCTTTATGGCTGAGAAATGTGCCGTCACTGATCTGAGCACACACAATGTATCACTGAGATTTACAATATGGTGTACGCATCAAACATAGCTATTTATATATATATATTTATATATTTACTGCACTTTGTCCAACACCTCTGTACACCTTGTGAGTGAAGTGGGCACTGCTATATACATGTTTGTAGTTTCTATTTACACAATTTTAAATTTGTTGACTTGTCTTTCTATATTGCTAATGCCAGCATCATACAAACACTTTAGAAAGAGCGTCTGCACCAGCGCTAGCAATGTAGGGCTTGGAAGGATGAAACGCAACATCGTGAATAGATTCATCAAATTTCTTTCGGTGAGAAGTTATTTCTTGTACACATGTTTTGCTATCTAAATTCCATAACCTAATAGAGCAGTCGTGACCTAAAAACAAAGGTTGTCCAATTTCAGTAAAAGTACACATCATTAGAGCATTATGTACATAAACAATGACCAGTGACATACATTGTAATTATTTAAAGTGAGAGCTCTCATATGCCACAAATATTGCTCTTTAAATATTAACAACAGTAAAAAGTATATATACAAGGGTTTGCATTGAATGAAACTGAATGATATTCAATAATACACGTCAGCAGTGATCAACATCAGAATTTCCAAGTTGGTCCATCACAAAAATACAATGGCCGTCGTCAGTTGTTAAATTAATGGATTTTTCGCAGGCACACAGGGCATATATGTAAAATAATTATTCAGTTTAAAAAAATACACCCCTCAACCCCCCCCCCCTCCTCCCATAAAAACTTGAAGAGGCTACTCTAATAGGCTACTCAAATATGGAAAAAAAATATTTAAAAAATTAAGAAAAAATGATCCATCCACCCCAAACCATGTCAATTTGATTTTCAAGATGTCTGTCTTCAGCATATTTGTTTTAAATGTATTAATCCCAAAAGTTATTCATGAAAAATACCTAGAGAACCACCCTATCAAATTTTAATGCAATGGTTCATGAGTTATCATGCCCACAAGTTTTTGTACAGCCATTTTGGAAAATGGTTGTTTATGGCTCAATGCCTCCCTCCTCCCCCACCAACAAAAACAAGAGGCCAGCCGGCCACCATAATCCCCCGCCCCGCCCGCGTGATAGAAATTTTACAGGGTGCATACTTCCCTGGAGTCTCACATTCTGTTCTACAATAATGATCCACCGATCTAGATTACTGTGTATATTACAGATATTGAAGTCAGTGTTGGTCGCAAGTCAGCATTTTTTTAGTTTGAGCAGGTTGCCATTAAGAGGGTATATATATATATATATCACTCACTGAAACCATACATTTTGTTTTATAGTATTTATTGGACTGGTACATATCCTATGGAATTTTTGTTCCAATGGTTGATGCTGTGAATAGATTTAATGCCTTATCAACGTTGAATTTCGTTGGTAGATTTTAATTTTATGTGTTTTTCTCTAGCAAAAAAAAACCATTTTTTACCCTAAAAAGTGACCCATTTTTCGCGCACGTCTGCTTTAAAACTATATTGATGGGGTTTCGAAAGGGGCGTAAACGCCGTAAACGGTGATTGTACACAGTTGAGACGATGACTCACTTTGCTTCTCCTGTGCACATTAAAAAAATTTGATAACAATTATTATTTGTCTGCCATCTTGAATTTATGCAAATTTGGACAGAATGAATATTATTTTTTGGATCAGAAAAATTAAAGAAGTGTACAAATAACTTTTATCATCATCATTTCCCACATTACGCCAATTTTGAAGCTTGGAGCATCTAACTATCTGGCACAGTTTGTCCGGTATCGACATATTAAAGTTAATTATGGCCAAAAGTCGGCCATTTTGAATTTTATCAAGTTGAAAATTTTCAGAGCATATCCTTACCTGAAACCGCCAATTTTGTTTTGTAGTAATGGTCTAGCTATATGGCACGGTTTGTCAGATATCAGGCATATTAAAGTTAATTAGGGCCGATAGTCGGCCATTTTTAATTTGATCAAGTTGAAAATTTTCAGAGCATATCCCAACCTGAAACCGCACATTTTGTTTTGTAGTAATGGTTTAGCTATATGGCACGGTTTGTCAGATATCAGGCATATTAAAGTTAATTACGGCCGATAGTCAGCCATTTTTAATTTGATCAAGTTTAAAATTTTCAGAGCATATCCCTACCTGAAACCGCACATTTTGTTTTGTAGTAATGGTCTAGCTATATTGCACGGTTTGTCAGATATCAGGCATATTAAAGTTATTATTGGCCGATGGTCGGCCAATTAAGCAGGTAAAATTTCAAAAACCTCAAAAGGCACATCTACACCCCTTAGGGGTGTGTGTGTCAAAAAGTTAAAGAAATCCATGCACGGGTTACCGAGTTCTGCTCCGGAAACGAAATGCGGACATCTGGACGCGGGACGGACGGACATCCGAGGCGACGCCAATACCCCCCGCCCCCACTTCGTCGGGCAGGTTTTGAATTTGATAAGTTGAAAATTTTCAGAGCATATCCCTACCTGAAACCGCACATTTTGTTTTGTAGTAATGGTCTAGCTATATGGCACGGTGTGTCAGATATCAGGGATATTAAAGTTAATCACGGCCGATAGTCGGACATTTTTAATTTAATCAAGTTGTAAATTTTCAGAGCATATCCCAACCTGAAACCGCACATTTTGTTTTGTAGTAATGGTCTAGCTATAAGGCACGGTTTGTCAGATATCAGGCATAATAAAGTTATTATTGGCCGATGGTCGGCCGATTAAGCAGGTAAAATTTCGAAAACCCCAAAAGGCACATCTACACCCCGTAGGGGTGTGTGTGTCAAAAAGTTAAAGAAATCCATGTACGGGTTACCGAGTTCTGCTCCGGAAACGAAATGCGGACATCCGGACGCGGGACGGACGGACATCCGAGGCGACGCCAATACCCCCCGCCCCCACTTCGTCGGGCAGGTTTTGAATTTGATAAGTTGAAAATTTTCAGAGCATATCCCTACCTGAAACCGCACATTTTGTTTTGTAGTAATGGTCTAGCTATATGGCACGGTGTGTCAGATATCAGGCATATTGAAGTTAATCACGGCCGATAGTCGGACATTTTTAATTTAATCAAGTTGAAAATTTTCAGAGCATATCCCAACCCGAAACCGCACATTTTGTTTTGTAGTAATGGTCTAGCTATATGGCACGGTTTGTCAGATATCAGGCATAATTAAAGTTAGTTATGGCCGATGGTCGGCCAATTAAGCAGGTGAAATTTCAAAAACCCCAAAAGGCACATCTACACCCCCTAAGGGATGTGTGTGTCAAAAATTAAAGAAATCCATGCACGGTTTACCGAGTTCTGCTCCGGAAACGAAATGCGGAAATCCGGACACGGGACAGACGGACAGCCGGACGGACGGACATCCAAGGCGACGCCAATACCCCCCGCCCCCACTTCGTCGGGCGGGGGATAAAAATATGGGAAGAATTGCCCAGTCACATAATTATGTGGAAAATAAAAAAAAATCATCAGTAATCTTTTTATTGAGAGCTAAATTGAGGATACGCCAGCGGCGGTGACAGTAAAAAGCTTAACACTAAGAGCATCCCGTATCGGGGATGCTTAATAATGCAGTTTTAATTAATATAAAGGAAATTATTTCAAGTCTGCATGGTATTGTTAATAAGTGATATAAAACAATCTTAAATACTCACTGCCAGAGAGTAGATACAATCCATTTGGATCAACAGCTAGACTTGTCACTGCATCAAGATGAGCAACCATTGAATGTACTACTTTTCCTGAAAAACGAAATGTCATAAAATTTAGAGAATAAAAATATATCAAGTGTTCAGATATTAGAAATGAGAAAACAACTTATCTTTCTACTAATTGAATAATTATTTAACAAATACTAGGTATAGAAATCTAGATCAAATTCTTAAAGAGGCAGGAATAGGTTATTGAACGTTATTAAACAAATTAATAAAATAGGTCATAATTGTAGTAATAAATAAGTACTGGGATAGTAAATTAAGTTTAAACAAAACAGTAAAAAAGGTCATAATTGTAATAATAAATAAGTACTGAGATAGTAAATCAGGTTTGAAAACATACCAATAAAATAGCACACAGTTAAGGTGAAGAAACAGAAATATTTACATCTGATTAATAGTATTTAAATAAAGCATATAATTCAAGTACATAACATAGTGTATTTTTGATATAGTACAACAAAATAGGAGACATTAATACTGTTGGGTTTCATGTTGGACCATCATCTATCCCACTAGTATAACATTAATCCAACGCAAAGCCAATGTTTCTTATTTGCATAGTCTGATTCAAGACAAAATAAGTGAAGGGAAAGGGAAACTGATAGAAGAGAAAAATACATTAATAATGACAGAAAGCATGTTAATGAGCACATTTATTATACTGTAGATCAGGTAATATTCGCAAGGTTATCATTTTCCCGAATTTCGCCAGGACAAATTTGTGAATTTGAGAATCTCGCAAAATTATTATTATAATAGCGCTATATATCATCGAAATTGATAATTCGCGAATTCTACACTTCGTATAAAGTTCAAAAATCACAAATTTGTGAAAATGTAAACACACAGAAATTACCAGATGTAGAGTATACAAAAATTATCACTATGACAAAATTTGCAAGGTTATTGTTAGAATGGTACTTATTATTAAAAGCATTACATTTTGGGGAATGGCCAAGTGGCCTCCCATAGGAGGTTGGCTGCTTATAAGAGTGGCTGCTCATAGCAGGCTCTACTGTATATCGATTAACAAAGGGAGGTAGTGGGAATAGAGTTAATATAGGCGAGGTAAGGGAAGAATAATTTTTTGACTGAATAACCCTTGCAACAGAAACAAATGACTATTTTAATAGTCCTGTTTTTTTCAAATGGTGATATTCCAATATGCAAGAAATTTTATGATAAATGACAAAATTCAAACTCACCAGTATTATTGTCCAAAAACCTAATGTGTCTATCTTCGTGAGCCGTTATTGTGATGGGTAATGTCGGATGGCTCACTACTCTATTGATTTGACTAATGCCAGCAACATTATTTGATTCTGGAAAACAAAAGCATGTTGTTAGATTCCTGCATAAAATAAACAGTAAAACCCTTTCTTCTCCAAGGCCAGAATATATGTATATTATATACATATTCAGGGGTGGGAGTGGAAAATTATTCCAAGACTGATTCCAAGACTGAAAATAATATTGCCTACCAGAATTGCCTACTCTGATTTTTTAACACAGCAAGTTAGAAACCAAGTCTATTGAAAGTGATCAAAAAGTTTAAGGTAGATGTAAGTTGAATAAATAACCCTATTTGGGAAAAGAAATATTTTTTCATCATTGGCGGGCATGTGACTTTGCCTCTCAATTTTAATTTTCAAATTCAACTAGCTATTTATATATGACTGACTGACAAAGGAATGTATGCCTTCTATCAATATTTTTTATTTAATCAACGTTTTAGACATTATTCTAATAAACTAAGCCACATTTGTAATTGTATCCTGAGATATATCTGCAACAAGATGAACAGCTTTCCTCCGAAAGTTATGTATATAGTATATCATATGGTTTCGATTAACATACGTTCTCTACAAAACCAATAGTTATTATATCTGGAGATATCATAAAAAATATTTTTATTTATTCAGACAACTCTGTATTTAAATAAGAATTGTAATTCATATTTAAGAGATACAGTGCAGTTTAAGTAGTTGATATGATTAAAGAGATAAAGACCTAAGGGCTCTATATAAAATTATTTCTTTCAGTTATAGTAGCAGGAACACTACCTACCATCATTAGGCCTAGTGTCCATTGCTAAAATAGGCTTGGCTGTTTCAATATCAAAAAGATAAGCATCGCCTGAAGTGTATGCAGCTACCAATTGCCCTGGCTCACATCGAACAAAATCCACTGACGTTGGTACACCATCTTCTGTAAACAATAATACAAAACCAAAAGTTATCTATTGTAGGACTAATGAAATATGATAATTGAGTAACACTTGAAAGGAATAAGTATGTATTAAACTATCAAAAAAAAGTATCTAGACACTAGAGCAGAAAAACCTGCTAGCATTTACAAGGTCAAATTGTTTCTTCTCATAAGTTGATATTAGCTTTTATGTAGGGACACATCTGCTGTGCTCAGAAGTTAACCTTTTCCACGTAATTACATTGGTCCTTTTCATAGAAAAGCTTTTATTCTGAAAAAGGATCACTCATTACTTTACTAAAGTTGGTCTTCTATATGTGGTGATATTGGTCGTTCTCATTATATTAATTATTTTATATCAGTCATTCTACATTCATAAGTTAATCTATGCACAACAGATATTTTTGTAAAATTATGAAATGCATTATCTATTGCTATGTAGTACATATTGGCATTGCCTACAGCAGTTCATTTGAATAGCAGAAGTGAGCAAAGTGATTATTTCTGAACAGCAACACAACACAAAAATTTCAACATAACAATGACAAACTTACGATTATCAGCGCGGAAGGTGTTGAGAAGTGGAGACTTGTTAGTGGGACTCCATAACCTGATTGTGCTATCAGCCGAGCAGCTAAGAAGCTGCATTCTGGCGCTGTGTATAGAGAGACCCCACACAGCGTCTGTGTGTGCAACCAACGTGTTTGACAGCACACTGGGATCTGTACAGTAAATCATATCATATCAAACATTTAGAATGACAAAAATTGGTACACACATAATTGATAAGGTGTTAAGCCAAGCCGAGTGTTAAACTAAGCTCAGTACTCATTCAAATTGATGGAAAAATACTCTGTTTACAGTGTTCGAAATAAGCATACATCCGTTTGTCCAGGCCAACCAAAAGTTAGGACGGACAACCAAAAGTATTGTTGTGGTTATCCGCAGGGACAACCTTATAATATCCAATATTACAATAAAATTTTACTATTCTAAAGTTTAATTCAAGTAATATTTGTTTTTCGCAGTAAAAATGGCAGGAATAATGACAGCATTATCGCCATTTTTTCTGACATCAATACTAGTACAGCTTACTTTCTTTTTTTTAAATTCTCAATCGATCTTGTTGCGGCTAAAATTCTGCCAATCTATACATTAATAATATGTAGCCATAATATGCTATATTATCGCCTATATTTCACACACACTATTTACTTTCTGAACAAAAAAAAAATGGCAAATGGTCACCGCATATTCCTGTGATCTGCCTTTTTGGGGAAACTGCTTTATGATATGTTTTACATTCAGAATGCTTAACATCAGATTGAAACATTTCATGTCGCTAATTTAGGCTCCCTTTCAGCGGACATCACCCCATTAACTGGTGTGTAATGTGGTCTACATCATACTATAAGACTGGTATTTAATATTAACTTGATATCTTCTTTTATCATTAAACTCAGTCTATAAACGTCCCTGCATTAAATTATTAATGGTTTTAATTTTAGTTGTTGTTTTGTCACTGCATTCATATAATTTGCGTTTTACATTGCATCACTGATTATTTGTCAGGACAGTTAACATTAGAAGCTCAGATGGTCAGAGTGAAAACTGATTTCACACACTGCGGGAGTCATAACAAGCTTGGTCAAGCTGGTTCTTTTTGTCAGGGCAACCACAATTTTAAGCTGACAAGCAGAATTGTAGGGCTTGGACAAATTTCAAACCTCATTTTGAACGCTGGTTTAGAATATCAGATTTTATTTATTTCAAATATTTTTCACTGGAAATTTTGTCAGTGTAATTCAACAGTCAAATTGTTAAGCACAAATTATGACATTTAAGTTTTTATTTACTTCATTACACTTGCAAATTTTATTCAGCAACCTATATTACATTCGGTTTGCCATGAAAATCGCACCTGCAATTCAAAGTTATGAGAGAAAGAAAATTAGAATAAGCCAACACTAATATTGAAACAACTGATGAAACTTTCGTTGATGAATAACTGAGTCACAATTGCTAAAAATGAAAGTAGAGGTTCACATACAACAATTGTAGTAGAGCCAAAATTAATCCAACACATCAACATGATCATACTTACCAAAAGAGTCATAAGGATCAATATTAGAAGTGGGTATATTCCAGCATCTGATTGTCGCATCTTGACTTCCACTGTAGCAGTTTTCTCCTGTCGGGTTAACAACCAGACAAAGTACAGGACCTGTGTGAGCTCTGAATGTGTACACGGGCTCCACGTCTAGAGATGCCGTTCTGTCACAATAAATAATAATAATAGGTCAGAATATCTATAGCTTTAAATTCAAAACTGTTATGACCATACACAGTTAACTGGTATATATTATGAAATTAATTATGTTTTAAATCGAGTGCACACATGCCACAATGACACATCAAGTGATAAATATTGTCTGAATCTTACATATTGATAACTGAAAAATAAAATGTTTCACAAATTTGGGTTGGTACAAGCTGTGGCTAAAGTTTAGAATACTGCTAGTTGGTAAATTTTCAACTCAGTGAGTCACAATGGTAATGAAGCGATGTCTAGGCTACTACATTCAGGCTACTACGACAATCACATGATTGTTAATTAAAACTGAAACAGTGACTGTTGCGTTGGGGGGGGGGGTGACAACTAGATGTTTTTATGATTGTTGATTTTATTTTCAAATGAGGGAGTAGGCATTTAGTGGAAGATGGGCCTTTATTACAATAAATATATATAAGTCAACTTACTTTTTAGCTGGAACCGTTTTCTGAAGGTTCCACAGTTTCAGTGTGTGATCTTCTGAGCCTGTGATAAGTACTGGTTCCACTGGATGAAAACCTAAAGCCCGAACTCCGTCAAAGTGACTGTATAAAATCAGAAAACAATAAAGTATGTACATGTATCCCACAATTACATCAACATAGGCTATCATGATTGACTACGAATAATCCATCTGAAAAATATAACAGAATTGGATAAGATATAGATGTTTTTAGCACATTGGGTTAGAATTCCCCTTTTAACTCCAGCTAGATGAATAAAAACTACAAACTCATTTGTGCAAAAGGATTTTACAAATCATAAATTGGATGCCAATTTCTTAATTATTGTAAATTAGGTTAATGGGTTACTTCACTGAGCACAAGTTGTAGGCCCACCTGCATGCACAGCATGGTCAGTGTCAGTGTTCTGAGGAGTGAGGCCGAGATAAATATTATAGATCAGTGAAGGGAAACAAATCACCTGCTTTAAGAGTAAGTCAAACAAAGAAGACGATTAATGAAAGGAAACCCATGAACTCATGTATTGCATTCTAAAATTAATGTCATACCTTCTTAATGTGTATTTAGCATTCCAAGTCTTTCTATATGCCTCCTTGCTGCTTGAGATCTGTTAAAAAAATTATAAAAGCAGTTACCAAACATGCACACTACTAAACAGTGAAGGATTTAAGGCCAAATGTTCTCTGGCAATCCGGGCCACTGAAATTTATGATTCACCGACCCTGAGACAAAATTAAACCCCAGAAAATTTGGTGTTGTGCGAGTGCTTTCTCAGACACTTTGAAACTGAAATTATAGAAACACACATTTAGGCTTCTTTTCGGTTCTGGCCGATCACCGTCCCACCGGACCGTTGCTAGGGTGTCAACTACCGACCCTGGATACAAATTACCGGTCTCCGGTTGGCGGGTCGGCTTTAAATCCATAACGGCTAAATATGTCTAAAAAGGACCAATCTCTGTTTGCAAACATTTTTATTTTACCAAAAATTGTGTCATTTTATACATTTTAAATAAATTGTTATTAAGGAAGTAAAAGTTCTCAAAATAAATAATAATAGTAATATAATAATAATATTTACAAACCACTTCGAATTTTTGCTATAAGAACATACATTATTACACATATATTACAGTATTTTTATAAATTTTATAAATCAAACAAATAATGAGTAAAATTATATCTTTCATTATTATTTATAAAGTGTGATGGGACAGATTATGTGCAGATTGGCGATAATGTGTTACAAAGTAGACACTTACGTCATAACTGAGAGGATCTGCCTCATTATTGATGGTGAGTCCCGCAAGCTCACCAAGACCAAGAGCTGCTTCAAGCGGGTCATCATCATTTGTGCCAACCACTAGATAAAACAGAATATTGATGAGTTCAAATCAATTAGTTCTGGCCACATAAAAGCAGACATAGATCCAAATACAGACAAAATAGCAGTTCCAGCTTGTAGTAAATGTTAGATAATCGTAAAAATTTATTCACTTACAAATTTATAAAATCATTTGTGCATCTTGCTTTTTTTTTATTATATAAAGCTGAAATCAACATCAAAGATTTTTAACTAAAAATCATGATACTGGATTACGGGATAATCTAAGATGTTCAGAGGTATTTGATGGGATTCTATGTCAGCTCCTGATCACATGGACAGACTAATTAATGTCAGGTGATTGATTGAAACCAAAATGTATCTTTGTTTAACCCTTATCCTGCTGATTACTAGTCTTGTGGTTTTAATCTCTTGTTTTATTAGTCGATCAAATCACTGTTATTGGGAATTAATAAGTGTCTAAACATAAGATTTTCAGATATTTGTGTTCAAATTAAACAAATGAGTAATTTCCAGCCACTTGAAGTTGTAGATCGCAGTAGCGAGACACAACTTCAAGTGGCTGAAAATTTAAATAAATTAACTTATCAGGGTTAAATGGTTATTTCTTTACCCTCCATTTCATTGCCGTTGTTATTTGGTGGTTCGCCGTGTGGAGGACTGGCAGAGCCGGACTGAAGAGCTGGTAAATCCTCCTCATTACCAAGGTTTGCCAGCATGTCTTGTAGAGCTGAACGCTTAGGTCCTGGAACGACAATTTCAATCGCAATTATAGCCATGAAAATAAGTACAGTTTTTCTAAAAGAATTATTGTTAGTTAAAATGGATGCATATATACAGAATCCTGCATCCAGGTAAGAAATATCTCTACAAAAGCAATCCAAAGCAAAAGCTAATATTTTTCAACACAACAATTTAAAAAATATTCAGATTTTCAGGCTAATTTATTGGGAAACAACCAAGTAAGTTTGGTAGATTCCTACATTCAAACACATTGAACATTATGGTTGTTTTTTGTACCATTTTCTTAATTCAAATAAAATGTACAAGTAAAGTATTTATTTTTAAGAACTTCAAGCCGGCGAAAATTTAAATAAATTAACTTAGCAAGATAAGGGTTAATATGAAACACAGACTTAATAAAGGTTTTAAAATTTTGAGAATAAAAATGAAAGGTCTGACATTAACATTTGTTTACAATATACCCAGAGAGCACAAGACTCACATCTTGGTTTAATGCCAGAGCACTATCTGCAATGATGGACCAGCATTTATGTGACTAAAATGCATTTATCTTGAATGAAATTAACAGGATATAGACATATATTTTATTCTTATTATAAATGAGATTAAATTACTACTTTTAAGAAGAATGCCAAGAAACAGTACTAGTTTGAATATTCTTAAATGACGAAGATTCACAACCACTACAACATAAAAACAAAGTCTTGCAATAAAGAGTGAGCACTACTGGTGTTATTTCAAACTGTGATTATACCTGGTACATAGAATAAAACGTCACAAAGAGATCTTAAAAGTGATAAAACACGTGATTGCTAGTATGTTTTCCATATATATATTGTATATATTGCATTCTGTGAATAGACATTAGACCAAAGGCCTGTTTCCCAATCAATCAGAAAAAAATTCACCACATACTAATGAAGCGAAGATTTACGCAAAAGGGATGAGAACAGAGAGAAGATGCCTGGAGCTCCAGCTTGGGTTTTGGGGTGAGCAATATAAGCCATCCTCCTGTATTTTTTATGGCTATATGCAAAACAAGATAATTTTCAAACTTAATACTAGCTCCTATGTAAGAGAAATGTACTGAAAATGTACATAGGACACTTTCATTTATTCTTCATTTCCCTGCATGCACACAACAAGTCAGTCCACATTCTTGCAATCGCCACCCACACCTACCCAAATATCCCAACTGACTAATATGAATCCCACAAAATGGTCCAGAAACTTGAAAAAAAATATTGATAATTCCCATCCCCGATGCAACTCTTACTGCAATAAGGAAAATATGTGATAATAAATCAACATTCTATGGCAATAATTGCTAGTTTCACTCACTAGTAGCACCATACCAAGTTTTTTCACAATTTTTTTATTACAGATTATGTTCTCAAGTAGACTCAAACTATGTTTTGTAGATTTTCACATAACAATCACCTACAGATTTTTGGATTTAGCAGTGCAACAGGGCTTTCACATTTGAAATATTGTTCTCATGGCTAGGTTTTATTTATGGCTAGGAGTATTTTACAATAGGTTTCTTTAGAATCTACAGCTATGAAATGTTGCCCTGTTTCACTGAAATCTGTTTTTGCATTATACACAAAACAAGTCTTACAACTAAGTGTAAATTACAACAGTGTCAAAGAGGCACAAAACAATGCAAAGTCACAAACTGGGTGTTCTACAAAATCTAATGGTTAAACCAATGCACTTCCCCTTACCTACAATTTTTGTGAGAATTATTACTGAATTTCATTAATTGGTAAATTAATTTTGATTTTTTACATTTTTTATGCAGATTTATATCACTGCGGATGCATTTATAGCAATTCATATTCAGGGAAAGTAAATTTTGAAAAAAAGATATTTCTAAAACAAAAACTGAAATAAAAAACACCATTTTAAGTATAGGTGTAGAGTAAAAATATACATATATATATGTACATATGTGTCAGTATCTTAAGACACCTGGTATACATGAAGGTTACTCGTGACTATAGCATCCTGCATGTATATAATCAAGGTATTGCAGATCTGTAAGAGGTGAAGGTGTAGACAACAAACAAAGCCTACTTTGTATGGCCCGCTTGCCTTTTTGCCGCTCCTTACGATATTGTTCTTTCAGTTTGCTGATTAGCTGTTGGTCTACTCCCCACTCCTCACTTGGTGATAACTCTTTCTTCTCTGGAAAGCACACATAAGTTAAGGATTTTAAGTTAAAATCTGAAGGCATGGTTAGAGTACAGTGTTGGGCAGTACTATTATATTGAGTCTGAGCTATACATCTATGATCTATGTATTTAATAAGCCATACTTATTTTTAGATGTTTATACTCTATTTGGTTCATATTAATTACTTAATTTCCATTTGCTCAAGGCTTACTAATAAAGCGAATCACTATTTGAAATGTTTCTTTTTAGGACACTTTTATTTTCTGTTTTTATGAGATGTAATTGCAATTGGGGAGATTTGTTACAAAATTCTTAGATCCATACAGAAAAAACATTGCATAGAGCTGAATAATTGATTGTGTTAAGTGTGATTGTACCGCAAATGATGATGTGATAATAACAGACAAAGTGTGCGATATTCATATTTTGAAAAAAAGATTGTGTATCAGTAGAAATGAAAACCTTCAGCCAACATTGTGCAAAAAAAAACACCACGCAGTTGACCCTTTAAGCGCTACATTATATAATTTAAATGATAACCCATTCGAAATTGCGTGTCGTTCCCGCAGATCATCTGCAATTTCAAGTGGGTAAAAACTACTTACAGTATATATCTGCACAATTTGAATCGAGAAGCATATTAATTTTGTTAATTTGATGCTCATTTCTCCTTTCTTGCAAATCCGATGCTCACTTCCCTTGCAAATTTTTTTGATGGACAAACAGAAAGGGTGGAAAAACTAGAGATGTGATTACTACTTTGAGGGATGAACAAAATGGATGGCACACTATTTTATATCTCACCCCATTCTCCATCTTCTCCTGGGATACGGGCTTCTCCTGCTCCTTCTCCACTCTCAGATACCAGGAAGTCAAACTCGGCCAAAGCTTCCTCAGTCTCTGTGTCGGCCAAAACATCCTCCATACCAGCCATTGATTCATTCCCAACATGGATCATTTTCTAAAATTTTCAACCAAGTTAACAGTCACAACCGGGCTCACCACTGACATCAAATATAGTAATATTTCTGTGTTTTTTCATCCTATGTAATAAGTTTCTAAAAGTAAAATATGTCTCCAATCTATGACAACGATAGGCCTTTATGCTGTGATTTTCAGTCACTTTGAAATTGTGGATCACAGCAGTGAGACACAACTGCAAATATTAAATTGTAATTTAATAATCACTACTGGCAGTAATGTTCTCCCAGTACTGGACCCAAATGTACAATGTTGTACTCAAGTGTACATACACCGTGAGGCCGGTGGTAGCGACGGCCCACGTAGTGAAAGGGTTAAGGCTTAACACATTTTACAGATATAACCAATTACAGTGTTTGTAACGAGCCATGACAAAAAATAAGACTTGAAGGTCGGGGCTCCAGCAGCCCTCCCTCCGAAATTTTTGAAACCACAAATGCTCTTTTAAGCCATTCTAAAGTTTTTTTTAGATCAATCTATTATGGAAAATAAGAATCTGTTGATAATATGTTTGACCACAGATCATGCTAGATGAGTTGCCATTTGGATGTAACAATGCTATTAGACAATATCCCTTTAAAAGCTGACAGATAAACACAAACTTGTCAGGAATCAGACTTAATCCAACAAATATGCTGAAGAAATCCGACAAAAGTCGGAAAATCACTGCAATTATATTTACAAACATTGAAATTAAAATAGATTTAGGATACCAGGAAAATATGAAAAGATCCGCAATATTTACCATAAAAAAGTGCTGCAACAATTCCACTTTCAAACAAATGTAAAGTAAATGTAGAATATTTCAGAAGCTAAAGAGAAAAGTTATGGCAACAAAATCCAATCAATGACAATTTAAGAAACATGATTGGGAAAAACACAAAATAGCATTTGTATAACCTTAGAAGAGCTGTGTATTTGCTCCAGCTTTTCTTCTGAATCATCTTCTCCAACTTCATCATTGTCACCATCACTGTAAAGTTCATACATGTTCAGTTTAATTCATTGAGATTTAGAAAATAAATAAAAAAGTGAAAAACAAGTGAAATAGGCCTAATATGAGCATGGCTAAGGTGGTTGTCATACTGAGTTCCAGATATAGATACCTGTACCAACTTAATTACATCAAAGTAATATGATTATATACTTGTAACAATTAAAAGACTAATACAAAATAAAATCATAAAAAATAGGCCCCACTGTGATAAATAATTGTTTGACATGAGATATATATATATATATCATATATATAATTTATTATCCGACACTGAACAAATCTGTGCTAAACACATGTCTCGACATAAACATAATTTCTGAGAGGGGGGTCCCCACATGTATGTGCTCGGAAATTGGGCTAACATAAAATCAAAATGTCAATTTGTCTGCCAGTGCAGCCATGTTTTATACTCTAATTGATCAGCTGGCAGTGCTGTTTACAGCTGTGGTGGGTGAAGTATCAGGGTACTGAGTGCGCAACATATTAATGAGCCCTTACAACGATGCAATATTTTTGCATAAGCCATGGAGAAGTGCATTGGTCATTGGGTTGGTCATTGGGTTGGGCACATATTGTAGGCTCACCCGCATGCATAGAGTGGTCAACATTAATTTTACCTCGAATTACTGCCACTACCGAAAATTACCCGAATTAACCCTAACGCGCTGAATTACTTTTGTATAAACAATGGTGACCAAAGGTAGTTTTCAATTTGAAATTATTATATAAATGTCCTGGTTAGCTCTTTCCACTTCATTTGAATACATAGGTTATGGGTCTACAGCCATTATAAACGCTTAATTCCTTCAGCGCGGGAACAGTATTTACATATCAGAATCTAAACACGGTCCTCGCGCTGAAAGGGTTAATGAGGCTAGTTCCACATAAGCCTTTATGGTAAATGTAACTAATCAGGATCATTAGCATACCTGAGATTATCTTCTTCATCATCCACCACATTTTCAGAGGCCAGAAAGTCAAAAGTTTCCATTACGGAAGCCTCTGTATCCAGCAGTGCTCGATCACCCATAGAAATTGGAATCTTTTTAGCAGATGAACTGCAAAAGACATGAATTTTTAAACTTATTTCATAGAAAATAAAGAAAGGTTTTTAAAATCTGAATAGGAGTGTCAATGCCACTGCAGCTCATCCTTTAATCGCGGGTGTATTTGTTTGAACTTTATACAAAATATTGTCTACCTATGCAAGCTCACAGTAGCACTAAAAAATCTCGAGGGTAAATGGATCTTTGAACAATTTGTGCACATAGGTGTCACTAGCAGACATTAAAGTGTAAACAAATTTCTGCGACACTGAGAGTCAAATCACACATCACTTACTGTCTTCCTTGAATATCACTTGGTCTTTTCCCCATAGGTTCTCCATTTACCATCTGTCTGTGATCTTCCCCATCAACGTGTCCCTGGAGACCCAACAGCTGACGTACACGTGCAGATCTCACATCAATAATAGTATCTGTGTAGCCAATTTCTTGCAGATACCTAAAACATATCAAGCATTCTTAAATCTAGATGTAAACTTATTTACATTCTAACTTACATATAACATAAAATGTCACCGAAATAGATACGAGTCATTGGTACTTGCCCAGTTAATCATTAAATAATTTGTTTTCTCAAAGCACAGGAAGTAACCAATTCTTTCTCAAAGGTGATACATGTATAGCAAACATCTGTTTGCTTTCATATTACAAATATAAGAGCAAACGTCTTTCCCCGAAATTTCCTGAATAATTTTTTTTTCAGGACAAACTCAATGCCACATAATCATCTAGTCTGCCACTTAAATCAACACAGATGGCAATTTTTATCGCTAAATTGTAGAACTTTTATGCCAATCTATAAAAATAATAATATTAAGACTTTGCACTTGAAAGGTTATTTTTCAAAAACAGTTGATATTGGTTAATAACTTACTGCCTCAACAGTTGCCGGCCTTGCTTCCATGTTTCGTTGCTATTCTGTCTGTTCATCATTTCTGTTGTCAAACTTTCATCACCTGTAAATTTAACATAACATTATATATTTGTTAAACAAATATAACTTTCTTTACAAGTACAAGGTGATTTACCTTAATTGTGAAAGAACTAATACTGTTAACCCCTCAGAGTGCTGATCACGTCTATAGCCGTTTTCAGCTTTATTTATTTGTCGTTCAAAGCAGAGAATTTAAAGGAGAAATGAGCATCAAATTTACCAAAATAGCATACCGTATTTATTCTAATAAACGCCTATATTGCTATAAACGCCCACCCCCTCTGATTTGAAAATAAAACCCACGATCATGTACACTATATGATCATTAAAAAACGTATTTAATAAGCATCCATCTATCCTGTTATCTCACGGGTGTATTCTAATCAATGCCCCAGGCGCTTATTTGAATAAAATAATACACTAAATATTTTTTTCAAATTGTACATATTGAAGTCATTTTTACCTACTTGAAGTTCTGGGTCATGGAAGCGAGGAACAATTTCAATTGGGTAACATTAATTTCTATAACTTGAAGGGTTAATCTACAGTAATCTTTTTAATAATATTTTTTTACCTTTGTCATCTTTGTCCATAGGAGGTTTGAGCTCTCCTTGATTCAACTCAGTACCATATTTCAATTTGTGGTATTTAGCCCTGGAAAGCAAAAAAAATTCAAACATTAAAAGTTTTATTTTGAATATAATAAAACTAAATGACAGATAATAACATTACAGCTCAACAAAAATGACTATGCTTACTTTACCCGTGGTTTTTAATAACTTGAATACAAGATATACAAATAATAATAGATGTGAAAACACAAAGAACACATTTACTGATATTTTGGGATTCTGTATTGTGAAACAATGTGCTTAGAACTCCAATTATCTGGGAACAAATAATGAAAAAAAGATCTGATTTGCAACCTTTCTTTACAATATACTTGTATCTAGATCAACCTACTTCCCAGTGCTAATAAAAACCCTTAAAGCTGTTAATTTGCAGTTGATGGGAATGAAATGGGTGCTTAGACCTAGAGCTCTGGGATATTCAATTTAAATTTTCTGTCATTGAAATTTTATTTAACAACTGGTTATACATGATTCACTGTGCCAATAAAAAGACAGAATTGCTGTAGGCGAAATCAGTGCTCTCAATTAGCTAGATGGTAAATGCCAAATATTCAAATTTGTCTGAATCTTTTGTCTTTTGTCATGAAATCAACGTTAAGGTAGTCAAGTCAATTGTCATGTGTTGTTCTCAAAGATTTGTTATTATGAGCACATCAGACCAGCAGAGTACTAAACTTACCTCTCCTGCTTCAATGCAAACTCCAACATCTTAATTCTTCTCACAAGGTCTTGCTTCAAATTTTCCTGCCCCTTTCTTTCACCTTGAAGGAATGCAATACGTGCCTGCAACATAAAAAATACATATTACAATGTACATACTCTAAAATAGGATAAATTAGCTTGTGTCATAAAAAATATGCAAAATGCTAATTTTAAGCAAATGAATTCTTCAAAAACACTGTGCAAGCACCTTCAAAACCCACATTTGAAACATTTCAGATTCCTCAGGGTCATTATTGTCAAAGTGCTTGACCTGGTTCTTAAGACCATGATAAGATTAAAGTCCATTGAACAGAATTTAGGTCCAGATGCACTTGACTATGACCATTTTGTGTCTCTAATATTAAGATTCTAACTTGTACCATTAAAATTATATTTTTACTAAAAACATATGTATAAAGGTGTGAGATGGACCCATAATGAGATGACCCATAATATTTATATGGTTGCCATGGCAATCTAAATCACCAGTGTTCAATACAGGCTGCGGGATTGCGCCATGAGCACACTGTTTAATAGTAATATTAATAGGATGTCCCATCCACCCGCAAATATTTTTGAAATTTTTCCCAGGTTTTCAGCTCTAGGGAGTAGGGGGATAATTGTCCTTAGTATAGAAAAACCCATGTGTACTGAACACTGAATCACCCATATCATCATGGTCTGAGCTAGCGACCAGTACATCCGTCATTTGGCTGGGAATAATGACAAAATGATAGGCAATAATTGTGCAAATATTAGAATTTCACACATTGAAGGGCCAAAGGAGGGGCACTTCACAAAAATTGTGAAAACAGACGGGCAGTTGTCTAATCCTAACTAAGTCTTTGCATATCCTAAGTTAAAAAAAAAAGTGCTGAACTGCCAAATATTTGTGATTCATGAGAAATTAACAATTTATTATTGACTATGTTCACACATTATCACACCACCCCCTGCACTGATTGACATGATTCATTGTTGTCACAGATTACAGCAATTGAACTCTTATTATCTCACAATCTTTAACAATCAAAGGCCATTTTCCAAAAATTACATCACATACACAATTTATATATAAATGATTGGTAATTTTATGAGAGAAAAGCAGCAGCTACGTAGAAAATATGAATGTATTATATTGGTGATGCTGCTGAAATCAAACAACTTGAAAACACTACTTCATTTGAGAGATCAGATGCTTCAAAGTTGCTACTTCTTCAAAACAACCTCTTATTATTTTCATCAATGAATGTCCTCCAAGTATTCTGTGAAAGAAATAGTCCTGCACAGAGATGGATATAGGCCTACATGTATACATAAATATTTTTTTATCAAAACATGTAAAAAAAAATCTTGATGGTATGCATAAAAAGCCTGCACTTTTGAGCAGCACTACTCTCTCTGCCCCCTTTATTCAAACCATTTTAACAATTCCTGTTCTCGCTCAGGACTGAGATTTTATCAAAAAAATTGCAGCTCTGTATTTTTTTATATTACAGGGGTGGATTTTTAAAAATGTGTCAATAGGCAACACCACGAAAATAATATGGTGTTCTACACCCAAAAATGATGTTCCTTACAAAAAACAAGGACTAGATCTTAGAAAGATAGATCAAGAAATGAGCCAACCACGAACCCTAAGAAATTTTGCTGAAAATTTGGAAAGCCCTTTTCCTAATGCTAATACATGTATTTCAAACTGATTAAATCACAATTGCCCAAGCGAAAATTACGATGTAGGCACACTGGGCAACGCCATGTAGATCTCCATATCTAAGCTGTTTATTTCTCAACCCTTAAAGCGCTGATTTATTTTATGAAAACCTTGGAGACCAAAGGGTTATTCAATTTGAAAATATCATAAATGTCTTAGTTAGCTCTTTTCGATTCATTTGAATATCTATGACATTATGGGTCTATGGCCATTAGAAATATTTTAATTCTAATGGCCATAGAATAAAAAATAAGCGAACCAGGAACCAATACCCTGTTACGCTGAACGTTACTGGGGAGAGCCCTACCGTTCATTACGAAAGGCTGATGGTCAAACCAACAGTTTTTAAAATTGCTTTTTATTGAACATGTTGAACAGCAGAACGACCTAGAATCGACCCTGTAGCAAATATACAACAAGAACCCTGCGGTTCTGTGCTTTGCATAACTGGTTTTGTAATTTCCAACTCAGACAAAGCTGTTATACCGCACTAGGACAAACACTGTCCCTGTCTATGTCGCCAGATCACATCCCAGCAAACAAGGCACATTGAACCAATGCTGGGCCACCGTCTGCTAAGCTGGCCCAACATTGCTTCAATGGCGTGTTTGCCGGGACGCTGATATTGCATAGGATGTTCACCTCCTCCATGTGTGAAACAAACAGGCGTTGAAGGCTCATTAAGCCCAGCAAACACGATACATTGTCCCATTGTTGGTTCAATGTTGGGCCAGCGTCGTAGACGGTGAACCAATATTGGGACAATGTCTCGTGTTTGCTGGGAGGCAGGGTACAGTGACCAGAGATCAGTTATGTCCCGACGCGATGTTGTTCTAATGTTGACACAACGTCTGTGAAACTGGCCCCATATTAGGCCAACACTGGTTCTTGCATTTGATTGAGGCAGAGAAGATTGTGAGCCCAGCAAACGCAATACATTACAGTAAGCATGTGTTGGATTAGTGCTGGGCCGACGTCGAAGATGTTGGTCCAACCACAGCCATGTATTGGTCCAACATTGCACCAGTATAGCACAAAACTTTTGGAAGACAGGTGTCTGTTCAATATATGGACGCCGCCGTAGTCAACTATTTTGTAAGTGTACAAAACTCAAAAGGCTGTATGTGCTTACTTGTAAAGCAAGCAAATACTGCCATATAATATCTGCTATCTAGAGCGGAATCATGTGAGAAAAAAGCCTATCCATTGTTCGCCACCCCTCCTCACTGTAGCACTCAGTCATGCAATGGGGGCAGGTTGGCGTTCTAACGATGGAACAGCCAGTCTCTATTGTGTAGGCCTACGTTTCCGTTTCTATACACACAACCCATGAAATGTTACAGTACTGTACATACCACTCTGGGAACATGAAATGTTTTAAAAGTCATTTTTTCTGCAAACTATGCGAGTCTCTCACTTCTCATGAACAATTAATGTTCAGACCAGGTAGGTGGACATTAATCACTTAATGTAGAGTGCCTGAGCTCACTCTTTAAGAGAAGAAGATGAAAATGTCGAAATCACAGCGCCCACACATTGAACTGATAACATTAGCTCTGCCGTTGGCAAAGCTAAAAAGTCCACCTACTCAATTATTATTTGGTAGTATTCTGATATTTAACTTGCATGATGTTGTCAAGATTGGGAATCACAGTAAAATAAAAGAATGCATTGCATTAGTCTTAAGAGTAATAAAGGTTTAATTATAATGGTGTAATACTGTATACTAGTAAATTGGCTAACAATAAACATGGATTACCCTGGACCTAAAAATTGTGCCGTTGGGGTACATGGGGTCTGGGTGAGCGCTAGCAGTCGCTACTTCGCCAAATGATAAAAGGTCTCCCTTGTGGCTAAACTTCAGGCCGGGGTCGATTTAAGGGCTGGCCCGTGGCCAGTGAAATTATAGGAGGGCCATTCAGTTTAACTTACGACTGGCCCGTCTGGCTAGCTGATATTTTCATATTGGATCTCAGACAAAATGTGCTGCTGACGTCTTGTGATTTGTAAACTTGTCGGTGCCATGCAGTATTTCTTTAGATCATCTCAGTCAATTACACTGGTATCGCTAATCCTATTTTGAACAGACAGAATCTCAACTGAAATATGCACCCTCATACCCAAAATTCAGGCACATGTAATTTTTGAAAAATATGTGAATTAATTCTTCTCCATTGAGAGGGAAAGTTTATTTGTGCGAGGTTGTTGATCAAGCAGCGATTAGGAATAGCAATTAGGAATCGCAACTTAAAAGTGGTGACACGAATCACACATCAAGGTGTAATGTTACACTTCATGTAACCATAGAACACTGTAGAAGATCAGAACTGTATGCCTATCACTACATTAGAGCCGTGTTGGCAAAAAAAACATTGGATTTTGTTATCTCTGCTGTGTAAGGTTATTATTATAAATCAGACTATAAAAAAAAAAAAATTGCGCTTATTTGATCATAAAAATCATGTATTTCGATCATAAAAATTAGTGCCAGTGATTTTAGTGGAGGGCCAGTAACCTTTAGGTACAACTGGCCCTCCAGACCAGTAGAAATTTTGGTCTTAACTCTACACCTGAAACTTATGTGGAACTCTTTCGCAACCACCAATTGGAAAACAGAGATCAGAGATGTGAAATTGTGGCAATTTAGACACAGTCCGAGATTGTGACTAATTTCATTTATCATTTCCACTATAGCACCCACCTAGGGGGTGAAAACTTTGTCAGTTTTTTTTTTAAAACTTATGTGCCCACGGGTAAGGAAATTCTTGCTGCAAATAACTCACAATATTTTTGTGAGACCTTTATTAAGACCTGTTGAAAACAGTTTTTTACTGTCCTGAACACTTCTGTGAGGTGTTTTTTTTATAATCATTTTTCGGTTTTCCAACAAAGAGATCCAAAAAGATTCAGGTAGTTTACAGGTTTGTGGAAAATTAACTGTAGTTTTCAAAAAATGCACTCTATTTTTGTGTAATAAGTGATTAGTAAGTTATTTTATTTTTTTTCAACCACTTTAGGAATACTCATAACATTTACAAATCTTGATGTCTAAACAGTCATTTCATTCCCAATAACAGTGATTTAATCTGCTAATAAAATGAAATAAAAACGACTATTGCCGTGATCGACGTGATCAGCAGTCAAAGGTTTAACACAGCTACTACCTGTCAGACAAAATAAGACTTTTTACAATCCCATTTTCTCTTCATAACTTTGTAAAATAATTTAAATTAGTTTTTTTACATCTGTCTAATTTTCTTTGAACTTTAATTTTTTTCAGCAGATAGCAAAAAAGTAGTCTGACAACATGCACAATCCTCCATTTAACCAAATACAAGTATGCGACCATCAGTAGTTAAATTTTGAATCTAATTATAAGCCCAATGCTGTCAGTGTGCTTCACATGCCACACCTCGAGGAGAGTTCAATGCTCTCCTAGAATTTTTCAGGAGAGTATTTTATACAAACTGGCTACTCGACCGGAAATGACCGCCATTCAGTTAACCTTAGCGAACTCTTGTTTTATCGCCCACAATGAACGATAGTCAACTCCGGACGAGCAGCGTAGCTCTCCTCCTATTCCATTTTGTTGAGGACTGGTCTGACATCACCCCCTACTAGAACATGTCTGATATTACTTCAACATGATTTGATCATGTGTTAGCAATCAATAAAAAAAATTCTGACTTTCAATTTAACAACCCCCAAGTCAAATCAAAATCATTTCGGCGTGGCTATTCCATTACTGCAGTCTGTGTTTTCTCTGCATTCAGTTAAAGAATAACGATGATGCGAATTGTTTATGTCTATAAATATCATGCGAAAACAGGTCATTCAAATGCAGCTGCGAAAACTTCTCTGGTCAATGCGGGGCGAACTGGTGATGATGCAAAATCGTACGAATCTAACTGGGAATAGCATGTCACCGTCAGTATCACTGTGTGGATGCATTGGCCATTGCAGCTATTGATTCGATAGATCGGGATATGTCGCATCGTAATGTAGGTTAACTAAACATGAGTGCATACAAATTACGATGAATCAATGATGCAGTGCCACTGGAAAGAGTGGTGCCTGAAGTGGAGGGGAGTGTTGGATGACATATGTCATATGACATGGTAATGGGAGTGGACATCACAGGACATGCCACATGGAATGATGGATTGATGGATTGATCATTGATGATGAGGAACAGCTTTCATTTTCAACCAAAAGTAAAATGACAGCCACCCTGAAATGTTTTCAAACTAATTCCACATAAACATGCCTACAAACACATCGATTGTTAGTTAGGAAGCTGCCTGGATAGATCAGCTAGCAAATATAATAATTGACGAGCTATTGTTAACGTGGTGATTGATTTCTAAGACATTAAGTTAACACAAAGAATGTCAGAAATGCACCTGGAGCTCAGCCCTTTCCACTTCCCACTGCGATCTCTCCATCTCGAATCGAGCCCATTCTGTTTGCAAAAAATGCAAAATTCCGGGCATAGAATACTGTGGTCTTTGTGGTTGGTCATCTTGCGGTTTTACTCCGCCTATACTCATGCCCGATGACCCTGCCCCGTACTGTGAAGAAAACTGAGAAGTTGGACCTTCCTCCATCATCTCGTCAACTTATGGCCGCCATTACTGAGTTCTTGTTGTAGATGGCGCTGTGGTCATTGACGTCATTATAATTTTTATCAAAGAACAAAGGACATCATTATTTTATATAAAAATTATGGTTTTCATCAAAAGCTTTTAATTATTAAATAATTGTATTTACGTTTTAAAAAAATAGTAAATGTTTCACAAAAGATTGGAATTTGGTAAGCTGTGTAAAACTTGATATACAACGGGCACTTGTTATTTTACTTTTGTCCGTCACTAATAGATGTCGCTAAAGATAGGGTGGGGCCAGGGTGGGGCTTTAGATGAATACCGGTCAACTCGTACCCATGTCAACTCGTACCCATGTCAACTCGTACCCATGTCAACTCGTACCCATGTCAACTCGTACCACCAATAGATGTCAACTCGTACCACAAGTGATGTCAACTCGTACCACCATTAGGCCTAGATGTCAACTCGTGCCCAACAAAGCATATGTTGTATCAGATGATAGTACGACTACAAGTTGACATCTATTACCATACAATCGATGTCAACTCGTACCCATGTTAACTCGTTCCCATGTCAACTCGTTCCACTAAAAGATGTCAACTCGTACCACAAGTGGCCACAAGTGATGTCAACTCATACCCAAGAAGGTGAGTATCAAATGATGGTACGAGTTGACTTCTCTTACCAGATGTCAACTCGTACCAAAGACAATTCTGGAGGAATGTAGTTTATACAATACTTGTAACTTTTCTTTCAGTGGTAAAATAATACCTAATTATAATATTGAGCCACAGATATAAAAAAGGATTACCATTCGATTGTAGATACTATGCGCAATCCTCTTGAAATAAATATGTTTATACCAAATGGGATCAGCCGCAATGATCGGCTGCCACCCCTCAAACAGTGCCGTTATGCTTATTTATGGTGATCACAAGTCAGGAAGGGGGATTACAATTGTTTCCGCGCTGTGACAATTTAATGCCTCCAGGTATTAAAAAAATGTTTTTAGTTTAAATTTTACCATGCGTCTGTTGTGTTAAAGCTGTGATAGTTAAGATATGAATGACTCCCGTACTGAGGTGCGATGTCGGCATGCAGTTGACTATACCCACAGTGTGTCATAAATATGACGAAATGTTGTGCAATATTTGATTTATTGTCTACATTTAATATTTGAAACAAATTTACAAATAAATATAATTATCATGTACATTGATGTATTTTTTATGATTTGTATGAGGATATCATTAGATTAAATTGAATTGCAAGCTGAACATGCCCTATACTAATACATGCAGGCCTAATACATAGAAAACACAAACCAAACGGGATCTTATGTATAACTTACATTCATTATCCTCCGGAATTAACTATGGTAGAATTGACATGTAATGATGGTATGAGTTGACATCTGCTAGCGGTACGAGTTGACAAGGGTACGAGCTGACATGGGTATGAGTTGACATCTGTTGTGTGATAAGAGATGTCAGCTAGTACCATCATCTGATACCTGCCTTGTCGGGTACGAGTTGACATCACTTGTGGTACGAGTTGGAATCAATTGTGGTACGAGTTGACATATATTAGTGGTACGAGTTGACATGGGTAAGAGTTGACTGTCACCCCTTTAAACGCGGCGTGTACAGCCTCAAACAATTCCAGTTGATTACAAATATGTATGAAACATAATGATTTGTTTTTGAATGTGTGGACCATGTTAAAAATATTAGACCAACAATAAAGGATATTTTCGAAGGTAAAAAATTATGGATAATGCAAATAAATAAAGGTATATAAGCCTATTGTGGACAAACGTCATTTTGTATCTGCTTTACACTTTTAATGTTTATTAAAGTGACACAATAAGGCTAAAGTCATCAAAAAACAATATTTTTATTTCGGCTTTTTAATTAGATGCCCATAATATGTCAACATGGCCATATACTAGAGTTGTTTAAGTTTTTTTTTAATTTTGTGTTGCGCACTTGCCAGTTTAGCGGTAAATAAGGAAAAAAATAATTTTTGACATGCATGTATAAAATAAGAAATACAGGAATAATTGATATATGGGGCTTTTGGCACACTTGCTACGTTGCCAGAGCAGCCCAAAATTTAACACACTTCCACAATTTTAGTCTAGATAGAAATGTTCACATTTTATGGCCATATTTAGAAGCCAAAATAAAAATACTGTTTTTTTAAGGATTTTAGCCTGATTGTGTGGCTTTAATTACTGATGTCTTTTTAAATAAAAAGTATTATTATTGTTCTTGTCAGCAGAATAGGCCTATATGTTTTAGATACTAACAGTAGTCTACCCACGAAAGCAAGCGTCCAACGCACACTCCTCACCTGTGACCTGGTCATTCACAGTTTCTCCTTATTATTATGTCCACACCTTCGAGTTACGTTTTCCGGATTCATGTGTGCTAAAAGGCGAATTACGAGAACACAATAAATTGCTACGTCTTTTTTCCCGACAGAATGTAATCCCAACACCCCTAAAAGCTGGCCTATCATACACTATGTAAAATGTTACTTAACAATTGTTTTCGAAACATGTTACCTAACATGTTACGCTTTGTGTGTTCCCCATACACCATGAATTAGGTAAAATGCATGTTACGTAGCATGTGACATAGTGTATTAGGAAAGGTTACGGACATTTCGTGTTGAGCAACATGTTACGAAAAATAAAACCAGTTCTATTATTCACATGTAATTTTTTATCAGTTTAGCAATTTGTAAGAAAATGGCTGCCATTTTAAATTTAGGAATTAGAATTATTTGTTAACGCAATATCCAAACAATCGCCAATCCATGATGATTTTTATGTAGGCATTGTTTATCTACTTTACCAACAAATGAAGAAGTTTTGAAGGCGTTTCAGCATTTTTTGTAACAATGGCGCCATTTAAAATTTTTATTGCGATGTTGTAAACACATTATTAAACACATTTTTAATTGCAGCCATCTATCATTTTTTTATGATACGTTTTAGCTGAAATCTGGTCTGGTCATTTGCTCACAGTAACATTGTAATTCTCAGTCGAATGAACCTCAATAAAAAAGGGTTGATATGTTTTTCATTGTAGCATTCTTATGGAGACAGATATTAAAAGTGGTGGTGGTGTCCCTGCTTTTCGTCTTTCGTGATTTACACAATTTGACACTTATATAATGCTTATAATTATATTCACTTAATCATATTATTATTGGTTGATTTGATGCCAAATCAGCTTTTCAAAAGTGATTGGCCAGCAAATGGAAAAAAAGGATCTTACTGATATATGGATAGAACTCACATAAAAATGGTTCTCGTGGTTGGTATGAAGCAAGTCCACCTCACAGCCAGCCACTGTAATTTTGTGGTGAAAAAATCTAATCATAATTCAAACCAGTTACCAGATGATGAAGGCCTTCAGCACTGCAACAGGGTTGGTAAAATAACAGCAGCCAGCAGTTTTATTGGCATAGCCAGAAATATTTCTGCACTAGATATCTCGGGCAATGACAATGAGCAAAGTCACAAAGACCGCGTAAGTGAATATTGATTTACGTCCCTTTTGCACAGTGTAGCAATATATCAAGACAAAAGAAAGCAACAGGTGGGGACTATGACCTACACTTATCGAGTTACTTCTTTATATAATTGTTTTAATAAAATAGTATCATATCATGGAGCATTACATACGCCAGGGATTTAACCAGACTGTATATCATGACTGTATATCATGATGACAAACAACCAGCCTGGATGGGATTCAAAACCAATCAATCACCTAAAGAATAACAGAATATAAAACGTTATAATTATGATCACTTCATCCAAAGCATACAGCGAATTTGGAGGGGGGTCTAAAGAATAGACATTCTGAAGATGTTGCAAAGTGAACATCCCAATATTCCAATAAATACCCGTTTAAATGTCAATGGCTAGTCCAGGTCAGCAAATAAAGAACAGCTTTTAAAGATACTAAAAAAGCACTGTAGTTCTACTACTCATGATAATAACAAAGGTATCAAGACATGCACAATCAGTGATATGTTTTTATTCCAATATGTTTATATTTTATCAAATCTGGTGAACGACGACAGCGAGGACATCAATCTGCAATTATGAGGTTGGCGTAATATTCAGTGGTGGATTCACAGATGTGAACATGATATATGTTCTACCAGAAGCATGATACTTATAGGGCTAAATCCCGAGAGGCCTGGGGCCTCCCACGATGAGGGGGCCTCATACCTAAGAGCTATGGATGCAAACAGGGGCAGCCAGACAACCATGCAATATTGCTGCTGATAACATCAGGGGATGTAATTAAAATTATTAACCTTTTTGCTGAAACAGTTGTCTAGATATTTTATTCCTCAGTTTTTTTTTCTGAAACCTCAATCAATGTGTCATGGATGTTCATGAATTGGAAAAACTACATTATCGAATTTGCAACCCCTAGAAGATTTCTGAGATATTACATATTAAATGGTCAAACTATGAGTATGGTGTATAATTTAGGTCAAAATTCTAATATACTAAATGTGATTTAGCTTTTCAGATGTCTTTCTTTAAGTTACAGTGTATCAAATGTCAAAATTAACTTACTTATAGCACGTGACTAGGGACAGGGAGAAGCTTTTATTTTCAAGTAAACCGACGCCCCATGGTGATTACTCGGAGTAGTGCTTGAAAATGCCAGACTGCCTTCTGCTATTTCAGATTACATTCTCGAAGTGAGTCGATACTATTCTATTATATTCTGCCATATGGTATGTTAGACCGTTACTGCCACACAGAGTCATGCTCCCAGTCGTCATATGAAAAATAGATTTAGCCTTGTATTTTGCATAATATAATCTATGTAAAAAATGCAACGAAAAAATGTCCTTTGTGACCACAGTCATAACACACAAAGTAATTTGTAATTAAACTTTTAACATCCTGTACCAGGCGAGACTCGGAATGCTATAAGTAAGTTGTCATTTGATACACTGTAACTTAAATAAAGACATCTGGCACAGTGAGATGAAAACAAGCATAATGAAACTGCCACAATGAAAATTGCGTTGCATTTGCGGCACCATATGGCACAATGTCATTTCACAATATAAAAAACTAGATCCCATTTGGCATTTTGAAATTTTGACATTAACTATACACCATATATGAGACATATGTCAATTAATGATTTTGAGCCATGTCTGTCACCTTGGTCTTCCATGATTATTCACAAAAAAGGCATTATCTGTTTTGCATCAAGGTTCCAACTATGATGCTACAATAATATTGTACTTTTTACACTAAACCGTAAGACATTTTTTTGATACTACAAGAACGGAACATGTATGGCTGTCATGGTTATGCAGACCACCTTGTCGTTGATGGACATTGACCTATAAGATGGCAAATGGTGATTTAAATTTTAATTAACCTAATAATTGCCTGATTAGCCTCATTGATTCCCCTCTGACTATAGGGCCAACAAATTTTCTCTGTTGTAAAAATACGGGCGAACGTGATGATTGCCAAGTAGGAACAAAAGGCCTCTACAGCAAACATGTAGTGAGCGACAGTAGTAGTAGTATGCAGACCATCTTAACCTGGATAATGCCTGTCTATGTGATTTATTAATTTTAAAATTCAAATTATATTTTAAATGTTGAATAAACTGATAATATACTTGTATTTCCAACGTCGGTAAACCATGTGTAATAAAATTATTCCTGTAGAATAGTACTGTAATATACTTTAATTTTGCGGGTATGAATATTCGCGTATACCCAATTTTTTACCATTCCGCGATCTTTTAATTTGGCGTAAAATTATTTTTAAAGTTGATTTTTTGGGTCTGAAGACATGCAATTGTTATCGCACATTACCGAATGTCATCACCCTTCCCGACTAGTAATCACTATGACGCAACGTCGTCGGTATAAACATAATGTATAGTCAACATTTACCTGGAGGGGGGGGGGGTGACTGACCATTGAGGCTAATGCACTTGACACGCGCTGTTCATTAACCCTATCAATCCAACAGGTTATCATTTAATTATTATTCTGCTGCTGATTAACTACATGTGTTGTTTCAGTGAAATATGTCCATATATATTTGACTTTAATTTGTTTTTTAAAAAAGCTCAGCGTATCCGTTTGATTGTGGGAATTTAAAATAGCTATATCTGTGCACATATATGTGTAATATTTGCATTAAAGGGACTCAATCAGGCTAAAATTTCAAAAAATCGGTGATTTTATTTTGGCTTCATAATATGACCATATGATGTAAACATGTCCATAGACTAGAACTGCAAAAGTTTTTAATTTTATGTGCCGCGCATTCACCAGTTAGGCTAGATACAGAGACGAAATTCGCGTATTTCTTATTTTGGACATGCATGTCCGAAATAAGAAATCGGGAATTTCGGCTCTATATCTAGTTTAACTGGTGAATGCGCGGCACAAAAATTAAAAACTTTTGCAGTTCTAGTCTATGGACATGTTTACATCATATAGTCATATTAAGAAGCCAAAATTAAATCACCGATTTTTTGACGATTTTAGCCTGATTGAGTCCCTTTAATTTGTGAGTAACTACTGTCACTTAACTCAGAAACTTAGAAAAACACATGCCCAGAAACGCATCCACAGCTCCCTAACAGCATTGAGTCTGTCCCTGGTGAACACAATGCGTTGATCCTCTGTTGGAGAAATGCTGGCCCACTGTCTTCGACGCTGGCCCAGTATCACGCCAGAACTGGCTTAATGTCTCGTGTTTGCTGGGTCACCACCCCTCAACTTGACATAGAAAAAATCAACGTTGACAAAAAGACATCTATCATTAGACCCCTTCATGCCCACTGGTTAATAGCAGTCATCGAATAAATCAAACAGAAAACATACGTATTATCAAGGCCTTTGTACAAGCAGGTATAGAATGAAATGGGAATAAAATAAAAAATATTGGCATCAAGTTATGTTTTTTGTCATAATAAAAATATATTTCATATGTTGTCATTCAACCGTTGTCATTCAGTCATTTAAATATAAGTCCTAGGACTTAAACTTTCACAAAGTAGTGTGCCCATCACACGAATGGATTACATAACCACAGGGACTGCACAGCGTCGGTCACACCCTTTAAAACCCACTCCCAAAGTTCACAAAAAACTAATGTGGTGAACAATATTTCGCTTGCAATATGATTTCGCGCTCATGGTCCCTGCGCGAATGCGCGAAAATTAATTCCACGCAAAATAAAGGTATATTACAGTATGTGCAACACAATTGTATCAAATAGTTCACAATATATATTTATAGGCACATCGAGGGCTCTATATAAAATAAACAAATAAAATATTACATATGTGATAGTCCATTGACATATTTTGAATGTATTGTGAAAATGTCAAATAGGTATTTGCATCCACTCAAAAGTTATGAAGCAGTCTATTGGACTGAGGTTTGTTTAACACACGATAAACCAAACAATTAATGTAAAAAATGGCTGCTAATTTCAAAAGTTAAAGAAAAAACTTTAAAAATAATATTTCATTTTGGAGACAACTGATTTGGGTTTCAGAGATGCTAGAAAATGTCCTGGCAATGGTCTCCACTTTGTACTAAATATGTTTAGCGGAAGTCTTATCTAGATCTGTACATATCGCAGTTTGATGCCCTAACTATCCCGTAAACAGTGTGTAGTTACATAATTTTTAAATTATTAATTTTACAGTTAAAGATGTTCATCTACAGACTGTAAAATATTAGATAATAATAAAACAATAATAATTCTTAAGGCGCTTGATTGTGGGCCGATAATGAAACACTAAAATCACATAGAGTATCATGGCAGTATATCGGTACACCTATTATATAATATGATTTGTATATATTATTTTTATTGTAGTAACTTCATCTTGCTTGCTTGAAGCAGGGGTATGGTTTTGTATATATATATATCTACAATTGATTATAATAAAAACAAATTATCTTGTTGAGTAACTTTCACTCAGATCTTGTGTATACATGTAAATAAACATTTTTTAATAACATGCGCCAGACTGCATTTCACAATACGTGACAATTATAATATCTGCAATTATAATATTTTTTTAGTAGCTTCAATTTTTAGCCTTTAAGCAGGAGTGAGTGTGATATTTGCTTCCATCGCCGGGCTTGCTTGCTTTCGGTAGCATAGTGGGATTCTAATTGCTTTCGGCGCATAGTGCAATCAGTTAAAGTAGGTGCGTCGTCATGAGTCGCTGAGTAAACTGGCCTGCATGTGCAGCATGCTTAACATCCACAGGATAAGGGTAATTATTATGGTTCAGTGAAACATAACGACCCAGCTGCTTCACGATGTATATAGGCCTACATGTTTTATACACGCTGGTTTTCAAGGGAAGGATCTTCCTTTCGATATTATCAATGATCCATGCATAGGACTGTATATATGTTGTTCTTACCTGATATGAGATATGTTGTATCTCATGAACTCTGCCTATAGGTCTATACGCTTGATTTTTCGTATGTATATTTTGCTTTCGTGGCCGTTAATCCTTAACATATTTCCCCTAATTACCAAACGATATACATATACGTTTTATCTGTATATTAAAAATTATAAAAAGAGTGTTTATCCCAGACAAGAAAAGCTGGCTTACGGTGCAGTGATCTTTTTTTCGTCGACTGCATAAATATAGGAAATAAAATGTAGAAACAAATATATATTCTGAACGATTATTTTGCTACATGTGACACATTTTGTAATATAATCGTTCAGAATATTTTTCATTTCTACATTTCATTTCCTATATTTATTCAGTTGTCGTAAATCAATATACCGACAACAATTATGTTTATCTACTGAGTTATGCGTATAAAGGCTTGCTTTCGGTGCGGTATACTCAATAAGTCCATACAAAAATAAAGTTTAACTTTTGAGCTCTGTCTATATTAAGTTGCTCTGTAAAACAACGTGTCTCTTTTAAACGCAAATATCTTGCTCTATTAGAAATATTATTCTACAATTATTATATAAACCTATCATAGATGTTGCTTTATAGTTTGGGGAACTGGGTGTAGACAGAATAAAAATGTTATAACGAAATTGCAAAAGAAAGCGGCCCAACTAATTTCGGAAGCTGATCTATTATTACAAAGTAAAGAAATGTTTAAAAAGTTAGATCGGCTCCCATTTAAAGAAATAACGTTAGTCAACTATAAACAAACTTGTCTGATTTATAAAAGTAAAAACATACCAAGCACCTTCATATAGGCCTATTTCAATATTTGTTTACAAATGTAACAGATTGTGTAAGTACCGTGATAGGCTCAGATAAACAGTTCAGAATAAATTGTACCTTCCAAAAGCACATTCTAAATCCCTGTCATACCTAGGTGTTTATTAGCATATGGAACACAATTCCCTATGATAGGCCTATCAGACATGCAGAATCTATTTCCCAATTTAAAGTATAGTACTATAATTTAGGCTACTATTAGAGCATGCACAAAATAATTAGCTTTATATCATGTTATGTCACATTCTGCAATGTTATGTGTCATGTCATATACACTTCATGTGTAATGTCATATACACTACGTGTCATCACATGTAGCCTACAAAAATTTGATTCCGTTTTAAATAACAGAATATTGTATATTTATTTGATTTTGTATATGTTGAGGTTCATCCTCATGAAATAAAAAGTTATTATTATTATATTTGTTTTTGCTTGCTTTCGGCATTGGCTTGCTTTTGGGTTTCATATATCATATACACATTCAAAAGATCCCTAGTGTGTACCTTGCATCTATATGCTATGATGTTCGAGAAAATTATCACATCACATTAACTCATGCTGGTAACATATATCGAGCCATTATTCATAGAATTCTGTGGGATAACGGGTAAAATAAATTTGAGACGTTGTATTAAGGAGCTTGATAATCAAACAGATTAAACAGGGAATGTTCCATTTTGGCTGTATAATGAGAAGCTGGGTGTATTTATGGTGCCTGTTGCAACTGCACGGTATTATTTAAATCTTCTGCCCCACCCACCCCTCTTAACCCTTACAACGCTGAAATAAGTTTGTATACACCATGGAGACTAGTAATAAAACTACGGCTTGTTATATTTTTTTTAATTCTTTCACTACGGTGAATCTTTTTCAAACGTCAGAATCTGACGTCAACAGACGTCAGATTGTGACGCATAAAAACGGTCCCAGCGCTGACAGAGTTAAGAACTAATTTGAATGTGCTGTTAGAATAGAATATCAAGGTCAAATTTAAGATAATGGTGTAAGCAAAATTAGTTATGTGATACCGCAAAGGGCCAAAAAATTATATGCGTGTGTATAAGATATGTAATGATACAGAGGAAGTTGCAGACGAAACCAGCTGTCAAACATTTTGCTTTGTAAAACGTGTGTTTAATTATTTAATTCAATATTATAGGCCAACAAAGACAAAATGATACAATTTTTACTTATAGTGAATAAACAAGGACAAAAAAGGGTATCAAAATACTTCAATACATCTTATGTTGGTGACAAAAATTCTCAAGAAAACGAAATAATCAGGAAATGTTTCACGCGATCAGAAAAACAGGTTTGCCCCACTCACCAGCTCACTCGGTCTCAGTGTCTGTGATAGGCCTAGCGCTATATCGGCCTACGCAGCTCCATGCGCTCACAATGGCCGTTGTAATACACGGCTAGCCACTGCAGCACTGCCACTGACGGAAAGAGTTTCTTTTGTACCGGTTTCCGTTATTCAGGATGCCTATGACTGTTGATATGTATTGGACGATTGTGCATGCTTATTATTGTTTAGCATGCACCTCATATTTTTTTTTTACAGAACAAACAGCTTTCTATATCATGTTAACCTTAAGAGTTTATCACCATGTTGTCATTTTTAAAATACAGATTGTGCAGAATAATAGTACTGAAAACAAAACAAATAACAAAACACATTCTAACAAAACCGCTTACAATAATAATAAATCAATCATTGAAAACAGGAATATTCCCTGATAAATTGAAAATCGCAAAAGTTATTCCACTTTATAAAAAGGACGACCCATCTATACTGGGCAATAACAGACCAATATCTCTCCTACCTGCAATTTCCAAACTGTTTGATAGAGTTCTTTTCAACCAAATTCATGATTTTTTTAATAAAAATAATTTATACTACGGTAGCCAATACAGGTTTAGGGAAAAACATTCAACTGAGTAAGCTGCAGCTGATGTTATTGACAGAGTAATTAAAAAAATGGATAGCAATGAAATTGCCATAAATGTATATTTGGATCTATCTAAAGCTTTCGACACCCTAGACCATAACAATTTATTGCATAAACTAAGTCACTATGGAATCAGAGGTACTTGTCTAGCTCTACTAAAATGTTACCTATCTGAACGTAAGCAATTTGTAGAATTTAATGGCGTTAAATCCTCCCTGGCAAACATAACCACGGGTGTCCCCCAAGGCTCAATCCTAGGCCCTTTGTTATTCATCTTATATACAAATGACATATCAAATGCATGTGACATATTTAAGTCAATTGTTTATGCTGATGACACAACATTGATGAGTACGTTGAGTGCCTTTAACAGCCATGGGGGAAACACTGTCAGTGACAACATTAATGAAGAGCTTGTAAAAATTGATGAATGGTTAAAACTCAACAAGTTATCACTTAATGTAAAGAAATCTAAATTTATGTTATTCTACATGCCTGGGAGGAATTTACAAACTCCAAATCTACATATAAACAATATCAAATTGGAATGCTTGGATTATTTTAATTTCTTGGGTATCACAATAAATAAACATTTAACATAGAAAGAACATATAAATTTAATTGCAAACAAAATTTCTAGAACAGTAGGCGTCATAAATCGATTAAAAAATTATATACCAGAGAATGCACTACTCATTATCTACAACACTCTAATAATACCACATTTGAACTAAGGGATTCTTACATGGGGATTTAATTCAGATAGGATATTGAAAATTCAGAAAAAAGCTGTCAGGTCAATACTTCAAGCAAGTAGAATGCACATACTGAACCAATAGTCAAAACATTGAAATTACTAAAGATAAATGATATTTTTATTGCCAAATACTTAAATTCTGTTATAAATTAATAAATAGTAATCTTCCGATATATTTCAATCATGGTGACTGGTATTCTCCAATAAGCAACATCCATTGTTATAACACAAGACAGCAAAATAAACTCTTTGTTTATCGAAAGAATCATGCATTTGCGAAAAGATGTCTCAGACACGAAGTGGTAATCACTTTTAATAATACCCCTCTGAGTATATTAAATAAAATACATACACACTCGATAAATGGATTCTCCTTGTATTTAGAGACACATTTGCTATCGCTATATGATCCTTTCTGCAACATAACAAACTGTTATGTATGTCACCAGTAATAATATTTACTGAGACCAAGTACGTTATTTGCAATTGCCTCATTGACTGCTCATATTTACAAACGTTATTTTAATAATTATTATTGACTGTTATTCTGCATATATCTGAATATCCATCAAAACTAAATTATCACAAAATGTTGAAAGTGGCTCATACGACAGCGGCAGTAATGCCTTAGTGTGGGTCTCCTGGCCAAGCACAGATATGTATGTGATTATTATTATTTTAAAGGGACTGGCCCAGGCTAAAATCATCAAAAAATCGGTGATTTTATTTCAGGTTCTTAATATGATCATATGATGTAAACATATACATAGACTAGAACTGCAAATTTTTATAATTTTTGTGCTGCGCTTTTACCAGTTAGACTAGATATAGAGACGAATTTCCCGCATTTCTTATTTTTGACATGGTTGTCAATAATTACAAATCAGGAATTTCGTCTCTATATCTAGCCTAACTGGTGAATGCGCAGCACAAAAATTATAAAAATTTGCAGTTCTAGTCTATGTACATGCTTACATCATATGGTCATATTAAGAACTCGAAATAAAATTACCGATTTTTTTATGATTTTAGCCTGGGCCAGTCCCTTTAAGTTGTCAGATCTATTGAACGAGTCAAGTATATATGTGCGAATGCGTGTGTCTGTATATACATATATATGTATATGCGAACATATGTGTGTATATGTATGCATTTGACTCAATCAAGTTAACCCCGGATAGGTTAAAGTATTGCATGTAGCCTATTGTCAATGACATCATTATGTCATTGTTTAGCCCTACATCATGTACATTGTTATTGAATGACTCAGTATCTGGGCTTATATTGTAACATTGAGATGTCATTGGCTCACATCAAGAACCATATGCTGAGACAAACTTTAAAGTTAAGCTGACATCTTAAAAAGTAGGATACTAGGTATGACTAGGCCTACATTCATGTACTGATGTTATGATCGATTAGAAGATCAGCTCATATTTATTATAATTTACCTTCAGGTTTCATAATACTGTAATAGCCTCAGAACACAGTCCCAGAGCAGGAAGGGTGTTCAGTGGTCACATACTGGCCATACCCTCAATTTTTTTATCATATGTCTTTGAGCGGGGCTCAGGGCGGGGCTTATATATATATGGATGTGGATGCTCATGTATATGATTCTGTGTATTTTTCAGTGCTCCTTCTTTGAACACAAGAATTTCAAAGTGGTGTATAAGAGATATGCGATGCTGTATTTTATTATTGGAGTTGAAGAAAACATGGTGAGTATGATGGATTTATTAAGTTGCAGAAATATTGAAATTAATAAATAAAAGTTAATTAGATTTATCTTGAACATATTTAGAACATAATCATGATAATTAAGGTTTTCCATTAAGGTTTGGTACTGTCATCATGTTTTGTTTATGGCTGATAAGTATATATAAACGTCATCCTTTACAAATGTTCTTTGTAGGCCTAGGCCTGAAAAATATAATATCCAATAGGGAATTTCGCTGGAAGGCATTTTCCAAGATTAATACCAAAATTGTTCAGATGCTTTCAGTTTTAGTGCTGTTGTGTTCGACAGAGCTTCTTCGGTGTCCACATACAAATATAAACTTATAAAATAGTAACACTAATTGTTTATGGCGCCATAGTAATGCCTTGGAAGACTTATAGTCATCTGAATTTTATTTAAACATATACAGATATACATTATATAAATATCTTTATTTTTTCAGAATGAATTGGCAATGCTGGAATTTATTCATAATATTGTGGAAACGTTTGATAAATATTTTAGCAAAGTGGTATGTAAAATGATTAGCTGTGAACCTGATAATTAAAATTAGACATTGTTTGATGTCATTCATTTACTTTTATTGTTAATTTAAAGACAAGTGATCATATTTCTATAACATCTATATATAAACCGTATTTATTCTAATAAACGCTCTAGGAGTTAATTAGAATATGCCCTGAGGCTACTGGGGAAGTGGACGCTCAATTTTTATTAGAGTAATTTTTTAATGTCTATATAGTGTTACTGTAGGCCTACCATTATAGTGGATTTCATTTCAAATAAGGATTTAAAATTAGGGGAGTGGGCATTTATTAGAATAGATACTGTATATATATTTAAATTAAATAAACACATGACATTACAATGTACAGTGCTTCATAATTTTTTAAATTGTAATATGACATCTTGTTTTAATTGTAAATGTATTTTCAGAGGTAGAACTAAACTTTTAGAGCATGTACATTCACAAAACAAGTCAACGAAGTAAAAACTACCTTTCCGTAATGCTTGAAATGATTATTAATTATACTTCAACAGCCCGTAAATTTGCAATTCACTGGAATAACATTCCTGCAAATTTTCCGGTCGTACTGCAATGGAGGAATGGTGTTATTTTGAGGCCTGATTTTTGTATCTAATAAAGGGGCCACCATTCAATCTCCAAGGGGGGGGGGGGGGGGGGGGGTGCTGGAGTATATTTGAAATAAATTATTTCAAGCAGACTCTCTATGAAATAAATAATGTATTTCAAGAACTGTCATATATAAACATGTATCAAATTTGCCAGGTTGAAATAAATAATTTGTCCAGGACAAATACTCCAACCCCCTGGAGATTAAGTGGTGGCCCCCTTAGTGTTAATTTTGAGCATATTGTTTATGTATTTCCTGACATGATGTTCATCGTAACTTATTTCTTTGTTTCAGTGTGAATTAGATGTATCCTTTTTGATATGTTTTTTATACATAGTTTAATTTTTTCAGGAGAGTTAGATCTCTAAATTAATATATTAATTTTTTTCATTTTCATCAACTTCAAGGTGTGTCTCGCTAGCGCAACCCATAACTTCAAGTTGGTAAAAAATACTCATATTAGTTTAATTTGACACCAAACATTTCTAAATCTGATTTTTAAAGCAGCTTCTTGGGATGACATCAATTTTCGTTTTTAATTTTGTAATGAAGTAGTGTATCCCACAGATCATGATTTTATTTTTTAGATTTAAAAAAATATTTTTTATCCACATTTTTATGAATCCGACGATAACCCAAACAATTTTTTTGTATACATATACACCTAATAATGGACGTTTGAATGTTCCTACAGCATTGGGCCACATGTTGATGCCCAGTGTTGAGCAGACAATCAGTACTCCGGGGGAACCCCCCTGATCAACCTGTTCCCAGAGCAATTAAGGGCGGCAGCTATTGATGTAGCTATGTGGTTACTTTAATAATGCCGTCTGAGATGATCAGTATTTTCGGTCTATGGTGTGGCATTCTGTAGACAAATTTTTTAAAATGACAATATACGTCTTGGAAATAGACCTTGTTTCGTCTTTTTCAGTGCTTTAATAACGTTTTTTTTTTAATTTTTTTAATTTATTTGAGATCAGTAGGTATTATAGCTTCAAATAAATTAAATTTTCAAAATTGACAAAATTGAAAATTCTCACCCCAAGGAAGCAGTTAAACAAACATTTAATTCCTTTCCCAACAACTGTGATTTAAGCAGCTAATAAAACATATAAACGTCTTTAGTTGTGCTTAGCGCTCTTTATGAGTTAACTTTTTGAATGAGGTTTTATTTGCCCTTAACCAGATGTAGCTTATGTTTAACCTTGATCGTGTTCATATGATTCTGGATGAGATGGTGATGAATCAGTGTATTGTAGAGACAAACAAAACTAAGATCTTATCTCCAATTCTGCTGATGGACCAAGTTGTAGCAAAAAGATGACCCCTGCTGAACGTTTTAACATTTTTAACATTTTAAATATATTTTATGTCATACTGTTTTTACTCAGGTGTTGTGTTTGACAATGATTCGCGACTGTATGCAATTTTCTTCAGTGACTATTTACACCAGTGTTGATCATATTTATTTAGGCATACAATACTCTTGCAATGTTGATCAACACATTGAAGAAAATAATGGCGCAACAAGCAATATAATTTGATATATATAATTACATTTCTGAAAGAGTCCCAAGGTATTACAAGCTCAAGGTAAAAAGTAAAACGGATTCGGCCACTATATTTTTTCTCTGTTTTAGATGAGCATGTGCATTAGATTAAGGTTGCGCCTTACCAAAAAAGACTAAGTGTTTTTTTCTGCCCATTGTGCACACTGTGTAGTGGCTAATTTAAAAAAAACAGTTTGTTTCGGGAGATAAAAAAAACTTTGATCCGGCTATGTTTTTCCGCTTGTTTTTTTCCATCGTCCTCGATCACTTTTTGAAAAATGTTTTTTTTTATTTTGTCGCCCTCATTAACTTTTCCAGAAATTTGTCCGAAGTTTTTTTTCTGCCCTCCATCATTACATTTTTATTTTTTCTCGTCCAGAACAGAGATAAAACATAGTGGCCTTAAGATTAATTTGAACAATGTAGGAGTAATTGAAATATTTAAAAAAATAAACATGATAAAGGTTCCGGTAATATATGTTTACTGTGTTGGAAGTGTATAAAACATATAGATATGAAAATATATAGGTCACTCCTAACAAGAACATTTCTCAGAACATTTAACATTACCGGTAATTAGCTTTCCTACAGACAAATTGAGGTTCTGTGTTCTCTCCAGGTGTTAATGAGCATTGAAAAAATTGTTCGAATTAGAAACTTATTAGTATACTTAGTATGTACCATGATTACAGAATCACCATTTTGAAATAGAGTGTGCTTGTCGATACATTACATAGTGAGACACAGTAAGAATAATTCAAGGACACATTCAACACATGTTGATAATATATGTCGCAGGTGTATGTATAATAAATTGCAATCTTAAGTAAAATTGTAATACCTGTAACTTAAGTTTTTACATATATGCTATTATACTATGTAGGAATGTTTTTGCACATTATGCAAACATAAAAATATTTTTTATTTTATATATTTTGTCTTTTGATATTGTTCTTATCTCACAAAATTTACAGATGCAAAAGTGTATATATCTAAATAGATATTTAAATATTATGAGGACTGGACTAAGAAAGCGGGTAAAGTTTTGCATATTAAATACTACCTGAAATTAGACAAAAATCGTATATCTACTGTAAGAGCTGTGTGAGTATTAAAAAAATAAGATAGATTTGTCGGTCTCTTTTAAATAAGATAGACGTGTCGGTCTCTTTTATAAAATATGGAAAACGACGTTCTTTCAAACAACTTTATGTTTAGACTTAAACTCATGAATTAATCAAGCATACTTGCCAATACTACCTATTCAGGCGGTAGGCACTGTTATCTACCGATTATCATTTAGTATAATAGACATATTTTATTACAAATTAGAACAATATCCATCGATTTCAGGCCTTTTCCAGTGCCACTGCATATTTTATATTAGATCATACCGCTTTACAGATTATGGTGAAATGATGTCGAAAATACTAGAAATGTTGAGCACTTGATTTTGAAACAAAGTTTCCTGATTATGGTGAAATTATGGCTAAAATGCAGAAATGACACAATTGAGCTGTTGTTTTAACTCCCGGGGGATCATGCCCTAACCCCTCTTAAAATCCTGGCTCCTTCTGCTTTACGCAGCCGGTCTATAAGTCTATAATTAAAAACCTACCTCTTTTCAGTTTCAAAAGACAGGCAAGTAGGAATTATGTTTTTGTATTTTACTTGAAAAGAATGATGCTCTTCAATTAATCAACAAATGTGTATTGTTGCTATTTTAGTACGTACGCTGCTTTTGCATATGCATATATTATATAGGCCTATGTATCATGTATATAATTTCGATAGGCTTTTGTTTCATAAAATTGTTATCGATCCTATATTTATATATATGCGCATAACTATGAATGGGTGGGTGGGTATTTTGGTGGGTGATCGATCGATCTTTGATGGGTGATCGATCGATCCATGATCTGAAAAAGCGGGCGTTTGAGAGTAGGCCCTATACCCACAATTTTTGGTGATGTTTAAGCCAATTCGGGGGCCTTTTTAAAGCATTTAGCGAAAAATAGGGCGCTCTTTCCTCTGTCCATTTGTAGATTGTCGAACCGCCAATGATATAGATGGATGGATGTATTGGGGGGGGGGGGGGGGTGCATTTTATTGACACTAGAATGTCAAATAATTTAATGGATAGTACCTGTATATATTTATATATGCCCTATACGATATGCCATAGGCCTACAGAATATTTTTTACAATTTGTATCAATACATAAAAAATTATTCAGATTTACATGGGCCCTAATTGACTTTGAGTAGGGCCTATACATGTATTTACTAGACACACTCTACAGGATCAAGAATATTCTTGATATGATGCAATTGCAAACCTAAACTAACTTTCAGCAGTTATTAAATTACTATTTTCTCAAAGCATATTCTAGATGTATTTCACAGAAATGTGGTTTTCTATACATGTATGAAATATACATTGTTTAGTTTCGGGAGAATGTTGCCTATATTTTCAGCCTCGGAGATTTATAGTAGCTTTTCTATTAATTTGGATCAGATATTGTACTATATTCAGTGGCGGATCCAGGATCTGACGCGGGTGGGGGGACCGAACGCCAGGGGATTGGGGCACTTGGGGTAGATTTCTGCCGAAAAATATGGGCGCCCGCTTAAACACCCCCCCCCCCCCCGGATCAGCGCATGGTATTAACATATTTAAGGACTGTTTTCGTCACCAATTTATTTTGTCTGAAACAGCTGACATATATACGGCTAAATATATAGCAAACACGATGCATTGATCCAAGGCTGGTTTGATGCTGGCCCACCATCTGCTACGTGGGCCCAACATCAAACCAGTACCGGCTCAATGAAGGCCTATTGTTTTTTTCTTGGGCAAGTTATCAATGCGGTCACAAGGTCAAATTATTGACGTAAAAGGCGAAAAATCGCAATAAGTCGGCCATTAAAAAAAAAATTCAGCCATTATTGAACTTGTCCGAAAACTGGTCATTAGTAACATGCATAACAAATTTGGGAAGGATACATGAACAACTTTTTAAGTTATCGCGCCCACAAGTAAATGTTAACGCCGACAACGCCGAGCTTCAATTGCAATAGCCCACCTTTTTTAATTAAAATTAAAAGGCGGGCTAAAAATTATGTAAATGATGTCCTGCTGTAATGTAGCCGGGTGTGTGTATGCTGGACTGGAGTGATTACCACTTTGGCCAACGAGTTGACTCTTTTGGTAGCGCTCAGGTATCACGATGTCAGGGTCGGTGGTTCAATCCCCGGGCTCTGCTGGGCAGTTTCAGTATCGCGGCAGTCGTGTGTCTTGTGTTACTTTGGCTGACGACGATTTGATACAGATCATTCAGAACATAAGTTCCAATAGTTTAAATATTTCACCTGAAAATATACAAAGTAGGCTGACTGATAAAAACAATTGCTAAATTTTGATGACACTCCTGACTGCTTAGTTATATACGCATAGCCACATCATGTGCTTCTGATGTTTTTTTTAACTCCTATATCTTTCAAACGTCATAATACCTTAAATTCATACCCAGCAAACACGATGTGTTGGTCCAATGTTGAGCTAATGGTGACCCATATCGTCTACGACGCTGATCCAACATCAGCCCACCATTAGTCCAACGCCTCGTATTTGCTGAGATGTTCTTAATAGTCCTGGCGCTGGGGGGTCGTTCGTGTCCATGTCTCTTTTAGAGCAAAACAAGATGACTGGCAATAACCACAGTGAAAATGTGAGCTGTTATTGCCGTTGTGGGATATTTTATAACTACAATTTTAGGTGTTTTTTTTATAAAATACGGCTATTTATCGCTTTTGTTTCAAAACTATGAGAAATGTCATTTATTTGTCACACATCCAAAATTGCATGTGGAACAGTTAAATGTTACTACTTGGACATATTTGGAATATTTCGGATACCTTGGAGCAATATTATCGACCAAAGTCAACCTTACCCTCAATTTTCCACGATACGATATTTATTCTCCTATGAAATCCATATTGAATGATATTCAAAGATAATCAAAAAATAATTGGGGGAAAATTGGATTAAAATTATCAACCAAAGTCAACCATACTCTCAATTTCCCAGGGTACGGTTTATTCTCAATGAAATCCATATTGAAAGATATTCAAGAATAATCACAAAAGTATGTTTAAGTAAAATTGAACACAATCGTTACTGGTGACACAAATTTAATATAGCATAATCGTACACACACCGGTGAGATGAACTTCATCAAGTGATGAACGTTGATGAATGTTCATGAACATTCATCAATGGTTTATCAAGCCAGTTCATGAACTCTGTTCATGAACTGTTCATCAAAACACTTCATGACAAACCATAATTATAAATGAATACTTGATTAACTAATTCGGTTCATGATTTAATTCATGAAGTTCATAATTTTATGGAAAGTTTCATGAACAGTCATGATTTTTTATGAACTTGGTAGAATCAATTCAGTTCATAGCTTGTTCATGAAAGTTCATGAGATAGTTTCATGAACTGTGATTAATTATTATGAACTTGATTAGTCTCATTATTTAGATCATGGTTGTTCGCTAAATGTCATCAGTTTGATGAATTATTATGAGCTTGACTAGTCTTAATTTGGTTTATGGCTAGTTCATGAAAATTCACGAGGGACTGTTTTATGGACTCTGATGAATTGTTATGAACTTGATTTGTCTCATTATCTGGTTCAGGCGCCGTTGTTCGTTAGTTAAAGTTCATAAATTTGATGAATTATTATGAACTTCATAAGTCTTAAAGGGACATGCCCAGGTCTAAAATCATCAAAAAATCGGTGATTTTATTTTGGCTTCTTAATATGACCATATGATGTAAACATGGCCATAGATTAGAACTGCAAAAGTTTTTTTAATTTTTGTGCTGCGCACTTACCAGTTACGCTAGATATAGAGACGAAATTCCCGTATTTCTTATTTTTGACATGGTTGTCAATAATTAGAAATCAGGAATTTCGTCTTTATCCAGTGAGCATACAGTATTATGTTGTGTTATTATTCAACCAATTTGAGTTCAATTACTAATAACATTATATATTGCGACGACACTACTTGTACAAGTAGAGTGATCTTAACTAACCTAATTAGCAGTATAACAGTTATATATTTACACATACATGTATGTATGTGCAACCTATACCAACCATAACCAACCACAGCCAACCATAACCCATTTATACAACTACATTTCCACAGGAAATAGATGAAGTTTTCCTTCATTTGCAGAATTTTACACACTTCACCCTAGCCATTCTGCAAGAGCAGTTTATATTAGCACATTTACTACACGAACAGAAGACTGACCAATGAGGATTAAGGGCTTTCCAAGATGTGGCCGGTATCAATTGACCATGGTGATGTTTAAAGCAAAACTCCTCTGGATCAAGTACTTCTGTGGTTTCAGGATTGATGTGGATTTCTAACGCATGCATGGTCGTGTAGGCATTATAGAAGGCATGTTTTATATAATAGTCCCTCACTGGTTGGCGGTATATTGTGGATTGAACTAGCTTTACTGAAGTGGAACATGTCAGCTCGAAGATCAGTGAAAGTTGTACATTCACTGCCTTTTTCAAAACATCTACCAAGTAATGCTCAGCCTTTTGAATAATGACCGGAGTGAGGGTCGGTGAAGTATAGAAATGTATTTGGTTTTGCTCTTGGTGCCAACTTCACTAGTTATGTCACAACCTGTAAGACTATGTAGTGCCGGTAATACAAGGTGTCATGTGATGTATCTAGTAATGTCTCCTACTCTTGCTCGTACCCAGAGTTCGTGAAGATTGCACTGCAGAAACATTTTCATGATAAAGCAGGGCTACAATTGGTATTTACATAGGTATCATTCGAAATCACCACACACACATTATGACCTGCTTCTAGGGCACGCATATCAGCTTCTTCAAATTCAGAATGAAGGTGGGTCTTAGCAGTTTCGTTCCCTTTGTGAACAATTGTACACTGCCTTGTTTCATCATCACTGGTTACCTGACTAACTACAATGGGATATGTACATGACTGTAAATCAGTGTTTCCAAATTTAGTTTGTTATTATTTGATGTCCAGAATGTTTCCATCTTTTTTGGCAAAGGCGTTCCTGGCTCAACTTAGCTATACTCAATTGGTACCACCTCGCTGCGTCTCCTTCTCTCACAGACTTTCGTTGAAGGACATTCTGAATACATTTCAAAAACATAATCACATCTGCCGTATTGATGGTATACTGAACAAAGGGAGGCTAAAACTAAAACAATATCTTGGAAATAGGAGAGACGGAGAGAAGTAGAAGAGACGGAAACTTTTCGTAGATTTGCCATGACATCAATGACGAGTGAAGCGTTTACTTTATGTTTATAACAATAATCTTCAGGGTTTAGGTACACTTCCAGCTCTTTCAGTAGATTACTTTTGTTTGGATGAGTCATCATGCTATCTTCAGTAAAGAGAAGAGGAGAAGGTGCAGCGTCAAATCTTAAGAGATCTTCAGTGGTGAGGCCACGATCACGTGCAATTTCAAATGTCTTCTCCACGATATTTATTTCTTTCACCGATTTTTAAATTGTTTTCTATGGTTTGTTTTTGTTTAATATCATTGTTTTCAGATTGGTTCAATGAATAGTTTCTTCAGACTGAATAGTCTCTTAATTACTTTTCTGAAAACATGTTTCTTCGCGAAATGCCAAGTATTTTTCCTTTCCTTTGACATCGGCATTTAGCGAGTCACTTCTTATATCCTCTGACATTATATCTTTTGTAATAAAATTTTGGAAGTGTTTGAGAAAAAGTCAAAGAGAGAGGAGAGCCCTATTCTTCAATAAATGTCATCCAGTGGCGTATCCAGAAATAAATTAAGGGGAGTGTACAGATTTCAAAGAAACCATTCAACAGTAGGGACCTATAGGGGGCATGCCTCCGCAAAATTTTGAAAAAATTAACATCAAATAGTGCGATTTCGTGGTATCTTTGCTGTAAAACGAAGATATGAGATACTGGCTGAAATGTCAGTTTTAACTTGATGACAGATTAACCTAGCCTACTGTAGTACAACTATTTAAGCTAACACAACCACACAATGGAAAAAAACGTAAACATGATCATTAGCTCATTTAATAGCGAATGCGAACTACTAGGCATATTAAATGAGCTAGATACAAATAAACAGCTGTCGATCCAATGTTGCGTTAATGTTTGTGGAATGCAAAGTATGCAATTATGTACGGCCTAATTAGGCAAGAATCATCTATTAAAAGTGATAACATGTCATTGAAAAAAGTCGTGGACCATTAAATGCTTACAACGTTCACTAATGATCACCTAAAATTCCTGAGATATTTATTTTTATTCAACCTTTATTAATTTGCCACCCTCCCCTATGGCAGAATATTTTTTAATGCAAATGGTATATTCCAGTTTATCATCAGTTAGGCCTGTATCAGCTATTTGTGTTAGTATTGATTGTAGTTCCACATTTTTAAAACAACTTCACTGCCAATTTTCAATTCTTATTCTTGATTTCGTCCGTGGTAAAAAAAAACTATTGAGTCCCAGCTGTATCTAAATTATTTCGTGTCAGTGGCTATACTGGAGGTCTATATAGTGCACTGAGAAAATACGAAAAATTCAAATAGGCCCTAAATCAATTAAATTTTGAAAATTGAAAAAGCGACCCTGTTTTTTATCCATTTGTTCTCAAGACTGAGTCTCAGAGATGATATCTCTTGAGAAATAAATTCGTCATCACCCAGGTGAAAGAATCATGGTAATTGAGGAATAATCTTTATCCCGTGCAACGCCAGGTGCTTGAGAGGGCAGCACGTCCAACTCTAAGCTGTTGTCCGTTTCAAGCGATCCCCATAGCCTACTGTGGATTGTGCTTGTGGTGTGTTATAATTATCATAGGGTAGGATAGTCTATGATAATTACCATCAATCTTAGCATATCTACTTTGGAACAACGTTGTTTCAAGGTATTCTATAATAATTATCATGAATCTTAGCATATTTAATCTCCATAACGTTGTTTCAAGTTTCGCTCAACGTTTCAATTATTGGCCAAGACTAACACAAAGTTGATATATTTTACTCTGTTTCTTTAAAAAAAATGGAATCTCACACTAATTAAGGGTGGACAGGAGAAGAAAAACCATTCGCAACAAATTCCTACTTTTAGGTGCTCTGAATGGTCAAATTTTAAAGATTTGCATTGTAAAGATTTGCTTCTGTCGCAACATAGGGGCTATGTGGCTATCATTTATTTGACTTCCAGTTAAAAACATGCAAAAATGGTACATTATCATTATTATTAATTGGGTATTTTTTTTTAAATGTTATTAACTTTGGTTGACGGGAACAGGTCGAGACGACCTGTACAATGCCTATCAACCATATTAGTGAATTAAAATTATATAATAAAATAATATGACAATATAATATAAAACCAACTGTTCACTGGCTATAGGTGTTGCCATACTTATCATGTAAGGCAGCATCATATCCAGTGTTTAAAATAGCAATGTTTTTGTGTACATGCTATTTAAAAATGGACATACATAGTATAGATTATAAATTTTGCGATATGTACACATAAAAAATAAAATAACCGACAATTGTCTGTTATCTGTTTCCCGCACCAAAACCAGAGATAAAATAGCTACACTGTGCTCTACACAGTGTAGCAAAAAGGACACTCTGGAAAGCGTAGAAATCTAATTAAAACCTCCAAATCCTTTAGTTGTTTATTATATAAAAGGACAGACAACTAGGGTATGTGTAAAGGAAAAATAGTAAAAACTAATGACACTCTTAATTTTACCATGGGCCTACATACATCCCTAAATAAAAGTAATACTATAAACCTAGAATACATCTACTGACGTCAGCTCATATAGCCGTCGCGCAGCCGAAATATGCTGAGTAGTTCCACATATGCAATATTAGACTGGAGGAAAAACAATCCCAAAGGAGTAAATCAGTTGATTAGAGATCTTTGAAATTCAGCGTAACGACCCACCTCGTCTAGAAACAAAGGCGACTGAAAAATCAATAAACCTAGAAATAAAACAGAAAAAAAACAAATAATTCTTTTGAGGGGAACAGCCATCCATGCCATGTGGTAATACTCTAAGTCAGATCATGACAAGCGTGATCATGTAGAGTGATGTCGGTCTGCTCCGAACAATATCAGAGACTGTCTCCGGCCTGAATTCGAGCCAGGCAGACAACACAATGCAACATTCGCAGATTATCGTTCATAGATCGATCACTTAAGGTGCCATTTGTATTAGATGTATAGATATATATTCAATACACTAGTATAAGTTAGGCGGGGCGGCTCGTCAGCTGCCAACACATGAGTATCGACAACGGAGCCCTCCGTCCCTAGTTATGCGTGGCTGGTGACAGCTCAAATAGCCGTCTCACAGCCGATTCAAATTGCACAGGTAGTTTGAGACACAAAATATTCCGCTATATTCGACAATTTACACAAGCACAAGCCAGGCTCCAGGTACATCGATTATTCACATCAAATAAGTTTACCATGGTGATATATAATTCATTCAGGTTCTTCTTAAAAATCTGCAAGCTACTAGCATCTCGGATAACAAAAGGTAAAGTGTTCCATAAGCGAGCAGTGCGATAAAAATAAGTACATTGGAACTGAACAGTCTTTCACAGAGGTAATTTGAATAGAACACCCTGTTTTGCTCAGTTCATTGTCTAAGCTGAGTCTTTAATCTGTTAATGGCACCAATGATGCATCCCAGACACCAGCCCTTTAAATGGGAAGGGGTATACATTTAGGTGTGGAGGAGGCTGGAACCAACATGTCGGACACTGGTGGATTAATTGTATATAAAATTATTGGTTGGAAAATCACCACTATGGAAATTAGGGGGGGGGGGTGCTCGAGCACCCCCTTGGATACGCCCCTGTCGTCATTGCCTGGGCATAGTACTCATTGCGGGTTGTAACAGCTTGGGATGACGCATGGTGGCTTACTGATTCATGTGTAGTTTTAATCATGCCAGAAGATTCACGATAAAGATTTTGGACTGCCATCACTTCGTGATAAATAAGATCCCATTGCGCTAGGTATTGTTTCTGATTGGCATGTCCTATAACACCATCACTGCATTTCGAAGAGATGGTAATACTCTGCTCAAGTTTCTGGTCACCTCCAACAGCATTGAATCGGCCCGGTTTATCCTTGATGGGAAAATTACCGCTTCAGAAATGCTCATACACAGATGGTGCAGTTTCAGGCAGTCTATACATGTGTTCAAGGTAGATCATGGTAGATAGAACACCAGCGGAGGTGATTTGAAGAATCAAATGCAGCACACAGATAGACAGAACGCAGCAGAGCATCAAGATGAAGCCCCCATATACCATCACGGTCAGCCCTCAGCAGGTGATATTATATATACGTCCATCATACAAGCAATTTAAAGCATAGCATATCTTAGCGAAGAGGTTGAGATCCGATATTTATAGTTTACAAGACTCCGGTATTTCTCTAGAAGATATAAGACTCTCAGCAGAGTTTTTTGTTGCAACATTGTATGTGATAATTAGCTCTTTGAAATAAGATGCAGTGCCTTTCTCTGCAAAAAACTTATACAGCAGACGTCTGATTGATTCTGCAAGGAACTGTAAACCTTCAAGTGACCGCTTATAGTGACCACCATTTAATACTGAATTCTAAATAATGGATGGACCAAAGACTCCAGCCTGCAACCAAATCATGTCAGCCCCACTCCCCCTCGGTATTTTCCGATGCACTTGTGAACTGTCTTCACTAAATGAAATGTTCCCATCATTGGGACTATATTGCAAAATTCGTCAGTACGCATCATTTGAATGTCCCTTACAATGCTGTACACTCCCTCATCACAGTACATAGGTTTTTCTTTTTGTAGCAACTGTGACGAATGTGATACGAAATTTCTCAGGGTATACTGTGGTATATTCAGTAACTGGATATGGCAAGACAGGTAAAACGCCAGAATTGTCGAAGGTATAACCTCTTCTGTCCAAATTGCGTTACTTGCATTCCAATAGGGCATGGCTTGTGACAGGGGATAGACATTTACTTGCTGTTGGAACACATCTAGTCGGGCCAGGGCCCAGATTTATCTTTAAGATGTGCTATGTCGATGTCTGTGGGTTTGTAAATATCTTCACATAGCTTACTTCATATGCCGATGGAAAATCACGACGTCGCGCAGATTTTAAAAATCCGGTGAGCACTTGGCTTTTATAATGTTTTCTTTGTATAACGTTTATACAATGTTGTGCCAACGTTGAAGACGTTGGGACGACGCTGTATAAATGTTATGCAAATGTTTTGTGTTTGCTGGGAATTTTACCTCCTCGCCCCAGATTATGGACAGACTCTGCATTCATAATGTGGTGAACATAGTACATTATTTGGAAAAGAGATTGCACCTTTTGGCAGCGTTGAGTGGAGAGATTATCACTTCTGTCCCTGCGGTCATTAGCATTTTCATTATATTGGTCCCCATCTTCTTCAGTGGTGGAATTATCATTGGTCATTCTCACACTCTGTGCAGTGGTTTTCACTATGCGACGTATATCGGTATCAGCCCATATCGCACTTTAGCTGTTGTTTAAACTGAATAATGTACGGCAGCTATGTCATGTGTGACCTCATCGTGTGAGAAAATACAAACGTTGTTCATTTTTCGTGTGATATGGGGAAATACAGCACATGTTCCACGATTAAAGTGTTCGCCTAAAGGCTCACACCTTATTCATGGAACGGGTGCTGTATTTTTTCATATCGCACTCAAATGAACACCGTTTGCATATCTTATTGATTCAGCTGCTTCCTGATATGTGTCAGTGTTAAAATAAAAAAAAATATGCCAAAAAAATGAAGAATTGGGTCTGGGATTTTCATATTATTGCATGCAATTTTAAGATATTCGGCATCACAGAAACTGTTTTCGAGACCAAAGTCATAATTATCAAGAGTGGTTCTAATTTCACTAGCACACACTTGTATTGGATGGATCGACAGAGCGTATAGATTCAGCTAATGAACTGGCTGCATTATTTGATATATTAAATACCATCATTTTTTTTATTTGGTATTGTAAAACTAATGTTACTAACAAAATGGTTGATCAAGAACATTTTTACATCTCTGTTGCGAAACTGACATTGATAGTCAACATTATTTAAGTAATGTCTTATGCAGCTCAGTTCATAACCCTTTTCATTTGTAAGTCTTTGCTCCAACTCAGGTACAACCTGATACCCATGATACCAGGCATGTTGTGTAGAAGTCAGCTTAGGGGTTGTGTCTTTACAGCGTGGGTCATATTCATACATATATATTTAGTCATACATTCATTGTGATAGTATATATCTGCTTTAAACACAGAGCATGGTTCTTGCAGGTCACAAGTACGGTTAAAAACAATATCCTGAAAGAAATTGACTGCAGCAAGAAAAGATGAAGCACGACTAGACTCACATATTCGATACATAGTATACACTTGCTTATGAGATTCGTTGTCACAGATAATACACTGTTTATCCCGAAGTGCATTGCCAAATACATGCTAAAATACATGCTAAGATGATAGGTTTATTATTTTATCATAAAAAAACGGATTTCTTATATCGTTCTGTTCTCCACTAATTCACAACAGGCCCCTCGGCTATAGGCCTACTTATTGGGCCTACATTTTACCTTTCATTCCGGTTTCAGTGTTTGTGATAGACATGCATTCATATATTTCATCATTATCATATTTAATTTGATCTCTAGATGTCTTTTAAAATATAAAGAAACATAATTCCCAATAATAATAATAATAACGTAGTAAACGTAAGTAAAAAATGGGGACTTTTTTCAGCATTTGACCTTCAAACGTGCGTAGGCCTATAACATTCCCAATGATATGGGATTAGTCAACATAGTGCTAGTCGAGAATGATACATGCAATTACACTCTTTAAGACTATTATATCGACAATTAAACATTCAACATGGTCGTTGATGAAAGCGGATCACTACACAATGTGTTTCTTCATGGTTATATGACATTGAAAAGTAAAATAACAATCTTAATAAAGTCAGCAAATTCAGTTTAGTCTGAAATGGGGTATTTCATAGATTCTAAGCTTAACGATTTTGTAGCATGAAGGTTAATGTTGGCTGTTGGTGAAAACAGAGCATCTTCATGGTGGTTATTGCCAGCGATCTTCTTTTTCTTACCTCTGGATGACCTTGAAACGTAAAATTAACTATTCAAATGAAATCAGGATATTTAAATTAGTCAGAATCGAGGTATTACATAAGATTATAGAGCTGTTAGGTTGAAAGTTAAAAATTTAAGATGGCTGACGGCGGCCATTTTGGATTTATGCAAATAAACCACATACCGGATGTTGTTTTTTGTTGTTCCCTTTCTTTTATTGTAAAGTACCTTACTGGGGTCTCGGTAGGTTAATTCAAGCCACCAGAGACATCACAAGTGAACATAATTGTAGCAAAAACAACAAAAATAAGCTATTTTCAACCGTTTTGGGCAGATTTGACCTTCCCGTGACCTTGAGATGACCTTACCATGACCTTGAGGGTAACTATGAAACCCAAACCCCAGCCATGTCACCATTTATACTTCAGTTGGGTTCCGACAAATTTATTAGAAGTGCTGATTATTTGTCGAAATGTCTATTTCTTTAATATTTTCGTAACATTTCTGCCATAGCAGATATGGGTGACATAAGGGTGATTTGATGGGGCCAAGAACCCTCTGGTGAATGCGCAGCACAAAAATTAAAAAAAATGCAGCTCTAGTCTTTGGACATGTTTACATCATATGGTCATATTAAGAACCCAAAATATAATCACCGATTTTTTCATGATTTTAGCCTGGGCCAGTCCCTTTAAGAAAAGTCGAGCCGATTATTACATTCCATCTTGACGAGTTACGGTACATTCATGTAGTGACTTATAAATATATCTCCTCTCATTACTGATCTTCCAAGAGCATAACATGGGCCCATGTCCGTATTCTAGCTCGTATGATATGTCGTAAGCTTCGGATTGGTCGACCTATCAAATGCCATCTCGACCAATACATTGTTTGCACGATTCTGCGCATAAGCAGGACTCCCAACTAAATAGTTCAGTTTTAATCACTGTGTGGCGCTTTGTAATAGAAAACAGTGTGACAGGACTCCCAACTAAATAGTTCAGCTTTTAGTCCCTGTGTGGCGTGTTGCTATTGGGAAAGGTGTATTTCAAGCCTGCGATTCATCGTAACTTGTACGAGAGTATGGGCCCTGGAAGGTCCCTATTTGCTTATTTCTTATGATGTGTAGACCTAGTAGACATGCATACGTATACGACATATCCCATCAAACACGAGGCGTTGGTCCAGTATTGGGCTGATGTTGGCCCATCGTCTACCACTCTTGCCCAAATTCAGCCAAATATTGGTCCAACGCCTCGTATTTGCTGGCATAGCCCTATAATTAATATGAAATTATGATTTCAGATTTTTTTTATATAGGGTAGTTTATTGATTCTCGGCATATGACAACCGCCGCTATCATGTCCATTAGTGGCATAGGATCACTAATAGCCTACATATACATTATTCTAGGGGGTCCTGGGGCATTCCCCCCCCCCCCATGAAAATTTCGTGGTTCCTTTTGAAAAAATAATTTCGTGAAGACTCTGCGTGAAATGAATAATTTACTTCAGGAACTGTTCTGACGTTATATAGACATGTACCGCGTGATAAAATTTTTAATTTTCAGCGCACCACCGAGCAGGGTTGAAATAGAGAATTTATCCGTGAAACTGCAACCCCCCCCCCCCCCTTGTCCCTCCCCCAGGAAATTTAATGGTGGCCCCATATCCTTGTAGCGCATGTTTTTCGCCGATTTCTCAGTCAATTTTCAACCGATTTTCATGAAAATTAATTTTAGGTCTGCCAAACATAATGGCTCTGTCACACTTGGGCAGACTGAACAACGGACATCGTCGGACTACACCAATACGGAAGAATAACGAACATATACTGGACAAAATGACATTCTGATGGATGTAAATTACGTAATAATAACGAAAATCACCCTAAATGAAGCGTATTTGCCGGACAACAACAGAACATAAAACGAACGATGACAAACACCCAACGGATGCTGCTCGTTCCTTGTCGATCAGGTTTATTCCAAATGTGACATCGCAATAATGTCCGCGTGATTCACTTCAGTACGGATGGGAAATTAACAAACCAAGTTTCACCAATTCAATCCTGTAGGCCTGTCCCATTGTTTTATCATCACATCTGTAGGAGTCATTTCAGTTCGCTAAAATATTGCCACCTGGAATAATGTTCAGTCACTAGATAGTGTATATCACGACTGCTCATGATGAAGGAAGTTTCTTTAACCCTTGCAGCGCGGGGAACGACTTTAGTCGTCAGATTCTGACGCTCGTAGACATCAGATTCTGACGTCTAAAGTCTATCTTCGCACTGTAAGAGTAGAAATATTTATAATGGCCATATACTATAAGACCTATAACATAGATATATTTAAATTAATCGGAAAGAGCTAAAATATTTATAATGATTTCAAATTGAAAAAAACCCTTTGGTCTACCGAGGTTTCAGAAAAAAATTCGGCGCTTTAAAGGTGATCTATCACCCCTTATATGTATGAATAATTATGTCCTTATATGGGGTGATTGAATCTCATGTGACCCTCTCGGAGGGTCACATGATAGCCAATCACCCCATATAAGGAAACACTTGTGCCCCATCTTGTGGCAACTTTGATTTATTTGTCACAAATTTATTCATACTATATAAGGGGTGATAGATCACCTTTAAGGATTAATGAAGCAAAAACAGAATGTATTAAAAATCAGCCGGTTTTTTTTAATGCAAATGGTAGGTCATCTGCCGATGAAGATTATTAAGTATTGTATATAGGCCTATAAAAAATGTATACAATCATGTTCATTAATTACACTGTGCTTCTCAGTGGCGAAATGCCCTGGAGCCGTGTTCGGAGATTTTCTAGATAAGGCAATGCTTTAAAAATTACTACTACAAGACAGAGCTTGAGATAACTCCCGTTTTGTGACGTCCTAAAAAGTACATATATTGAAAAATGTCACATACACAGAAAAATGTCATGTAAATGTATATAGGCCTACTGAGAGAGTCGTCTTGAATGAGTTAAAAGTTAAGCTGTCAGTTAAGTCCATACAGCGTGACTTAAGGTCTCACCACCCCAAATGCCAGTCCTATTGAAACACATGTATAATGCCAACATTCTAAGGGCCGATTTCACCACTTCCGCCCCTAGCTACACTCCAATGTGACACACCATAATAAGGCATAAGCTGTCCTTTTTAAAAAACAGCTGCGATAATGGTATGCTCACCAATTAGATTTTGAGCTAGGCCCCCATATGTGGTAAAAGGTCAAATTTGCCCAGATCTCCCCTAATATTCTTGCGCCCATTCCCAGAATAGACACAAATCCTTCTCACTTCCTGTGTCCATCCGAAAATCTCACATAACAGTTATACCTCATATGACAGATAGAGAAAACAGTGTGTGCTTACAATTTATCAACAGAATTACAACATTCCTCTATTTTTCTTAATTCAGCAGACACGGAAGCAACCATTTAAAGCAGCAATTTGGGTAGGGACTCTCTAGTCAGTAGCCACCACCCCTTGGATTTCGGCTCATTTAGAGTGGTGAGACCATTAAAGGCCTTGTCCACACCAATTTCTGTTTAGTTTAAATGTATTCACCAGGTGGCGTTCAACCTCACTATCTTTGTTACGAGCGCAATGCTTTCTGGGTATGCCCCACATCCCGTTAATAGTTCACAATGGACCAAGTTTATCATATATAGGCTATGTAATTTTGAACTTGAGTGTAGTATATAATACCCGATGTATATATTTATATATATATTTATACACAAACAAGTCATAAGAACATAATTAATGAGAATAAATACGGGTGGTAAAATATTAGGGCTTAACCCTTTAACCGCCAAATTATTCAAATCAGCACGATTTGAAAAGAGTTGACCTTCATTTTGTCAAATCTGAATAATTTTCACTCAATTGAAGTTGTGGATCGCGTCAGCGAGACACAACTTCAAGTGGGTGAAAATTCCAATTGAATAATCTGGCGGTTGAAGGGTTAAACTGAATAACATCTATATCATAGACTTATGCTGGCTCAGAATATATAAACATGTATGTATATGCACGTAGGCTACTGTCTCAAAAACATTCACAGTCATTTATCAAATTAGTCCATTACGTACATAAAAATAATGTTTTCACTTTGGAGTGCAATACAGTTAGGGGTCGGCATATAGATACTAGTATTAGGCCCCCTATTGAGTTGACTATTTATATTACATTATTATTCGTTGTGAGAGTAGGGCCTAGAGCACGTAGACTCTATCAGGCAAAGTGTTACATGCCACACATTTGAATGGTAACTACAGAACTTTGGCTGCTAGGGGATGGCTAATACACCCCCGATCCGGATATTTGACACAGGCGTCATCTATTGATTTCACGCTTCTTGCTGTGGGGCATCCGGGAAAACTCCATTGACCAAGATGGATTTTATGTAATTAGATCTATGTGGAGCCTTGTACACAGTCAGGCTTATACCGTAAATTCCGATGGCTCATTTGGTTCGACAGTTGCTATGAGTTCGGAGGCACGGGTTTGCATCCCATCCGGGCCGAATGTTTGTCATCGTTGTTGTGCATAATGTAGTGCTCCAAATTGATCAAAAGTGTGGAGTATACAGTGCTGACTATGATAGCCCCCTACTGTGCACAATAAAATACCCACCAAGTTAATTTGATTGGAGTATATACTATGTAGGCTATATAGGGCACAGTCCCAACTTCGGAAACAGAAATAATTGTATACAATCAGGCGTTTATAAATAAAAAAATAAAAATCCTTAAACAAATGAGAGACTGTATGATATAGGGGCCTACATGATTTTTTAAAGAAAACACAGAATATATAGGAGCTTGTTCAGATAGATCTATGCTATATCAAGTTACAAACTTAATAATCATTCTATTTCAATTTACAAGATAAACTGAGCAATTGTTCATGTATTGCAGAATATCTTACTTGGAGTTTTCAGATACATGTGGGGTTTTTTTAATGTGAAAGTGTCACGCGCAAAATCCATTCTAATTTATCTCCACTTATAGGCGCCTGAGATTAGTTGCCTTTGGGATATTGGGAAGTATTGATCGGAACCATGTAATATCTGCCACTGGGGACCTATTACAGGAACCACGGGCAATACCCTGCCTCGTCTGCGTCATACCAACTACTTCAGGACTATTATTACTATTTAACCCTTTCGGGGCGGGGGACATGTACATACGACATGACACAGGCGTACAGTAAAACTAAACATGCGTTATGATTGATTTAATACATTGGCAAAACACAAACCAATAACATTTACGGAAAGGTTTTTATCCCTCAGCCCGTTGGGCCCGAAGGAGTATTGTCGTCCCCTTCGTGCGCCGCCGCCGCCGCCGCACACACTCTTTTGGCTACTACACTAACATGGTGCAACAGATTAATTTCATAATTCATACAAACATTCGACCCCTCCTTGCACTTTTTTTTACCCAAGGTCATAGGTCAAAAAAAAAAAAAAAAAAAAAAAAAAAAAATAGGTCAATGGTCAAGGTCGATGATTAAAAAAAATCTTGTTACCGCGATAACTTGAAAAATAATTATTGGATCTCTCCAATTTTTCACGTGAAGTTACCCATGAGTATGGAGATCACCTGATTAGATTTTCAGCTTTCCACCGATAATCAAAATGGCCGCCACCTGGCGACTATTTTTTTTTTCGACTTAATTTTTTTTTTCCATAATCCCCTTGAAACCTGGTATATATAGGTTTTCAGGGTCTGCGAGTCTGTTGGCATTGTCCGTTTTCGCGTGCAACCGAAAACGAGGTTATGGCGGCCATCTTTATTTTTTAATTACAAAATTCCTTGTTAACGCGATAACTTGATAAATAATTATTGGATCTTTCCAATTTTTTATGTGAAGGAACCCATGAGTATGGAGATGATCTGATTAAATTTTCAGCTTTCAACCGAAAATCAAAATGGCCGCCACCTGGCGATTAAAATTTTTTTTTACTTTTTTTTCAGATTTCCCTCGAAACCTGGTATATATATAGGTTTTCGGGGTCTGCGAGTCTATTGGCATCGTCCGTTTTAGTGTGTGACTGAAAACGAGGCTATGGCAGCTATCTTAATTTTTAAATTTGATAATTCCTTGTTAACGCGAAAACTAGAAAAATAATTATTGGATCTCTCCAATTTTTTATGTGAAGTTACCCATGAGTATGGAGATGACCTCATTAGAATTTCAGCCCTTCAACGATAATCAAAATGGCCGCCACCTGGCGACTAATTTTTTTTTAACTTTTAATTTTCAAAATTCCCTCGAAACCTGGCATATATATAATAGGTTCTCGGGGTCTGCGAGTCTATTAGTACTGTATGTTTTATGTGAGACAGAAAACGAAGCTGCGGCGGCCATTTTGGTGTTATCAATTTTAATAAATCGCTCTTATTTTCAATTAATTGCCTTGAAACCTGGCATATATAGAGTCACTGCATGAGCCGAAATTAGTATTTGAGTGCTTGCACGGTATTTTTATACACGTAGCTACTATACTTTTATAGCCGTAAATTTCACTAGAATAATAAAACTACAATACAATACAATACAATACAATACAATACAATACAATACAATACAATACAATACAATACAATACAATACAATACAATACAATACAATACAATACAATACAATACAATACAATACAATACAATACAATACAATACAATACAATACAATACAATACAATACGATACGATACGATACGATACGATACGATACGATACGATACGATACGATACGATACGATACGATACGATACAATACAATACAATACAATGCAATGCAATGCAATGCAATGCAATGCAATGCAATGCAATGCAATGCAGCACACGAAGAAGAAAGACATACATAGAAACTGACCCAAAATGCGGCATTAGGTAGCTTCCATGCTACAAGCGGTAAATTTGTCAATAACTCTTTAATATGGTCATAGTTATCTGGATCAAAATACGTTTTCAAGCAATTGCCGAACGTAATCGAAGTGGCGAAATCGACGTCTTCAGCCCTGTACAAAACGGAGTGCATATCCCACGACACGTTTACCCAACGCTTGATCAATGTTGGCTCAGCGTCGTGGACGGTGGGCCAACATTGATCCGGCATTGGGCAAACGTGTCGTGTTTGCTGGATAAAATACATCAGCTTAGTTGTTTTCTACTGGCATTTCTATGAAATGGCAACTGCTAAAAATAGGTTGTTTTCGTTTCGGTATTGCTCTACACACGCAGGCTGCACGGTCTGGATATGTTAGACTGTGGCATATTAGGCCCCAATACTCGTCCATTTAAATATATTAATTTGTATAATAAATGAATAGTCAATGGTGGAAGTTATTCAGACAATCAAACATTTTGAGTAGGCCCGTATCATGCATATATATGTCTATTTAATTATATATTGGATTATCCAAATGATTCTGAAAAGTACTTTGCTGAAGTGATACCACATAACAGTGCAGTACTTAGAGGGTTGATCTACATTCTAAACGATAAAATTATGCTCGAAAGAAACTACTAATAACCGAGCAAACACGGCACTATGAGTTCTAGTGCTTCTTTAACCCTTTCACTGCTAATCACGACTTTAATCGTTTTAAATCCGTTTCATCAGCTGATCAAATCAAGATTTGGATATGATTGGTCACAAATTAATCAAGTGTGAGTAATTTCCCCCCACTTGAAGTTGTAGCTCGCTATCGCGACCCACAACTTCAGGTAAGTAAAAAATTCAATAAGATAACTCAGCGGATAAAGGGTTAATGTTGGGCCGACGTCAAAGACGGTGGCCCAACATTTGAAAAACATTGGGTCAATGTCTCGTATTTGCTGGGCAATGCTGCAGACGATTTCTCAAAATTAAACACATGTCCTGTGTTTGCTGGGAAATCCATCAATACACAATTAACCTCCTATTGTACAAACACGAGATCCCTAACCCGTGAAGTGCTGGGAGCCTAATCATGTCTCTAACCGTTTTAGCCTTTTTATTTTCCCCTTTAATAATAAGAAATGAATGAGAAATGGGCATTGAATTTGTCAGATTGCCATACTTCCATTCAAGTTGTTTACATATATAATATACAGTGTATAAGTATTATTTGACCACTTGAAAATGTGTGTGAGACACAACATCAAGTGGGGGGGGGGGATAAATTATTCACCTAAGCGCTTTAAGGGTTAACAGGTTCAATACAGCTATATATGTCATGATATCAGGCAAATCGACGACAGCTGTTCTATAATAGTATAATACAACTACGGTAAATGTCTATTTCTGTTGTGAGCCTGGTGACTTTATCAATAATGATGTCCAATTTTTGCGTGCCATAGACACATAAATGTGCATCTAGTTGTCGGTAAAAATGGGGTGATAAAGTAGTACAATTAAAAACTTGGTCACTGGCAGTGACCAAGTTTTTCCCATACTATGCAGTGACACACTGCATACTGCATCGTATGGATTGTTCCTTGGCTCGAGACACAAATATTTTAAAAACATTCTGGATCCGGATCGTTATCCGGATCATCCTCAATGGGTTGTTCCTTGGCCCGAGGAAGGAACCTCAATAACCCTATTGAGGTTCCTTGGCCCAAGACACACCTCTGGTAAAAGTTTCATGTAAATGCGTTCACTGCTTTGTAAGTAGGCCCAATCCTGCTGACTGACAAACTAACAAACACGACCAAAAACATAACCTCCCTTGGCGTAGATAATTAAAGGCATAAAACCACCACACTATATTAATCAGGTTGTGGTTATCATAAAGCTCCCCATCATAGGCAATGGGAGATATATCTAGTAATCAGTAATATCGCACATAATATTCTACACTGTAAACCCTGTCCCCTACTATGGCACAATTTATTGAGTTACCATGGCTCAATGAGCTGGCACAGCACAAAGCGAATGAGCTATCATAACAAATTTTTCAATTTTAGTTACGGCAACGCAAAAAGTGTAAGTTGACCCAGTACAGGTAACCCAGTCGAATTGCGCTATGTTGACTTTTTTGTCACACAATTTTGTTTGGTTCAAACGGCTTAAACAAACACGCTTATCTGGCTTGTTAGTTTGAGCTATCATAGAAAATTTGCAATTTGAGTTCAGTTGACATACATTTCTTTATCTATTCAAATACAAGTACGTTAAGTCAACCTACCTTTAATTAAACGTCGCCGGACAATGCAAGCAAATCGTGTTAATGTAACTGCACAAATTAAGCCATCAAAACTTTTGAGCCTAGTTTGAACAAGGTTGTTAAACGCTAACTGGCCGTAATTCAATTTTATCGAGGCTGCTCGATAAAATAGGCAACAACAATGCATATATATTGTGTCACACGATGTTAAGAAAATTGACGTTTGTCACTTAATCTTGTTTGGTTTAAACAGTTTAAACGAACACTCTCTTCTGACGTGTTAGATTGAGCTATCATAGAAAAAATACAATTTGTATTACGTTGGATAATGTTTTTGACTAATTAATACGTGATTAATTAGCAAATTAAGACTTTGTGAGTTACACAGAATATATAATATCTTAAAATAAAATCATTTTCAGTTCTCTGTTCATTTTTGTGTGAATCTGTGAGGGGGGGATATCTTGTTTAAAGCATCTTATGTTTGAAAAAATGAATACTAGTTTTGTCAGTAGTGATTGCTGTTCATGGTTTTTTAAATGTATGTGTTGTAATTGCCGTTTGCATAATCATATTAATATAAAGGGCTGGTGGAAATTAAAAACTATGTTGGGTGGGAACTACTAGCAAAGGCTCCAATGGATCCTGTTTAGTTCCTCTCCCAGGTGTACATTTATTTTTTATATTCCAGTGATATTATTACTTATTATTATGTGCCTCATGTATATAATTTTATCTTATTTGTATATGTTATCAAACTGTTATTAATATTGTATCTTGGACACTGAATAAACTGAATTGAATTAAATTGTTCTTAAACATGTTAAATAACAATATGCCATGTGCTGAAGCTTTTTTCTTTGCTGTCTTTAAGGAATAACCTTCTAGAAAAATGGTATCCTCAATCAAGAAAATTTTCTGGTTGCAAAAAATGAAATGAATCGGGCTTTAGGCCACCTTTGTGCACATATAGGCTAAACTGGGCCAGGAGAACCTCCTGAGGATGGTGAGATGATTGAGATGAGACTGTCCTCCAGAAATTCGAGCCCTGGCGGTCTGAGGCCGAGCACGCTACCTCTCGGTCACGGAGGCTCCCCACAATACTAACTTTCACACGTGGATGGGGAAGAAACAATTTTGTTTCTTTCAAACCGCCGAGACCGGGAACCGAACCCCGGACTCTGGCGTGAAAGGCAGCGGTGCTAACCACTACCATAGGGCCCCCGCCCTTTCTGGTTGCTGGTGACTGTCCACTGCTGTGGTTTGCCCTGTAACGTTGGGCCAATGCTGTACCAATGTGGTCAGACTATCTCTTTTGAGATGCTTTTCCTACAGTCTAATAGACGACAGGTCACACATACAGTTGTGTTGGCCAAATGGTGGGCCGGCATTTCAATGCCGCGCCAACGTTGGCGGAATGTTGGCTCAATAAGCAGTGAAATATTTTTATTTGTTTAGATAGCTAGTTTTGATTGTTCGATGGCGTCGTTTTTCACAATAACTAATTATCGTTGTGTTATTCCAAATTTATTAGTATTAATTTGATATGATCAAATGTAATCACTTCGACCTAAGTAAAGTAGCATAGGATAAACCAAGTGATTTCAAATTAACCAACTCACTCTGAGTTGGCATAATAAAATTGTGTTGTAAGCTACGGCACGAAGCTAGAGTAACACAATATTAATAAGCTGAAAAGATGATATCAATTGTGCCAGGTCACCTCATTAAAATTAATGCAACAATTTTGCCTCAAAAAAATTGAGCTACCATGGCGGAACAAGGTTTACAGTGTAGTATAAACTCAGTACCGGTATCAGTGTTTCCGCTCTCTCATGCAATACATTAATTGTATTAAAGCAGGACACTATCGGAAAATACTTTAATGGATACATTTCGAGGACAATTAATATCTGAGAATAGTAGAGAATATGTTATTCATGGTTCCAAGATTAATATAGAAAGAGGTTAAAGTTTACTCACTTTGGCACTTAGTGTGAAACGATTGCCGAAGGCAGGTCGAAACGTCACAATCTCACACTAAGTTCAAAAGTGAGTAAAATGTAACCAATTTTAATATCTGAGAATGTGAAATAATGATTTGATGTATTGCACAATGAAGTATTTTCAAAAAAAAAAAATTGACGATGGAAGTTTATCCATGTAATATCCATAATATCAGAAATACATAAGATATCTATCTTAATTATTTCTGATATTATCCATAAAATAATTTTTTGTATTATAAATAATTTTTATATTATAATAAATTTTGTGTTGAAATGAAATGAAATGAATCGGGCTTTAGGCCACCTTTGTGCACATATAGGCTAAACTGGGCCAGGAGAACCTCCTGAGGATGGTGAGATGATTGAGATGACACTGTCCTCCAGACACAGGATTCGAAATTCGAGCCCTGGTGGTCTGAGGCCGAGCACGCTACCTCTCGGTCACGGAGGCTCCCCACAATACTAAAATTTTGTGTTGAACACCTACTTGAAAAGTAACTCATACTGTAACGACAAACTGCACTGTCGTTATGCTTCACTGGCAGACAGCAATTCATTCTCTATCTTCAGCAAACATGATGTTATTGGCAATATAGAGCCCGTTTAGGCATGTTTGGGAAATTTATTTTTTGAAGAGGGGGGGGGTGCAGGTCTCTCCTCTACACCAAGAGCTTCACCGCGGAGTATATGTAGGGCACTCACTCACTCACTCACTCACTCATTCACTCCCTCGGCGTGGTATTCCTGAAATGAGTTTTGGTGACTAGTAACCATGTGCAACATAAATTTACTATCAACTCACTCACTCGTTCGCTTGCTCACTTGCCTGCTATGCTCGCCTTTCACGGGGCAGCCTATTATAGTGCCATTAATTATTAGTTACGCTTCTACTGGGAAAACAACCTTATTATCGACCGAAATGTCTGGCGCACCTGGCGATAGTAGAATTTATTATTCAAAATGACGATGTTACGTCGATAAAACATATACGAAGATAAGCTATAGGCCTACAGGGTCCGTATTCTCGTACAAGTTGCGATATATCGCAGGCTTTTGATTGGTCTAGATGGCCATACCAACAGACAGAAGACGTTGAACCAATGTCGCTTTAATGTTGGGCCACTGTCTCCAACGCTGTACCAACATTAATCCAACATTGGTAAAACGTCTTGTGTTTGATCATGTTGATGGTATGATATTATATAGTCGGCTTGCGTTACATTATATTAAACATTTTCATGGATTGATTATCACAATATTCCTTTTTGTATGATATCGTTGCTATGAAACTAAAAGGGCGTGGACAAGTGATATATATAATAGGCTCCATATGAGAAATTGGTACATACAATATTAGCTATATTGTTTGCAAAGAGGTAGGCCCAATTATCTAACAAACAAGACAGGTCAGCTATGTTGATTTAATGGTTTAATCATCGTCAGTGACGCGAATCAACATCAAGCCAACATAGGCTCAATGTCTGCAGAAGTGCAGAGGGGGGGGGGGAGGATGGCGTAGAAGCGTAGGCTATTGGACAGAGATTTGGAGATGTCTCTGTTTGTCTTTGCCATTGGAAAGTAACTAAGCCTAATCTTTCGGTGGGATTAAAAACATAGG